>JASPKZ010003800.1:142500-697500 GCA_030220185.1 Diploptera punctata
TCAACAATTGCAAAAAGGGATAAAGTCAGAAACCGCACAATAAGGGAAATTATGCAAATTAAAAAATATGTATAAAATTGAATTGGTATGGTTACCACATAAGAATGGAAAAAAATAGAATACAGAAGAAGATCCGTGATTGGAAACCTAATGGAAGAAGTGGAAGACCTAGAGAACGTTGGACAGATGGAGTGAGGAGAAGTATGACCATAAGAATGGAAGAAGATAGAATGCCAAAGAAGATCATTGATTGGAAAGCTAATGGAAGAAGTGGAAGACCTAGAGAACGTTGGACAGATGGAGTGAGGAGAAGTATGACCATAAGAATGGAAGAAGATAGAATGCCAAAGAAGATCATTGATTGGAAAGCTAATGGAAGAAGTGGAAGACCTAGAGAACGTTGGACAGATGGAGTGAGGAGAAGTATGACCATAAGAATGGAAGAAGATAGAATGCCAAAGAAGATCATTGATTGGAAAGCTAATGGAAGAAGTGGAAGAGGCCGATCTAGAGAACGTTGGATAGATGGAGTGAGGAGAAGTATGGAAGCTAGAGATTTGAGGGAAGAAGATGCTTTAGACAGGAACCTCTGGCGATAAATCACTTTCGGTAGAAGGAGAACTACTGTGTTGTGGAACATTCCTAATAAAAAATATGATTATGATTGTTATTATTATTATTATTATTATTATTATTATTATTATTATTATTATTATTATTATTATTATTATTATTATTATTATTTTATTATTATACTGCAATAACTGGAAGCGTCTTACGAATTCGTTAAAAATGTCGGACTCTGTCGAAACTTGTAATGTAAAAATAACATCCACACACACACACACACACATATATATATATATATATATACACACACACAAGTTAAAAAGAATATTGAGAAGGAGCTAAATGGATGGAAATAATAGAAGAGGATACATGAAATGACCAAGGTAGATGGAGGTTTTTCCAAAATTCAACGCCAGGAACAGCAACACATTTTTTATTATATAAAACTTTCCTCATTAGAGGATTGCCTCAAGGACAAAGTGATACAGACAATTAATTTTTGTAATTGATGAAATATATTTTGTAAATATATTTAAAATATATATCCATTAATGGATAACACGCTGAGGTACAGACTCAGAGTTCGGGGTTCGAATCCCGTCCAGGCATTTATTTTTCTTATCATGCCATATTAAGCTTACATTGCTCAATGTTAAACATTTAATTATAACATATATATAGCCTACATACATTACCAGACCCAATATTGCATCTTAATCACAATATTTCATATCAATATTAAGTCATATATGTGTGTTTGTGTGTGTGTGTGTGTGTGTGTTTGTGTGTGATTTACTTTCCTTGAGACTAGTTTGCTCTATGATATATCACCTAACATTTATTATATTACAGAAACTTTTAGTTGCAATTTATGTTCGATATAAACATGGAAGAATAACATTAACTATGATTTGAGGGAAGCAGATTATACAGGGGATGATTAGAAAACAATAGCTCAGGATAGGGGTGTATGGAGAGCCATGAATCTACGGTTTCGATAGTACCAGTGAGTTAGTTATAAGCATCTTTCTAAAGAAAGTGAAATTTTGAAAAAAAAAATGATTTTTTTTTGTTCAATGCCACCACGTTGTCATTTCGACATATTGTAACCCACTTCTGAGTTTGGGGCGCCTGGAAAGCGGAGTTACGCTGCCCCGATTATGTATGATAGGTGATAATTATGTTAATAATGCGCCAGGAGAGGCCTTAATCCTAACCTTAATGCATATGTTAATGATGATAATGATGGCCAGATGGTGTTCGGGGACCGTTTGGGCCTTAAAGGTCCCTGATATTTGTCTTATAGGTGAGGAAAAACTCTGGAAAAAAACATCACCCAGGAAACTTGTCCCGACCGGGGATCGAACCCGGACCCGCTGCGTGACAATTAGCTAGCTACCTCGAGACCACAGCAGTTAAAAAAATACATCACCCAGGAAACTTGTCCCGGCCGGGGATCGAACCCGGGCCCGCTGCGTGACAATTAGCTCGAAACCATAGCGGTTAAAATTGTTTTAAGGTATTGTTATTTAACTCTTATCTTCAGAATTTTGTGTTTGTATAACCCCAGGGTTACCAAACGAATATAACTGCAGCTATAAAAACAGATGCGTAGCGACCACCGCTTCTCAGTCTTAACTCCGCAGTTCTAGCGGCTAGTTCAACTGTTTGACAGGTATGGAACATCTTATTAACTTAAAGAAGACTGGCGATTTCTTAGTTGATTTGTATGACTTTTAAAAAATCTAACTGTATTGATGTAGAAATATTAACTTAAACTACTTTTAATTACAATGAGATCGATCAGTAAAAAACACTGTCGAATTGTCAGAACCTTTATCCACTAGACCAGTGATTCCCGACCAATTTCGACTCGCGAACCTCTTCCACAACGATCTGAGTTGGATGAATCACTGACTTTTAAATATACATACAGTAGACATGCATAAAATTTCATTCCAAACAAAATGTTTCATAACCTTAAATTAACTTAACCCTTAATGGTTAAAACCTAAAGTTACTCTAGTTACGACTTAAAAGTTACACAACGTGTAGGTTTAGTTGTAGCGAAATGAAATTCATTCCTAATGTTGTTACATAACTGTAAATCAGGCATTCGCGGTAAATATTAATTTATTGTGGAAATAATGTGATAAATTCCCGATGTTACACATATGTAACAAGGGACACTATAGGCTTAATATGATTTTAAAATAATAATAATAATAATAATAATATAATAATAACAATAATAATAATAATAACAATAACTTAGTATTATTATTATTAACGTTTCCCAACCTGTGGTTCGCGAACCCCCAGGGGGGTTTGCCAAATATTTCAAGGGGATCGCCAAAACTTTTCCGTAATGGCGGGTTTCGAGGTTAGGTATTGGAGTATTGTAATAATAATAATAATAATAATTATTATTATTATATTATATAATAATATTAATAATAATAATAATAATAATCATAATCTTGAATTCTTGCCGCGGAAAACTTTTTTAATCTCATATATATATATATATATAGACACATGACATAATAAGAAAACTAAATGCTTGAACGGGATTTGATACCCCAGTGCGCTACCAAGCAAATCCAGTAGAGACATTTATTTATATACCCCCATATATAAATATATTCTCTATTTATATATATATATATATATATATATATATATATATGCAAATAATTAAATATCTGAACAATGTAATACAAAATATAAATTGCTCTACCTAAATCGTGAAATTGAGTTCATAGAGGTCTCGGGGATTGAAGAGAAGAATTTGGAATTGGCTTGGCAATAGTGTTAATTAGCTCTTTTGTAATACACCAGATGGAGATTTTGTTTCAAATCACGGCTCAGATGTGAGTTTTCTATCTCTTTGGCTCAGGGAAGCCGCAAGTTAAATACCAACTGAATTCAGTTCATATATACATACATTCCATTCAATTACATTAATGTAGTTTAACCTCTCATCTTATAGGTAGGTATGCTCGGACCAACGGATCTGTGCCCCTATAGCGCTGGCATCGTTCTTAGAAAAGTACACGTCTATACTCACACCCTTTCGGCCGCACTCCCCTCCCACTTAGTCAAACGGCAGGCACTGTAACTCACCGAGTAAGGATATTGCCAAACACACCCCTGTCATGACTCTTGAGTATTGAATAATGCAAGATTGGAGTCGAGTTGACAACACTGGAGTGCAAGTGAAAGAGAGATATAGAAGAGAGAGAGAGAGAGAGAGAGAGAGAGAGAGAGAGAGAGAGAGAGGAGAGAGAGAGAGAGAGAGAGAGAGAGAGAGAGAGAGAGAGAGAGATAGGAATGCAGGGAGGGAAATGATATGCCGAGGCAGGAAAGGAAGTAGGCTTTAGTTCGCATATCTTACGGGGGCACAAATCGGTTGGACAGACACTATACTTTTACGTGTCACACGCCATCCGAACCTTATAGTGACACTACCTGTCGGGAGAGGGATTTTAACTATAGATCACATACACATTTTTTTGACCACACAAGGACATGGAGTCTCTCCCAGAATGAGTTACCAGCTCAATGCCAAGGCCTCCTCCGAAACAATACAATATATAGACGAAATGCACCATTCACACATACACACACACGCACACACACATATTAATTATGGCAAATAAAAAAACATTGCCCAGGAAACTTGTCCCGATTGTGGATCGAACCCGGTCCCGCTGCGTAAGAGACAGCGACTCTATCTCGAGACCACAGCGGTGGATATATATATATATATATATATATATATATATATATATATATATATATATATATATATATATATATATACACGATATCCAGTTCCCTTAATTGTAATATTACACTGAGCAACAAAAAGGAAACTTTTTTGTCTCAGAAAGAAAAATATGTGATTCTGATAGTATTTTTTCTCCTGAATTCAAATATGATATCAGTTTTTCTCCATCATGCAAGGTTTCCGAGAGACAGGATATATAATTTCAAACCCTTTAATATTTTCTACATTCGTAACTACACAATATTCGAAGGTTCGGACTCACCTAGAAAGTAATAAATAACGATTTTCTGCTATATTTCGCCTGTGGAACATCCCTCTTGATGGTCCAACAACAATCGGCCAGCATATTAGGATTCCATTTGCCTTGATATCTCTTTTCCATAGCTGAAATCTTCTGATGAAAGCGTTCACCGTTTTATTTTACAATGGACAAATGGACGAAAAAAGTTTATTAAATAATAATTATTTAAATCCATTAATTGAAATTAAAATAAAAAAACTGTGGGTGATGGAGTAATTCCGAATGCATATTTGAAAACACGATAAAAAACTGCATTAAGTACAACTATTGGTATTCATGAGACAAAAATCATGTTGACCAGTGTTATTGTCCCACTTATGCCTACAAGTAGGCCTTCCTTTCCCCTATATGTCCTGTACATCTTAATATCCTAGACTAAATAAGCCTCTAAACATGGATATAAATTATGGAGTTAATTGTGGAGTATTCGTTCTTTTCCATTCTCGACTCTTATAGGACCTAATATTCTAATTTTCGTCTTAATATCCTATTTTCGAATAATTTTAGTTTATTTTTTCTCCCATAATGTAAGTGGCCATGTTTCACAGCTATAGTAACTATAGTCAACAGAGAGCTAGCAAGTCTGGAAAACAATTTCTCAAACTCATGCCTTCAAGATGAACTGTAAAAATAAAATTAAGCTATGTGTTTGTAATAATAGGCTCAATTCTGGAAATGCGTGTTATTATACATTACAGAGACTCTTGACTTCCCTTCAAAAAACGTTTAACTGAAAATATATAAAACTATTATTCTACCAGTCATATTATATGGATGCAAAACATGGACTCTTACTTTAAGGGAGGAAAGGAGATTACGAGTATTTGATAATAAAGTTCTTAGGACATTTTTTAGACCAAAGAGAGATGAACAGACAGATGAATGGAGAAGACTTGCATAACAGTGAATTACATGGTCTTTATAGGAAGCCAGATATAATGAGAACAGTTAAGTCTCGTAGACTGCGATGGGCAGGACACATGGCACGAATGGGGAATAAAATACGTGCATGGAAGCTTCTTGTAGGAAAACTAGAGGGAAAACGCCCAGTTGGTAGACCAAGAATGAGGTGGGAGAATAACATTAACTATGATTTGAGGGAAGTAGATTATACAGGGGATGATTGGAAAACATTGGCTCAGGATAGGGATATATGGAGAGCTTATGTCCGCGCAGCCATGACCTACGGGTTAGATAGTGCTAGTGAGTTAGTTAGTTAGTTAGTTTTATAATAATTGTATATAAGAAGCTCCTTATTCAGGGTTCCGTTATTCGCGTTTTCATCATTCGCGGGTTAACAGTTCCTGTATTCACGGCTAAAATGTATTTATTCGCGGATGCAGTCGGTATATTAGAAGGATTAGGTATCCTTTATTAACGCATCGGCAACTTTTTTTTACTGCAGGCCCGTTGCTAAACGGCTTTTACAAAGAGAGATTCAAACCAAATGGACAAACAAAAATCATAGTAAAACAAACGTTATTGTCACCAAACCTAAAGTTCGTTGTTTAAAAGCCGCCCCCGCCGCCGTAATTCACGTGCCACCATGTTCTTTAATAAATCCCGCCCTCGCCACGAACGGTGTTTTATTGTTTAAATTGTTATTCGTTATAATAATTTTATTTTGAATGAATAACACGTGTCTCTTCTGCATTGTTCCAAATTTGAAATGTCTAGTAAAAGGAAAAAAAAATTATTTTAGAAGCTGAAAAAAGTAGTGTTGTCACTTAAAATAAAAAACAGAAATGCTTGACCATTTACGCGTTGGCGAGTCGTTTAAGCGGCAAAACAAGAAAAAAGTAGTAAGTTCTTTAAGTCCTTGCCTGACAATAATTAACATAAATTGTTTAAAATCCCTCATTAAATTGTTTTTATTTTGATTGTTTTATTTTATTATGGAATCTTGGAACGTATCCAATTTACTCATACAAATTACCAATCCAAATTCACGGTTTATATATTCGCGACATATTTGCGGAACATATCCCCCGCGAATAAGAAGCTTTTACTCTACGTTACTGCCATGTGTTGCAGGAAACATGGATATCAAGGGAAAAGTCGCTCTCGTGACAGGAGGTGCCACCGGTATTGGACTGGAGTACGTGAAGGAACTTCTGAAGAATGGCGCGCTGGTAAGTCATGTGTTATTATGTTCTTGAACATGTTTCGATTAGATCTTAATCATCCTCAACATCTTGTCCACACTGGTTGAATTAAAAGAACCTCATAATATTACTTCCTAAAATAAAACATTAAGTTCTTGTGTACTTCATGAAACAAGTGCTATAAATATCTGAACAATTAATTTAAAATTAAATTATAAAATTAATGAATATTCACCTGAAAGGTCCGTCTCCTCAACTTAATGAATTAATTATTTAACTGTAGCGGCTGTTAGGACTGCAACAAATTTGATATAGGAAGAACAAACAGAAGTTTTAACATCAGATTTAAAGAACATTGTCGAGACTTTATTCACCGATTCGATTGAGGGTCTTTCCACTTTTCAGCGGTTGCCCTTTTACCAGCCGGCTGCTGGCCCTTCACATCCACATGTATCAGTCACAGAGGTAGATGATCAACAGCCAGTGTAGGGGTGACATGTGGTTAGCATGTCGAGTCCCCCAGCCGTTATAGCTGGTTCCTCAACCTGGAGCCGCTACTTATTGTAGCTACCCAATTGCCTCACGATGCTGGGTGGGCACCGGTCCCATACTGGCCGAAATACCATGAGAAAATTTCTTCCCCCATGGAGACTCGAACCAGCGCAAGTCCCGTAGCTCTGCGCCAAGGCTTCCTACCTTAACCGCTCGGCTACGGCGCAGGACCGAGACTTTATTCACGCAGAAGGAAAATCAAGCTATGCAAAACACGTTATCCATGAAGGACATCGCATGTTAAATATTGAAAACACCCTAACAGTAATGCACAGAGAAAATAATCAAGCAAAGATAAACGTACTCGAAGAGATGGAAATCATGAAAGCAGCTAACAACAACGACAATCTGATAAACGAAAACGAACCCAAAACATGTAATCCCCTCTACCATATCTTCAGTGAAACACCAGTTTTGAATCCTGAAAGCGCTACAGTTAAATAATTAATTAAGTTGAGGAGACGGACCTTTCAGGTGAATATTCCATAATTTTATATTTTAATTTTCAATAATACCTCAACGGAACACATCATGAATCTTATAAAAGTCAATTAATTAAAGTATTATGTTTTAATAGCATGTTACAGTTGCTGATTTGGACGCTCGTAAAGGAGAAAATGCTGTGAAGGATCTGAACACGGAATTTGGTAAAGGACGCGCTACTTTCCTTAAATGTGACGTCACTAAACCCGACGAACTTGAGCGTAAGTAAATATGGTTGTTTTAAAGTAATAATAACCAATGCTAGCACATATGAACACAGACTTCTTACTATGTACAATTAAAGATTTTCTAAACGACGCTACGCCACTCTTTATTCCGTTTTTAGTCTAACATACTAATTGACTTGTCAAGTGAGAATAATAATAATCTTGATCAGTCTTAAACTTAAAATCAATACTAATAAAATGCATTGTTAAACCGTTGAGGTGGAGAGTCATAAAATAAAATAAGTTAAAATATACCTTCTTAGGTAAAATCCGTCGTCCTCAACTTATAAAATATGTAATCTTTATGCCTGTAGACCTTTCAGAGCATCCGTTCCATCTTCAGCAGGTCACTCTTCGCTACAACGTGACACGACAGAGCCACGTTAGGACCAGCAGCATCAACCATCATACTGGATGTTGTAGCGAAGAGTGACCTGCTTGAAGATGAAACAGATGTTCTGAAAGGCCTACAGGCATAAAGATTACATATTTTATAAGTTGAGGACGACGGATTTTACCTAAGAAGGTATATTTTAACTTATTTTATTTTAAACTTAAAAAGCTAACAAAAATCATTCACTCTATCCTTATATTTGTCCTAGTTTACTGGGTCTCATTTCGGTTACGCACAAAGGATTAACATATTCTAGTAATACCTACTTTAAATTCTGTCATACATTTATTAAAACATATATTTTGACTCTTTATTGTTTTTTTCATGTCCACCGCTGTGGTGTCGAGTAGCGTGTTGCCTTGTCACGCATCGGGTCCGGGTTCGATTTCCGGTCGGGACATGCTCCTGGGTGAGGTTTTTTCAGGGTTTTTCTTCACCTGTAAGACAAATGTCAGGAAGCTTAGGGCCCAACGGTCCCCGAAAATCACCCGGCTTCATCATCATTATCCTTAACATTAACACCATCAACCTTCATCGGTGTGGAAAGCAACGGGGAGCTACCACACCTATAATTCCCTAGTAAAGCTACAAAGCATAGCATGAAAATGCTATGATTGCAGTGAAAGTCCAGCCCTCGGGCAGAATTACTATGGGTAGATGGATTGTTTTTTCATATCTCCTGCTAAAGAACGTTTTGGAACTGGCTAAGTGGTGCAAAGAGTTGTCAAATATTAAGACAAAATGTGTTTGAAAGTGTCTGTTGTACAGAATGATAAACTCTGGAGCAAAATTTGAGGAATGAGAGGTCTCAAAGCGAGGACATTCTTATTAGTTATTTTGATCCCAATTTTAAAGCTATCATCAATACTTCTAAAATTCATTGTAAATCACAGTTGAGGTTATGTAGTGAAATGTTAAAATATCAGTCGTCCTCAAATAAAATGGAATTCAGGAAATTCATTTTAGTTCAGGACAAGTAATATACGAGGTATTTATTTTAATATTGTAACATTTTACCCAATTTTAAAGCTACCTTAGGATCCTGCTTATGGAGAATATTTGCCCTTAAAATGCAAACAGAAATGTGGTTCCAGCATACTAGAGTTGCACAAACACTAACTTTATTGCACAACACATTCAATAACACATACAGGGAGAAGAGGATATGTTGCATGGCCATCCCGATCGCCCCGTGGCTTCTTTCTCTGAGGGTATGTTAAGGATATGTACGTCATAATAGGAAGAAATTGATTTCATATATGCTGTATTTGACCGCATTCGTCAGAGGGAGTGAAACGATCAATGATCTATCATAGATTCAGGCTCAAGGTGAATTTTTTTAACCATTTCTAAAACGATTTAAGTTGTTGACTAATAAGTAATCTCATGGATTAGGTGATTTAATCAAAGGATTTGTCTAGATGATAATGTATCACTATGCATCTGACAATTTTCCTCCCTCTTATGTTAAGAACTGCCCGACTCAAAAACAGTTAAAAAAAGCTCACTAAACATTTCTTCAGACAATATAATACAGGACCATTCAGAAAGAAAGAACAGTCTTCATATATTTATTTCTTCCAAACTACAAAAAAAATAGAAACAATTCCGTTTCTGGAAAGAGAAACGTTCAAATTTCATTATTTTACGCATTCAATATGAGCACTATGTGTTACACGACAAATATCAAAACGTGGCTCATTTCTTGCCACACACTAATCAGCTGGTCTCTGGTTATCGAATTCACAGCTTCAACAATTCGATGTCGTAGGTTTTTCAAGAGTGCAGGCATATGGGGGATAAAAACGCAGTCTTTTATGTAATCCCGCAGATAAAAATCATACGAGGTTAGGTCTGGTGACCTGGGAGGCCACCGGCTATGAAGTCGATCTTCTGCTCCTCCTCTTTCAATCCAACAGCGCCAATACGACTGTGACCGTAACTTCAGGCAACAGCGCCATTGCGGCCGTGATTGGAACTTCAAACTTTTGTCTTTCTAGGAACTTTAGAATTGTGTTACTATTTTTTGTAGTTTGTAAGAAATATATGTTTGAAGTATGTTCCTTCTTTCTGAATAGTCCTGTATATAACCATGTTCTTAATATAGTTTTATTATTCTTTTATATTTTGCACTTATTTTACCACGCCAATTATTTAATCAAATTATAAGTTACTATTTTCTTGTTCTTTTGTTGTCATTGTATACTGTGTAGCCCAAATACATATTATGTATTATTGTTAATCAAATTGTAGATAATTCATAATTGTTATTACATGTATAATTTAACCCTGGTAAAGTGGAAGAGAAGACCTTGGTTTTAACTCCATCAGGTAAAATAAATAAGTCATTAAATAAACCATTAAACATGGGATATATGGAAAAAAAAAGTGAACCTTCTGTAAAGACCAACTATTTCTCATATTTTGTCAACAGAGGTCGTGAATCACTCTGCATAAGTAAACACTTTTGAAAGTAACGCTAATTTACACATGTCATTTGCATAAGAAGAATAACTGAGGCATCAATAAGCTAAAGGTGATAAATACACTTGTTCTTATGTGTGCATATCCCCTTGGCTTTTAGTTGCCTCAGTTCTTCATATCTTAAACTGTATTACAATGTTTTAAACATATTTACATTTGTGAAACTTTTTTTCAAAAGGTGCTAAATAAAAGAATGGATAATCAGTTGTAAGTGGCAGTACATTCATGGCCAGCCATACAAATATATATTGACGTTACAACGGAACATTAAAACAAAAAACGCATTAATTATTAATTATTTATATAATAAAATATAATTATAATTTATAATTATTATAAAGGCTTGTAAAATGGTGTTTTATACAATATACACTAATGACTTTTTTTTATTTGTGAAAAGTATGTTGAAATGGAAACAATTTGAAACATTAGTTCTTATTTCTTGTTTTAATGATTTATTTATATACAGATTTTAAATGTTTACACATATTTCTGTGCCTAAAGTTTAATTTTCTTTCTCCACTCGTCTCTATTCATCCACTCCATGCTCTCCAGTCCTCTTGTTGCCATTCAAGTTCTTATTTCTTGCATCCACGAGTTCCAAGGCCTTCCTTCCTTTCCTTCTTCTTCCAGGTGGACACCATTCCAATGCTTTTCTGGATAATCTTTCTTCTTTAATTCTAGTTTTAATAAGTTGGGCAGTTTATTTTTGTAACAATGTGGAAAATACATATCTTAGCATAGTTATAGTTACATTAACTCATTCATTTCCATGTTTCAGTAGTTAATTCCCAAGTTCAGCTTTTTATTCACATATAGGATAAACGATCTCTTGTTTGTGAGATTAAAACGAACTACAGTCTCATATTCGATAATAAGTTTTGAGAATATATTAGTAATCTCTCTTTTCCTTACAACCCATTCAAATTTTACTCCTCCATAAATTCCTATTCTCTGCATCACTCTTTATTAATCCTCTCGACATCATACTCCTATGCACCCCATGAACCCATTGTTCTTTCGGTCTCCCTATTCTTCTGTAGCCTCCGCTTCAAAATTGAATATCTTAGGTATTCTGTCATCTGTCCTTTACATGGTCAAACTATTTCAATAACTTGTACAACATAATTTTGAACCACCATTATTTCCCAGATTTTAGTATTTCCAATTTAGTCTCTTCTTGAATTTCTAGAAGCCCTCCTTCAATAGACACCTACTGTCACCAAAAGTTTATGTGCTTGCTGTGTGCATAATGTCCACGTTTCCGCACCATAAAATAGTATACTCTCCACCAATGAGCTATGAATATTTTTTTAGTTATATTCAGACTATTTCTACTACACATATTTCTCATTTTCAATCTCCAAAAGTCATTAATTTGCATTGTAGATGATAAATGATATATTAATAACAAACACAAATAACAATTGTCAAACTGCCATAACAAAGGCTAGGATTTTTATGTACTAGAAGTTAAGATTGCAACATAGTATAATGAGAAGTTAGGCTTATGACTGTCTTTTGTTTTGGTTCCACACACAAAATAATGAGAAGTAAGACTTTTGAGTGTCTTTTATCTTGTTTCACACACAAACAGTTGAATAATATATGCTATCTGAATTGCAATCTTATATTTTATTACATAAAAATTCTAGCCCTAGTCATAACTAGGGGGCGGATTTTTCTGTACTAAAATTTAAGATTGCAACATAGTATAATGAGAAGTTAGACTTATGACTGTCTTTTGTTTTGGTTCCACACACAAAATAATGAGAAGTAAGACTTTTGAGTGTCTTTTATCTTGTTTCACACACAAACAGTTGAATAATATATGCTATCTGAATTGCAATCTTATATTTTATTACATAAAAATTCTAGCCCTAGTCATAACTAGGGGGCGGATTTTTCTGTACTAAAATTTAAGATTGCAACATAGTATAATGAGAAGTTAGGCTTATGACTGTCTTTTGTTTTGGTTCCACACACAAAATAATAAGAAGTAAGACTTTTGACTGTTTTTTATCTTGTTTCACACACAAACAGTTAAATAATATATGCTATCTGAATTGCAATCTTATATTTTATTACATAAAAATTCTAGCCCTAGTCATAACTAGGGGGCGGATTTTTCTGTACTAAAATTTAAGATTGCAACATGGTATAATGAGAAGTTAGGCTTATGACTGTCTTTTGTTTTGGTTCCACACACAAAATAATGAGAAGTAAGACTTTTGACTGTCTTTTATCTTGTTTCACACACAAACAGTTGAATAATATATACTATCTGAATTGCAATCTTATCTTTTATTACATAAAAATCCTAGCCCTAGTTATAACTTTATTTTAAGGTGGAAGTAAGATTAAATTTAATGTTATCATAATTTAATTATTTTGTTGGTACTTTAAATTTAAAATTCCAGTATTATTTAATAATATTGAGAAAATAATATATATGATTACTAAAGTGCATTTATAATATCCAGATGCTTTCAAGATGACTCACAGCACCAATAAGGCTCTTGATATTGTCATTAACAACGCTGGTATTCTGGATGACAGCCGATGGGAGCTGGAAATCGCCATCAATGTGGTAAGTCACGATTGATCTGCTATAAGTTTTCAAGCTGAGATTCATTTTCATGATAATAGTCCATAATACTTTCAATGTAAAAGGGAACATATACAAAAAATTAAAGGAGAAACCTGGGACATTTAAAAAAAAAAGGTGGGACATTAACAAAATATAAAAGGACATTTCAAAAATTTATGAAACAAATTATACAAATTACACATTTAAGTTATGCCTATTTTTTATTGTCTACTCTATCCACACATGTAGACTGATAGATGCATTTGCATTGCCGTACTTCGATGATTTATGTATTTCATCAAGAAGTTTATTTTGTTTTGAAGTTCTATCATAAAACAAATAATAGTTTAAAAAACTAAAACAACACGCTTTATTAGAAAACCGAACTAAAAAATGAAAAATAATTTTAATTTCCAACACGCTTGCGATAAAATTAAAGTGGTCAACAAAACAGTCATCTCCAACACATCTAGAATAAAACTAGAGTTATCTAAAAATAATAATTTTACCACCAAAAGCGTAGAGTGCTCTATATCAATTAACATATTTGATAATAAACAGATATTGGTAAACGTAGAGTCTCTAAGAAGAAAACGTAAAAACCATAAAAAGCACCCCACGCTTTTCATGGTAAAATTATTTTTTTTGTAGATAACTCTAGTTTTATTCGAGATGTGTTGGAGATGATTTTTTTTGTTGACCACTTTAATTTTATCCCAAGCGTGTTGGAAATTAATTTTTTTTTATTTTTTAGTTCGGCTTTCTAATAAAGCGTGTTGTTTCAGTTTTTTAAACTATTATTTATTTTTTATTTTTTAGTTTGGTTTTGTAATAAAGCGTGTTGTTTTAGTTTTTTAAACTATTATTTATTTTTATAATTTTTAGTTTAATTGATTGTCATAAACCGGAATCCCATGAAAATTTAACTGCTTAATACTCTTCTAAAAAATCCACCGGGCCAGATTTGAACCAGCGACCTACGGATTAGTGAAATTATATACCACTACAGTCCACCGCTCTACCAACTGAACTCTTACAACGATTGACTAAAAAGTTGATAAGTCCGCAACCTATTACGTATACTGGTTTTTATTTTTTTATTTTCTGATGATTCTGGTCAGGATTTCAGAAAAAAATTATGCAATTATTGTATTGTCATGGGTCCTTTACAAGTATACAACGTTTCAAGTCGGTCCAAGGTTTTTAAGTGGGTGAAAATCGTGTTCAAAGATTCCGTTACGTAGATACAGGTCCGTTACATAGATAGACAGATACAGGTCAAGCTAATATAAAGCGTGTAACGAAATACATGATACATGGTTAGAATGTGTTTTTAATATGAGAAATGCCTTTGCAATTCCAACTTTTATTGTTTTTTTTTATTTGGCCAGACAGTGAATCGTGGTCATACGTCTGGCGCTTTCAAACGTTCATACAGTATTTATAATTACATAGTAAACAACAAAACGAAAGTCGCCATTCATAAATACATTGACAAAGTATCATCCCAAAAGCGGGACATTCGAGCGTTCCCAAGAGAACTTTCGGGACAGCGGGAAATTTTCCAAAAAAAACAGGACTGCCTCTGGAAAAACGGGACGAATGGACACCCTATAATAGCGGCGGAAAGTGTACGAAATGAAGATGGACATATTGCACACGTATGTGTCATTCTGGTTGACTGCGATGCTGAGCACGTCTCTTCCGTAAGACTCCAGCCACAACATTCGTGGCTACGGAATCTCAATTTTAGCTAACGTACTATGGCAGACTACTGCATAATTCTAATCACAAATGTAAGACGCCTAGTTTCTTAACAGGTTTGATATTCGGTAGTAAATTTGGTATATAGGCAATAAACAAAAGAATATCAGAGTTTTTATCTTATATAACTTATCGGACGACATATTTCAAACGGCGGACATAGAAATATTAACACAAAACATGTTTTAGATTATTATGGATTAGGCATATTCCTTCGTAAAGAACGCCATATTTTACTCACTCTTTTTTATGTCTTATGCTATATAAATATGGGATTTGAAGGAATTATAAATTTAATAAATTCCTTACATATCTCAGATAAATGTCCACTCAATCTTAAATCCAAATGTTCTTATCGCATTTGCTCTCTCTCTCTCTCTCTCTCTCTCTCTCTCTCTCTCTCTCTCTCTCTCTCTCTCTCTCTCTCTCCCTCTCATATATATATAATCATCGGTTCATTGATGTCTTTGACATCGTCAGATTCCCAATAGTCAATTTTGTCGGTCCATCCAATCTCCTGGTTGTAGATGTTTCTCCTTCAAGTATAAATATTTTCCCTGACTCCAGGAGATTTTAGCCTATGCATATCTCGCCCATAATATTTAATCTCGGTGTAACGTAATTCCGATTCTCCTATGCAGGTGCCCCCCACCTCTAATAAATGGATTACAATTCCGCCAATGCAAGTGGAGAAAGCAAGGAATGTCATAAAAGACAACCTGGTGGCATTGGCATTGGACAATATATATATTGCATTTCATAACGTTTGTTATTTCATCGGAAATCATAATATGCGTTACTAAATGCCTAATATATAGTAGAAATATAATATACTTTAGGTTTCAGGGTATGAATGTTCATTTAAATAAAAAAAATAAGATGATGTTTAAAATTCAAAATTGCTTTCAAATCCTTCATTTATAAGTCATTAGATATGAAAAATGGGCAAAATAAGATGTTCTCTTCCACAAAGTGACTCCCAATTATAATTGTTATTTACGTTATAGGGATTTAAAGTGAGTGGTTACATAAACGTCAACACGTGGCTGAGTTGAGCTCGTTACATACTCTAATTAATTGTAAAGCAAATTTCAGTATTATAGCCGGGAATCGAATCCTGAATTGCTAAATAACACACTACTCGGAGAAGGTTAACTTTAGAGGAAACTAAGTGAAAAATAAATAAAAATGAACGAATTAATCATGAGAGAAGGTTAACGTTAGAGGAAAACAAGTGGAAAATAAATAAAAATGAACGAATTAATCATGAATAATTCATCACGAATGACATTTGAGCAAATAACTGTCAGCCTGCCACAACAGATGAAGCTCATAACAGTGTATTTTGTAAATTGGACTCGTAATATTATTATGTCAAGGTCAAAGTCGTATCATATGCAAAGTGGGTGACAAGGTCATCATTGTGTGCTGCCCGGCGCCATACATTCGTTCATCGCATCCTACAAATTACTCAAGGTCATATGCATTACGCATTAAATTTGGACACTTTCCAAATTCAGATTCTGCGCCTCGATATCTGCTAGTGTTGATTTTTAAATCAATATTATCCAATATATTAAAACCATGAAATTAAAGAGACCTACAGCACCATCTGGCTTCCACTTTCTGAATGTGTTCACTTTTTGTATATCTAGCGCAATAACATATTCCTATTGAGTGATTTTAAATTAATTATTCAAATATAGGGATTGGGAGTTAACTGAAGAGAATCATGAAGTTTGTATGCGCAAATTAACCGATTAGTTATAGAATGGGAGTGAACAGTTAATAAGAAATGAGGGAAATTTTGAGTAGTGGCTTGAATTTAAATATCTAGGAACAAAAATTACAAATAAGAATGAGATGCACAAGAACATCAAACATAGGCTCAATTCTGTAAATGTATGCTTATGCATTTTACAGGGACTCTTGCCGTCCCAATTTCTCTCAAAAACGTTAAACTGAAAATATATAGAACTGTTATTTTCCCAGTTATATAGATGCGAAACATGGACTCTTACTTTAAGGGAGAAGAAAATATTTCGAGTATTTGAGAATAAAATTCTTAGGAACATTTTTGGACCAAAAAGAAGAAAAGACAGGTGAATGGAGAAGACCACTAACAGTAAGCTACGTGATTCTTTATAAGAAACCACATAATAAGAAAAGTTAAGACTCGTAGGCTGCGATGGGCAGGACACGTAGAACGAATGGGAAATGAAAGAGAGACATGGGAACGTCTTGTAGGAAAACCAGAAGGAAAACGATCAGTTGGTAGGCCAAGAACGAAGTGGGAGAATAACACTGATTTGAGGAAGTAGATTATACAGGAGACGATTCAAAAACGTTGGCTTAAGATGGGGATGTATAGAGAGCTTCTATTCGCGCGGCCGTGAATCTATGGATTCGATAGTGCCAGCGAGTTAGTTAATTCGATATGAGATGTCCTTTTTTAGGGGGGCGGGGGAGGATCACTGAATACTAATTCCAACAAAGACAGTGACAATTTTATTTATCAATCATGGGACAAGTACAGGATTCAAGTTCAAATATAAAAAGAAAAACAAAAGCTCTAATAAACATTAGTCCAAAAATTATTATTTGTTCATGAGTAGGTATTAAATGACACAGCGGAACGTTTACCTCCAGTCGTCGCAGCACTGTCGCTGATTCGCACTGACGTAGATACTAACCATGTACAGTCAGGAACAAATAGCAAATGAAGCACTTACCCAGATTACTTAGGGTATTGCACTGGAGTCCTCGACGCCACAGACTGACGTGAAGCGAGTGTACGCGGGATGACACGGCATTAGTTCGCAAATCATCCACAAACGAAGCAGCTCAGTGTTCCCCTGTGTCGTATAATATTCATGGATTGCACCAATTTACAAGCACCTGCTAGTTAGATTGTACTTTAAAGTTTTCAGATTTATTCTTAGCTTGTTTACACATGCGCAGTAAGTAACACACGTTCCCCTCCTTTATTATCGTGTGTCGTACAGAACTATATTACGACTTTATAAGGTTCTCCCAAGACAAGTATTAAGATATGGTAGTGAAGCATGGACAATACGAAGAAGAGATGAAAGCCGAATAACAGCAAATGATATGCGATTTATGCGCCGTACAGCAGGCTATACAAAATGAGACCATAAAAGAAATGAGGAAATTATGGAAGAGTTGGAGATAGAATCCATTCTCCACCATATACAAAACTATCAGAACAACTGGAAAGCCCATCTTTAACCAACGCCATCTCATAGAATTCCAAAAGCCATGCTTCGTTACTACCCCAAGGTAAAAGATCGCTGGGACGTCCAAAAAGCGCTTTTTGGAAAATTCATCTTTGAGACCGTAACAAGCCACATGGCCTAATACTTGCATGGATGATGATGACAGAAATATAAGGACTACAATAAATTGTCAACAAAGAGTCAGCAAAGAAAAAAGGTTATATACCCCAGCCACTGATTCTCCGGCCCAGACGTTTTCACGATAGTGTTGCCGATACGGATATTCATGGGAGGGGGCTTTATGTATGCGGTTAGTAGACATAGAGCTGACAACATCTCAGCAAGTTCAAACCTTACTAGCGCACTATAGCTGCGTCCAGAGCAGTGATTGGTTGTGGCAGACATCTACTCCCATTCAACTATTTCCTTATTGGCAGTAGAGGGCGAGTTTATCCCTTTATCCCTCGTATAACCTAAACTTCAGAGCCGGAGATTCGGCGGCTGTAGTGTAGTAATGAACAGTTTGCAAATATGCACTTCATGTACGGCAAAACCAAAGCAAAGAACAACTGGTTGCCCGATTGTAGGAAGAAGCCTTTCCTCGACTAAGGCAAGCTGACAAGCGTACATGAACCACAATACAATAATAATTTATAAAATGGGGAATACTTTCAACAAAATGTAACAAATTTCACATTCTCATATTAACCCATTCGCCTAAGAAGACAAGGTACACTCGCTTAACTCTGCCTGTTATATATTTTGCAATTTTTGTACATCCCTTGGCAGGGTAATTGTTTTGTTAACAATTATGAATAGTACAGGAATGCATTTTGGTTTTCATCCTTATTGACATCTCGTGTACCGTTTGTTCGTTTTGAATGTCTGAAAATAGACAATATAATTTTCGGTATCTTAAATCCGGTTTCTGGGGAAATTGTTCTTGTATCATGTAAGCCCATGTTTCCCTTAACAGAGATGTATGCGCTCTTCCCCTACAGGGAAGAATTTGAACCATACTAATTTAGTTCACTTGTTTTCGTATATATGTCATTTGAGTGGTCCGTGGTCAGCGTTCCGCCTCATACTGACATCTAGGAAACCAAGGTAGTACTAGGACGGGATAATTCGGTAAATTTTGCTTAGAGGCCTTTTCATTCAGGCTTAAGGATCTTTTACGAGCATGGAAATCATCAGACTCGGGATCCACGGCTTAAAGGCCCTCCCGGAGGACTTGCTCCTTGGAGTTTTTCCATCCTAAAAAATCCATCGACCCCGGCCAGGTTTGAACCCGCGACCCTCGGGACCAGAAGCAATACATTGATCATTTAAACCTGAAGTGAATGGGTTAAAAAAAGTTAAAAAATGTATTCACAAATGGTTAAATGTATGTTTTATTTGACAGACTGCAGTCGCTAGAGGGACCATCCTGGCTTTCCAGTACATGGGCAAGGATAAAGGTGGAAAAGGTGGGGTAGTGGCTAACATTGCCTCTATTCTGGGTCTGCAGAATATGGCCGGCTGTCCCGTCTATGTTGGTACCAAACACGCAGTCGTCGGGCTCAGCAGATCTTTCGGCGTAAGTATACACAATGGGGGGAAATACTAATGAAATTTGTAACTAATTATCAGGCCTACAATATTCTACACTAAAACAAATATTACAGGTTAGGTAGTACGCGGAGTAGTGAGAGAGGTGGGTAGTGCAGTACCGTCCGATTACTTTACAACTGTATAATACTTTCAGGGAGTGACATTAATTTCAGTTCTGATACACGTATTAAAGATGGACTTACAAAGTGTGCATTGTTTTGTTTATGTTTGTCTCTCTGTGTTTGCTAGCATCGACAATATTGTGTAGTGTTTTAGTTACTTTATTGTACAATTGTAATTATCTGCTGTATTATAGGCCTACAATTTTTGCAGCACCTAAGTATACCTGGTCCCGTCTTGATGTTGTGTTCCTATTGCTCCCGTCCCTTGCCCATGCAAGTGTTGTTTACATCATTTCAATATGCAGGTCGTCCTGCACTTAAAGGGTTCGATGTAGGATCCGCTAGCCCTATTAATTATATTCCTTTATTTGATAATAGATCTCATTTAAGAACTTCAAGTCTTATAAGTACACCGCTGTAGTCTCTAGGTAACGTGTTGATAAATAATAATAATAATAATAATAATAATAATAATAATAATAATAATAATAATAATAATAATAATAATAATAATAATAATATAATAATAATAATACTTTATTTATTCTGGCGGAGTTAAGGCCATAAGGCCCTCTCTTCCACTCAACCAGCACAAATACAAATAAATATTCGACAAATATAGATATACACTATACTAATTATAAACAGTTAAAGATACAATAAATGTAGCAATGTAAATGTCATGTACAAACAACATTTTATAGGGTAATAACAATAATGATACGATAATAATAATAATAATAATAATAATAATAATAATAATAATAATAATATAAATATGATACATTATACGGGAAACACCAATTAATATATATATCTTACAGTGGATAATAATGAAGTCGAGTTTAGAGCAAATATAAATTTAGATTTCTTTTAAAAGATGCCAATGTCCGTCAGCCCCTTATTTCTTGTGGTAGGGAATTCCAGTTGCGAGAAGTGGAGATGGTATATGACATGGAGTGATGCGATGTCCTATGTTGCGGTATATTAAGTAAGAGACTATGTTGACTTCTCACGCAGCGGACCAGGGTTCAATTCCCTGTCGGGAAGGCTCCTGGGTGAAGTTTTTTCGGGGTTTTTCCTCACCTGTAAGACAAATGTGAGGAAGTTAGGACATAACAGTCCCCGAAAATCATTCGGCTATCATCATCATCCTTATGATATCAACTTCACCGGTGTGGAAAGCAACTGGAAGCTACCACACCTATAATTCCCTAGTAAAGCTGCAAAGCATAGCATGAAAATGCTATGATTGCAGTGAAAGATCTGCCCTCGGGCAGAATTACTATATAATAGATTTCTTACAAAATGATCGAAAAACATAACTTTAACAATACATGTACTTTAATGTTCACAAATCTATCTATCTAGTAACTCTGCCCAATGGCAGGTCTTTCACTGCAATCATAGCATTTTCATGCTGTGCTTGCAGCTTTACTAGGGAATTATAGGTGCGGTAGCTTCCCGTTGTTTTCTACACCGGTGAAAGTTGATGATGATAATGATAAGGATAATGGTAAAGGCCGGATGATTTTCGGGGTTCGTTGGACCCTAAGCTTCCTAACATTTGTCTTACAGGTGAGGAAAAACCCCGAAAAAAAAACCACACCCAGGAGCCTGTCCCTACCGGGGATCGAATCCGGGCTCGCTGCGTGACAAAGCAGCACGCTACTTCGAGACCACAACGGTGGACAATTTTCACAGAAAGGACGGATTTTCTCCAACATGTGGATAAACCAGTCAATTGATGTGGTCTCGGGATAACGTAATTGCCTCTACACAGCGAGTCCGGGTTAAATCCCCAGTCGCAACAAGTTTCCTGGGTGAGAATTATTCGAGGTTTTTCCTCACCAATTAAGACAAACGTTTAGAAAATTTAAGATCTAAATTTTAACCGAACATCATCTGACCACCACAATCATCATCCCTATAAATTCACCTTGTTTAGTAAGAATGAATGAGGTAATAGTGTGTTTTGTATTAAATGTTCATGTTGTCTCGGAGGTGTCCCTGGTATTGAGCTGATCACTTATCCGGAGAGGTAATCCATGTCCTTGTGCGATCTAAAGCTTAAGCGTGTGATCCAGAGCTTCAATCCTCTCGCCAGAGGTCGTGTCCCTGAATGGTGTGAGATATATAAAAATGCATTGGGAGAAGTGAAGAGAGATATATATGAATAAACAATAGCAAACTTAATAATAATAATTAATTATTAATGTTACAAGTGATAAACAAACATAGGTATTTAATATAAATTGCTAGAACATAATAATACGTTCATATCATCAATTATTTTTTTTTGCACGATAGTGCGTTCTGTCGTTCTTACAGAAGTGGCGACCATTGTTGAAAAATTCAATTTCCTAAATTTCGGGGTTGCCAACCTATAAATAACTAAAAAAATATACTTTAATATTACGAATTACTTACCTAAGACGGGAAGTAAAATCCTTGCCCTTTATGTATACTAAGTACAATGTAGGCCTACATACAAACAAATATAAAAAAAGTAGTGTTAATACACGTTATACGAAACAAATCACTGCATTTTAAATTAAGTTATCTTCATTTGAAAACAATAAATTCGCATTTACCGCCATTTTATGCCTGATTTGAGTCACGTCTGCTGTACTGTCAACTAAATTATTTTCGGCATTTATCGTATATACATTGGTGAGACAGATAACATCAGTCAGATGTTTATAATCAACGTAAATATTTCCAACAAAGATTATTTTACTGTTATGTATTATTTTGAAAACACCATCGTGCAAAAAATAATTTACAACACACGTTTGTGAAGTGTTTTACAAAATCTCGGTAATTAAAACCCTTGCTGTCGCTCGGTTTTTAATAATTTCCTCGATTCTGTAAAAACTACTTCCCAACCTTGCATTGTAATATACTGTTTCATATTTCATTGCACAAGGCCAACTAAAATCAATTATTTCACTTTACAAATAAGTACGGATTATTAATAATTATGTTATATAATTATCGGATTTCGTTCTTTAAAATTGGGATTTAGTTATTTAATCAATCTTTTTTAATTCAATTTTACAAGTAATCCTGCAATCCCTGACTTCATACATGATCTGAATCTCCATACCCCTCTTTAATTCCCCATTCGTGCCACATGTCCAGCCCATCGCAGTCTACGAGATTCAAATGTTATCATATATGCAGCTCACTATTATGAAATCCTCTCCACTCGCCCTTCTGCTCATCCCTCATTGGTTCAAAAATCCACCTAAGAACTTTATTCTCAAACATTTACTGACATAATAAGAAAAAAAAATCATCCTGCTGGTGTTCGGAATTCCTAAAACGTTAGTTAGACTTATACGAATGTGTCTAAATGGCACAAAGAGTAGGGCAAACATTTTCGGATGCTTTTGAAATTCACACTGGGTTGAAGCAAGGAGATGCACTATCTCCTCTACTATTTAATTTTGTACTAGAGCATGCCATCAAATCTGTAGAGGATGAAGAAGGCCTTACAACTCAAGGTATTAATAAGCTGTTAGTTTATGCTGATGATGTAGTACTATTGGGCGATAGTGAGGAGATACTAAAGGCCAACAGCCACACACTATTGAGTAACACCAAGAAATTAAGACTGGAATTGAATATCAATAAAACTAAATATATGGTCACACATAGAAATAAATTATATAATTGAAATGGATAGCTAATGACAAATGAGGGAAATTTTGAGGAAGTGACTGAATTCAAATACCTAGGAACAATAATCACAAATAGGAATGAGATGCACAGAGAAATTAAATGTAGGTCAATTCTGGAAATGCATGCTATTATGTATTATAGAGACTCTTGACGTCCCAACACCTTTCAAAAAACGTTAAACTGAAAATATAGGCCTATAAAACTATTATTCTACCAGATGTAGTATATGGATGCGAAACATGGACTCTTACTTTAAGGGAGGAAAGGAGATTACGAGTATTTGAGAATAAAGTTCTTAGGAACATTTTTTGGACCAAAGAGAGATTAACAGACAGATGAATGGAGAAGACTACATAACAGTGAACTACATAGTCTTTATAGGAAGTCAGATATAATAAGAACAGTTAAGCGATGGGCAGGACTTATGGCAGGAATGGAGAATGAAGGACGTGAATGGAAGCTTCTTGTAGGAAAACCAGAGGGAAAAGCCCAGTTGGTAGACCAAGAATGGGATGGGAGAATAACATTAACTATGATTTGAGGGAAGTAAATTATACAGGGAATGATTGGAAAACATTAGCTCAGGATGGGGATGTATGGAGAGCTTATGTCCGTGCCGCTATGAACCTACGGGTTCGATAGTGCCAGTGAGTTAGTTAGTTAATAAGAAAATTAATTTAATTTCAACGCTAGGAAGAGAACATTGTAATGTTTGTGTGTTACAGATGCCTTACCACTTTGACCGTACTGGTGTGCGAGTTATAACTATGTGCCCGGGCGTGACAGACACACCACTCATTTCTGAAGCACATCATCGTCAGGTCGGCACATGGGGAGACTGGGGTGAAGAGTGCGGCCGGGAACTCGACTCTCTTCCCAAACAAAAGTAAGTACAATTGAACGGCGTTATGCATCAACCTTCAATGCGCCATTATATAAATATGGAGAAAATTGCGTTTGAGGTTTAAGTCAATCTTCACTATTAATTGTAGCGCCAAAATTACAATACTATATATTGCAAGTTATTTTCCTTGTTTGACAGTTTAAGCATCAACAATCTAAAAGCGTGGATATTCGGCGCTTAGTTGCATGATGTAACATTTAGATTAGCATTTATGAAGTTTTAGTTTCATAGCCGTTTGTTGCAAAACACAGAATCTCTGATATGACTGAAGGTGCTTATATTTTTCTAGATAAAAAGGTTATATTTAAAGATTTGGCGCTAAAAGTGTGCGTACACTTACTTCATCAGCCAGTGCAGCAAGTGGCATCAAAATCCCATTTTATTAAAATGGCGCTTAGCCAGTTGATGCATAGCACCGTCCAATTCATATTTATTTTAAGTGTTTCATGATGTACGAGTAACATGTATCCCGTGGTCTTAGTGTAATATTTTGTAATTCCCAGCACTGTACGTTACATAGGCCTATGAGAGGGTAAGGAAGAGGGAAGGAAAGAGAAAGATAGAGAGAGATAAAAATAGAAATACACATATTATTTTATAACTTAAGTAGAGATAAGGGTTGCAGCTGATGTGGGATATGAATCAGGTATCCAGCTTCAAACGCTGGCGCTCTTACCATTCTGCCGTTCAACCTCACTGAGGTATTTTTCTTACAAGGAAAATGTAAACCATTGAATGTCGGAACTTGCCTCGCAATTTCTTCTAGAGAAGCGTTGTTATGTACCAAGGATGTGTCCAAAAAGGTATGTGCCATTTTTAACTATAAGGAACTAATATCCAGCGTCAAATCTCTCA
Source organism: Diploptera punctata (assembly GCA_030220185.1). Taxonomy (NCBI): domain Eukaryota; kingdom Metazoa; phylum Arthropoda; class Insecta; order Blattodea; family Blaberidae; genus Diploptera; species Diploptera punctata. Next base: position 168,161 of record JASPKZ010003800.1, read on the forward strand.
TTTAAACTACGGGGAACTAATAAAACTCTCGAATTGACAGAATATGAGATTACTCAGACCAATATCAGACAACAACTAGAAATAGAGGAATTAAACACAACAATAGAGAAATACAGAACAAAGTGGAAAGAACACTTGGCAAGAATGACTGATAATAGAATACCAAAAGCAGCATACAGCTGTTCACCACGAGGAAGAAGTAGTTTGTGAAGACCAAAGAAAAGATGGAAAGAGCAGCAATTTGGAGCCTGAACAAGCTAGTAAATAAGCCTAAAGCGTGAAGAAGAAGAAGAAGAAGAAGAATTGACAGATTGGATACGCCTCACTACCTACCGTCCACACTGCATCCCGCCTCGCTCCACTCCGCTCTTATTCAAGTAGAGAAACCGCCGCTCCGTACAATGCTCCGTCCATTGCTGGATTCTTGTTCCGATTTCTGTACATTGCAGTTAAAAACGGCAGATAATTTTTTGAACACGGCCTATGTACATTACAATTCTTCTCTGGAAGAAATTTCACGGTAGGTTTTGGCGTACACTGGTTCACAGTATCCCTTGTTAGTATTCGTCAGACGCCAAGCAAATATCGGGCTGACGATAGGCAATTTCATTACAATCTTAATTTCATTATAAAGGGCTATACAGAAAGAAGGAACAGACTTCAAATATCTATTTCTTCCAAATTACAGAAAAATAGAAACACTATTCCAATGTTCCTCGAAAGAGAAAAAGTTCAAATTTCACTATGTTATGCATTCAATATTAGCACCATGTGTTACACGACAAATATCAGAACAGTGGCTCATTTCTTGCCACACACGAATCAGCTGGTCTCTAGTTATCGAATTCACAGCTTTCAACAATTCGATGTCGCAGATTTTCAAGAGCATCAGGCATAAGGGGATAAAAACACGATCTTTTACGTATTCCCACAGATAAACATCACACGGGGTTAGGTCTGATGACCTGGAAAGCCACCGGTAATGAAGTTGATTTTCTGCTCCTCCTCTTCCAATCCAACGTCCTACTGTGTCCCCAATTTGATACAATCAATCAACATGGTAAGCAACAGCGCCAATGCGGCCGTGATCGGAACTTCAAACTTTTCTCTTTCCAGGAACGTTGGAATTGTGTTTCTATTTTTTATACTTTGGAAAAAAGAAATGTTTGAAGTCTGTTCCTTCTTTCTGAATAGCCCTATTTATTTATTTATTTATTTATTTATTTATTTATTTATTTATTTATTTATCACTCTTAGATTAATTCCTCTCTTTTTAGTACTTTTACATGTCTCATGCCACCCGGGTCTTACAGGAACACGACTTGTCGAGAGAGGATTTTAAACATTGGATAGTTTATATACTTTTTTGACCACACAAGGACATGGAGAGCCTCTCCGAAAGAGGAATCAGCTCATTTGGGGGGCCATCTCCGAGACAACACGAATATTTAAGACAAAGTACACATTCACTAACAGATTCATACTAAACAAAGCGAATATGATAAGAAATTTCAAGATATTAAAATTAAATAAGTCAATTTTTGTAGAAAACATATGACAAACACAATATAAACTTGCCGGCTAATGGATGTAGACAAATTTTATATTTTAAAAATACATAAAAAACAAAATATATCCATTGAAATAATCAGATTTTGTTTTAGCATCAATGACGAAAAAGACAGACTGGTCATTTCCTATCTCGCAGCATTTCCATCTGACTCCATATTGTGGGTCTAGTGCCCATTTCATCATCATCAATTGATATCATGGATTAGGTCATTGGCCTGTTCCGCTTCAGGATAGAAATTGATCCCTCCATCTCTTCTTAGGTCTTCCTGGGTCTCTTTGTCCTGTGGGTCTGTAGTTCAATAGCTGCAGAGGTAGTCCATTGTTTAGCATTCTAAGAAGGTGTTCATGCCAATCATTTTGGTATATTTGAATGATTTCAGTTATTGCCGGTGTGTCGAGAGCTTTGCGGATATCTTCATTTCGCATGTGGTCATAAAGTGTATAACCCGCTAAAGGTCTTAATAACTTCATGCCACTATCCTATTTAATTTACCTATAGTAAGAGTCCAAGTTTCAGAACCATAGAGTAGAATTGGAAGAACCATTTTTAGAAAGTTCTAGAACTGTATCTGGACGTACTTTCACGAGAAGAGTGTTTTTATTGTTCCTATAAGTTTTTGAAATTAGACCAATTTTATGTCTATGTCTTTACATGTGTCGTAGGAAATGTTGCAGCCAAAGTAAGTTATTAACTTGTTCTATTATATTGTTGTTAATAACAATTTTAATTCGTATCGGTATTTTCCCATGAAATGCCATAGTTTTTGTCTTACCGAAATTTATTTATTATGATTTTGGGTTATATTTGACAATCTATATAGGCCCTACTACTCTCTGTAGGTGATCTTCAGAAGTAGCCAATATTACTTGATCATCTGCATACATTAATGTATTGAGGGGTCGGCTATTAATCATAAAGTGTGATTGTAATTGGTTTTGCCATAATTTTATGATTTCATTCATATATAAATTAACTAGAAGAGGGGAAAGTGGACAAACTTGTTTTACACCTTGGGTTATTATTCTCTCTGATTTGATGATTTGATTATTTATCTTTATTCGAATTCGTGTGTTATGATACATGCTTTGAATCGCTTGAATTGAATGCTTGGGTATTCCTATATTACGTCAGTTATCCCATAATTTTATTCTGTCTACTGTGTCGAAGGCTTTATGATAATCAATGAATATCATAAAAGTTGGTATATTAAATTTCCGATGTTTTTCTATGATTTGTGCTAACGTAAAGACGCTATCTATACATTAACGTGTTAAATACGGATTTATGTTTAATTTATTAATTTGATATAAATACCAATCCATTTATCATCGATTATTTATTGTTCGCGCTCTTTAAACTGTGAGGAGGGTCCATGGCATTTGTCTGATGTAGCAACCATATTGTTTTTCTAGCCATTTCATTTCTTTGTTCGAATGCAGTCAACATATACTTCAGAATTTCAGAACTTACAGTTTACACTACCTATTTTTGGGTGTTGCATTATATGTCATTCTATTTTATTATTTTATAGGTTAGAGTACTTAAATTGCGTTAGGTTGGTTTTTAGGTTATTTTAGACCTACAAATATTTTATATTAAATTATAAAAACATCGTTGTGTGTGTTGGCAGCATTGCGTGATTAAAAATTGTATCCATTTTCATCTGCTGGCGCATGCGTGTGGTTTCTGCTGCCTCGGACTCGGAAACATTTTTAGCGACGCTCGTTGGAAACTTCATCCGATTTCTATCTTCATAAGTAGGCCTACACAATAATGGTAAATGTATTTATCCAATAATAAATTATGTTAATAACATTGCAGGCCTGAGAACGTAGCCAAGGGAATGATCCACATGATCAAGAAGGCAGCGAATGGATCCGTGTGGGTCTGTGAAGGTGGCAAGCCTGTGTACGAGGTTCATATCCCGGATCGCACCACTCTCAGGGTTGATTAAACAAACACTTTGTAACAGCATATATACAGTACTATATAAATAAAATGTGTATTTTTTAATTGTTTATGTTTACTTTACCATCAGCCCAAATTCCAATAACCCATGCTTGCCAATTAGACAACGTGAGGATAAACTTATGCCTACCTGAAACAAAACAGATAAGAATAGATTAGATTGATTTAGCCTGGTGGAGTTAAGGACATGTGGCCTTCTCTTCCACTCACCAGCACAAACATATGTTACATTTAAATACAAAAAATTACAATAATAGTACGTACTAATCAATTAATTATCTTGTCAAACCGAACAATAATGAAAATAATATCTAATAATGTGATAAAATTAAATACAATTGAAATTAAACAAATGGAATAATGTATATTCAAACGAATAACAGCTCGAATCTACTATACTAAAGAAAATAAAACATATATACAAAGAAAGTAATAAACTCTAATGAATTAATATATCGCTTATATTTAAGATATTAGACAAATATTTTGACAAATCTTAACACTATTATTATTAAATAATAAAAAAAAACAAATTATCAATAGTTAAAAAAGTAATATTAGTGGGATGTTTCTGTTAATAATTCTATTTTCAATTTCTTTCTGAAAGATGGTATAGTTTGTCAGTCTCTGACATAGGTTGGAAGAGAATTCAATGTTCCAGCAAGAGAAACTGTAAAATATTTCGAGTAAGAGGTAGTTTGATGAGGATGTATATAAAGGACAATGTGCTGATGGGATCGGGTATCTAATTTATGTGTATCAGAGAGTCTAGTGAAGCGGTGTGATAAATAATAAGGTAATGATATATGTAATATTTTATAGAGAAGGGATAGGGGAGGATGGTTCTACGATCTTATAGATGAAGTCATGATAATTGTTCCAGAGATGGTGTAACGTGATCAAATCTGCGAATACCACAAATAAAACGTATGCAAGAATTTATGAACACGTTCAAGTCTTTGGATAAGAACAGTATTTAGTTCAGTAAAAAGAGTATCACAATAAATAATCAAAATGGGGCATTGCAAGTGTTTCTACTAACATTTTCCTTAGAGCAAATGACAATTTATTATACGATTTAATGAGTGTATTATTGAGAAGATTGTTTTGCAAATATTGTTTATTTGTTTATTCCAATTTAAATTTGTATCCATAAGCACTCCTAGATTTTTAATATCTCGCTATAAGGGATTTGATCGCCATTAAGTGACACATGTAATACTGTATTTGTGTTATTTGACCCTAATAGTCTCTGTTTACCGATAATGATTGCTTGTGACATTCTAGGAATTAATTAAAGTCCATGTTTCTCCGTCCATGCCGTTAGCGAGTCAAGGTCCTCGTTGAGTTTAGTCACCGCGTCATTTAAAAAAATATTTGTCTGCGTAAGTGTAGATCTGCATATCGTCTGCGAATAAATTATGTTTGCAATGTTTTAGAGAGTCAGATGTCATTTATATAGATTGAGAAAAGCGATGGGTGGGCCGAGCACCGAATCCTGTGGAACTCCAGCTTTACGGTAAGTCCAAGAAGAACGTTTTAATAAAGGGATTGCATTAAAAATATTTATTGCATAGTACTAGAAAACAAAATAAATCGGTAAGAACAACGTGGGCTATAAAGAATCAACTGTGCCCGGGAAAGAAGATTTCCTCCGTAAAATATTTCACATTTTTGTGCTTTTACAACGTATATCGACATTGTAGCCAACTGCCAATGATATCAAATTTTGGCGCAAAGTTAGCGATGCGAGATGGTTCGGGTCCCCATTGAGAAATAGATTTTCTCTTGGAATTTCGGCCAGTGCTCAACCAACATCGTGAGGAATTTGAGTAGCTACAATAAATAGTGATTTAAGGTGAAGAAAGTCAGCTATAAATCTGGGGAACCGACATGATGACACAAGTCATATATAAGCTGACTGGATGAACTTCAACCTCAGTAATTACACATGAAGATGTGAGATGAACAGCCGTCTGCGGCCAAAGCCGGATATTTATATCTTCTTCTTCTTCTTCTTCTATTTGTTTTAGGTCCATGACCTGTTCCATCCCGAGTTAAGAGTCCCTCCATCTATTTTTGTGTGTTCCAGGTGTCCTCACATAAGGGTCTTTTCTTATTGCATTTTTATAAGTTAAAAATAATGTACTGGGATTTCATGATATAAAATATGGCTGTAAAGAGTAAAAAGTATTGTAGAGTTAATTGATTTTATTGCATTATTATCTGTATGTTGAATATTAGAAAGGTCTAAAATATATATTTATCAAATATATAACTAAAGATTTGAATTGATAAGTTACAATATGATTAACTGCTAGGGAATCACAAGCATTTCGAATCGTCCAATTGGAAATGATACATTAATATCTATTCAAGTTCTTAACTATTTAGATGGAACAAAAAGATCACATGACCCTGATTAAAATTGTAAAAATTAATAACACTTAAACTGGCGAAATAATAATTTTTCGTAGCAGTTAATTAAATGTTTCGGACCGCAATTAAAACAAAATCATAGAAACTGTGTTATTTTTTGCGCGATAGTGCGTTCTGTCGTACTTACAGCAATGGCGACAATGGTTGAAAGTTCAACTTCCTGTATTTCGGGGTTGCCAACTTAATAACTATACTGTAATATTACATATTACTGACCTCGTGCGGGAAGTAAAACCACTACCCTTTATGTATACTACGAACAATGTACATACAAAATATATCCAAAAGGTAGCATTAATATACATTATACAAAACAAATCACTGCATTTGAAATGAAATTAACTTTATTTGAAACAATATAAAACAATAAATTCGTACTTGCCATCATTTTATGACTGGTGTTATGGCCTGCTGTAGTCTCAACTAATAAACATAGCCCACACCTCGATATCTCTCGGTTTTTAATCATATCCTCGATTCTGTAAAAATCACTTCCCAACTTCGCATTGTAATGTACTATTGTATATTATTGTGCAATCTGACACAAATTTAAGTAATTTCTGCTCATTTTTTTTTCTATTGTTTTATAATAGTATATTATGATCCGAGATTGGGAAGTGGTTTTTACAGAATCGAGGAAAATGTCTAAAACCGAGCAATAGCGAGGTTTTAATTTCTGAGATTCTGTAAAACACTTCACAAACGTGCGTTGTACATTATTTTTTTGCGATGGTGTTTTGAAAATAATAAATAATAGTAAAATAATAATATATTTCTTGGAAATATTTGCTTTCATTTAAACAACTGACTAACATTAACAGTGTGGGCAATGTTTATTAGTTGAAATTACAGGAGGCCGTGACACCAATCTAGTCATAAAATGGCGGCAAGTATGTATTTATTGTTTTATATTGTTTCAAATAAAGTTCAGTTCATTACAATGAAGTGATTTGTTTCGTATAACGTATATTAACACTGCCTTTTGGATATATTTTGTATATACATTTTATGTAGCATACATAGAGGGCAGTGGTTTTACTTCCCACACGCGTGTTTGCAATATGTACTATTAGAGTAGTTATTTTATTATAGTACAGTTATTTAGGATGGCAACCCCGAAATGTAGGAAGTTGAACTTCCAATCAAACGCATTATCGCGCAAAAAGTATAATTCAACACCTTTAAAATCGCTATATTCTTTTATGTACAACCGGTATAATATAGATAGCTAATTAAAATAAATTTCTAAAAATGTGACGTATTAAACAGTTATTAATGCCATATTCGCAATCAGTACGTACAAATTACATACAAATTGATTTTATTATCCATGTTACGTATAAAAAAAACCTTGTTGACTAGTGTTATTTGTTTACCACTTCTCCATCAAGACAGTGTGAATCTGGCTAATTAATTGATAATGGTTATTCTATTATATAAATTATGATTCACTTATCACAGCTGGTATCACTTAATTCTTGTTTTATACATGATATAGCAATTAGAATTTTATGTTACGAAAAATAAATTATGGAACGCCTTTTTATAGCACCACTTAACCCAATATTCAATACGGATACTACCACAATAGCGTAAACCTATGTTGAGCTTTAGCCTCTACTTTGTTAGGAGTTCCTATAGTCCAGCCGACGAGTCTCCGGCTCTGACGTTTTCATGACAGTGTTGCCGATATGGATATTCAGTGGGAGGGGCCGCTTTATGTACCATTGAAGCTACGTGGTTAGCAGAAATACAGCCGACATCATCGCAGCAATTTCAAACCGTACTAGCGGAATCAGGGGTCGCGCCGTAGCGTAGTGGTTAAGGTACTGCGCTACAAGCCGGAAGGTCGAGGGTGCGAGCCCCGTGGGGTCAGGATTTTTAAACTGACCCAAACCCTCTGGCGGCACTATGGTCCTGGGGTTGACTTAGCCTCTAACTAAAATGAGTACCAGAGGCTTGTTCTGGGGGGTAAAAGCGGCCGTCACGCAGGGCTGACAACCCGGCTGACATCAAGTGCCGATTGTCTAGAAAATGTGGGAGCCTTAACCTCCTACTACCCCAAGGGCCTCCTAAGGCCTGTCGTGGGATCACTTTACTTTTACTAGCGGCATCAAGAGCAGTGATTGCTTGTGGCAGATGTCCACTCTCGCTTCAACTATTTCCTTATTGGCAACAGAGGGCGAGTTTCTCCCTTTACCCCTCGTACAACCTAAACATTAGGGCAGGAGACCAGGCGGCGGACATTAGACTAAGTTAATTTAGTTACACATATTTGCTCACATATGTCATTAATGGTATGCGGTTAATATATCGACCCATTGAGACATCTAGCAGGCAACTTAGGTATTAATAGGATGATGAGGTCAGTAGATTTTGCTTAGAGACCTTTTTATTCAGTCTGAAAATCTTCAGACTCGGTACCTATGGCTTGAAGTCCCTCCTGGAGGACTTGCTTCTTAGATTTTTTCATCTTAAAACATCCATCGACCCCGGCCAGGTTTGAATCCGCGACCCTCGAGAACAGAGGCAAAGGAACATAACCACTAGTCCACCCCAGCCGACTTCAATATGCATAGACGAAATCATTATGACCAAACTGAAATTCAAAGCAAAAAGTAAAACAAAAGAAACAATCCATCGTTCCACTTCATAATTATATATCAGCTTAAAAATAGCATTCAGCACAATGCCCGAGAGTCGGCTGCGGTGGTCTAGTGGTTATGCTCCTTGCCTCCGGTTTCGAGGATCGCGTTTTCAAACCCGGCCGCGGTCGATGGATTTTCTTAGGATGGAAAAATCCAAGGAGCAAGTCTTCCGGGTGGAACCCCAGTCTGAAGATTTTCAGGCTCGTAAAAGATCCTTAAGCCTGAAGAAAGAGGTCTCTAAGCAAAATGTACCGAGCAATCTCAAAAATCCTAGTAATACCTTAGTTGCCTGCTAGATGTCTCATTGTGTCGGTGTGTTGACCGCATGTCACTCATGCCATCTTTGGATAAATAAGGCAACTAAAAATGAACTTGGTCTATAAACTCCTGATAAAGGAGAGGCTATGGCTGAACAATGGGCTTACACCATTAATAAATCACAATGTCCGAGTGCTCTAAGGTGCAGAGATTCGGGATGCCGAGTCCCCAATGGAGAAATGTTTTCCCATAAAACGTTGACTATCCAGTATCATGAAGCATTTGTTATGTTAAGTAGGGGTTTCAGGTTGCGAAAACTGGCTATAACGACTGGATACCACATGTCATTTAATGTATCATATCTGTGATTGACACAAGCTGACGTGAAGCAATCAATCGTCCAATAAATCAAGGACATTCCAGACTTGATGCATCATGCAGTTTTTTAAATGTATTGTGTAAACATATGTGTATTATTATTTTATTTGTATTATTCAATTCCCGGGTACCACAATATAATGGAATCAAATTTTCTAAAATATCAAATATATACTAATAATACATGTTTGAAAATTCCATACAACTTTCCAGTAGGAAAGAGATTTAAAGAAGTTCAACTTTTCACATACACAAATAAGTGGAGATAAATATTCAACAATAAATAATCATAAGTAATGCCACGAGTGATTTCCAATTTATCTAGAGAATTTGGAAATCACGAGTGGCATTTGTTACGACTATTTAACGAATAAAATTAAGCTGTTTACTCACAAATCATTATTTAACTATAGTTATTTTTAAATATTTATATTTAATGTAAACGGTGATGTTTGAAAACAAATGAGAAACCATTGGTACGCTTCATTTGCTTCTTATGTTCTCACTGCAACCAGATCATATTATTTATTGCCGAAGGAACGCAATATTGTAAGAATGCTCTCTAGTGGAGAAGAAATGAAACACATCAAACTGTATATTAATTCATTTCTGATGTCGTATGATGTTAATCGCTGCTCACCAACGCGAAATAAAATAAAACAAATATATATATATACAATCTTCCGCTAAAATACAACAATCAAAACCTAACCGTGGACGGGTACCTGCTGCTGCTGGTCAACCAAAGCCATCAACTATCATCATCAACATGAAAGGTTCAATTGCTACTACTGAATAACTAATCTAATCAAAATTAACCGGGACAAATAGACAGATGTCTAGGAACCCGGGTCCTCTTTTAATGGAGGGACCGAAGAACTGCCCGTCACTGAGTCAATCAGACGTAGGGCAGTCCACTATCTCTCATATGATGTAAATATGACAATTATATTTTTCTGGATTATTACCTGGGAAAAAATACATTTAATAAAGTGCAAACAGTGGTTTCTTTTTTTTGGTGGTATAATCAATTGCTACAAATGTTTTTATATTAACTCCTGCAAGCGCTATGTGTTGACATCCGTTCACTATATATACAATCTGGTAGCCGTATTTCTTACAGAGACAGCCACTGCAAAATAATGGTCAGACCTGTTCAGAATATTAAAAAAGAGGAGCTTTCTTTAATGTGGTAAATTTAATATTGATAAATATTTGGTGAAACATGACTGGGATTGGTTTTAAATAAAAAAATCATTGAAACGTGATTGGTCATTGACTCCCATTAGGGGCATGAGTTAAATAGTCATTATAAATATGCATGCGTCAGATGAGTTTACTCTGAGGATGTTGTTTTTCACACGCTACCTTCTTATCATTTCTTTGATAAAAGAATTATATTGAGAAAAGCTTAATGAGAGTCATGATGAAATAGGAGTATTTATTTTATAAAACGAATCACTGCTCCCGGCTCTCAGTGTATGTTGCAGTAACACCGTCTAAGTGAGGTAAGAGTTTTTAACAGATTATTTTGGTTATTAATAAATTGTTTGATATTGATATGACTTTCAGAGTTCTATTTTTCCAACTTTACTCGTATAATTCTAGAATTACAAGGTGAATGAATTTATTTTTTGCACTTTTCTATTATTATTTATAGACGCAACGATGTCCTAACTCACATGGCATCAATAAAGTTTGATTGTAATATAATGTACGGTTAGAAACTATAATATAGTTACCTTGTAGGTCCGTCTCCTCAACTTAAGTTCTTTTAAAACTCTGTAGGCCTTTCGGGACTAGTCCCATCATCAGCAGAATGCATTAGGTCCGTTCTTGTTCACCCTTGTTGAAGCACTGACTTGGTTGTGAGAATTTTGTACAGAGGATTGTGTGGATTAGGTGTGTATTAATTGAGAATCAGGTTGTTGTTGATTTCTCTTAGGATTGCGATTTCCTCCAGTATATTTATTCTCGTTGGAATGTTTTCTCTATGTACTATTGTGAAGTTTGATTGTATCCAATAGGCTGTGTGTATTTCTATTATTTGTTGTGTATTTTCTATAGAATTGCAATAATTAGTATTTAAAAAAGGTGATTATGAGGAGATGGATTGTGGTGAACTTTCACTTCCCATGATCACCTCTGATTCCGAGTTTCGCGGGTTCAAATTTAGCTGTTGTCGATCGATTATTATTGGCGTAAAAATCGGAAGCATTGCTTCCCTCACACTGGAAGTAAATCCGTGGATCCCATTTCGTAGATTTACAGCATGTGAAAGTACCTCAAGCTTAAAATAAAAGGTCTCTGAACAACATTTTCTGTCATTTCAGTACAAATTAGAACTCTAATATTAATTACACTGAGCAACAAAAAAATAAACTTTTTTGTCTCAGAAAGAAAACTATGTGATTCTGATAGTACATTTCTCCTGAATTCAAATAATATATCGGATTTTCTCCATCTCGCAAGGTTTCCGAGTGACAGGCATTTATAATTTCAAACACTTTAATATTTTCTACATTCATAACTACACAATATTCGAACATTCGGACTCACCTAGAAAGTAAGAAATGACGATTTTCTACTATATTTCTCCTGTGGAGCATCTCTCTTGATGGTCCAACAATAATCGGCTAGCATATTAGGATCCTATTTGCCTTGATATCTCTTTTCCATAGCTGAAATCTCCTGATGAAAGTGTTCCCCGTGCTCATCGCTCACTGCGCTAAGATTTTCCGGGAGGAACTCTAGGTTTATTAAAAAAATTATTATTTAAATCCATTAATTGAAATTGAAATAAAAAACACTGTGGGTGATGGAGAAATTCCGAATACATATTTGAAAACACGATAAAAAACTGCATTAATTACAACTATTGGTACTCATTAGACAAAAATCATGTAGACCAATGTTACCAGCGATATTAAAGAGCGTTGTTAAATAATAATGATAATATTAATAATAATAATAATAATAATAATAATAATAGCAATAATAGTAATAATAATAATAATAATAATAATAATAATAGCAATAATAGTAATAATAATAGTAATAATAATAATAATAATAATAATAATAATAATAATAATAATGGTATGAACATGTCAAGAGAATGCCTACACATAGAATCCCTCAGCTGTTACTGAAGTACAAACCAATCCATCCATCCATAGTAATTCTGCCCGAAGGCAGGTCCTTCACTGCAATCATAGCATTTGCCATGCTATGCTTGCAGTTTTACTAGGGAATTGTGTAGGTGTGGGAGCTTCCCGTTGCTTTCCACGCCGGTGAAGGATGATGATGATGATAATTATAATTATGATTAGAAGATTAAATTACCTTAGGGATAACAGCGTAATTTTAATTGAGAGTTCATATCGACATTAAAGATTGCGAATTTTCTTTTCTCCTCAACATTTTTATAAAATCATCAATTTATTTTAACATTCTAGCTACACCTTCCGATGATGATGATGATGATAAAGATGATGGCCATATGATTTCGGGGACCGTTTGGGCCTTAAAGTTTTCCTGACATTTGTCTTACAGGTGAGAAAAAACCCCGATAAAAACCTCACCCAGAAAAACTGCCCCGACCGGGGGTCGAACCCGGGCCCGTTGCGTGAAAAGGCAGCACTCTACCTCGAGACCACAGCGGTGGACTACAAACCAATAGGACATAGAAATGTTGGACGCCCATTTACTAGATGGGAGGATTCATTAAATCCCACTTGATGTAAAAACAGATCAAAAGGCCTAATTTCATTAAGCAGAATAATAATAATAATAATAATAATAATAACTTACTGTCACTACAATTTATAAACATTCTTTTGATACAGTTAATAAGTTCATAAAATATATTGGGGATTCATAGATTTTTATTGAATTTATAAAGTTTTATTTTTAAGGAGGGGTTGAATTTGAATTGGAATAGGTATATCTAAATTGTAATATGTGAAATCGTAAGTTCATGGCCAGGGAAAACTTATTAATACTAGCTAATACCCGGCGTGTGCTGCTACGCTTAAATAAATGAAATGCGTTTTTTTTATGTTTGGATGAATAAATAAAAGAAAAATAATTATAATTTTATATAGTAATTATTTTTAGATACCCCTTATTGATGACTTTGCTTTGCCCGGGAATCTAGTTATCCCGATCTTCTTGACATCAATGAGCTGAAAGAAAAAAATGGTTATTGTAAGTTATTCGTAAAACATAGGCATATGCTGCCGCGGATTTATTTTTGTAGAATTCTTTTAGGTATTGTGTACATTGATTTGGTGCTATATGTTATAGTTTAGGCAGCGTAAGCCATTTAAACGTCCAAAAAGCTACTTTTTTAGATCATCCATTTACTTTTTAGCTCCCGTCGTATAGTATACACATACAGGATAATCTAATATATAAAAATGAATGCTTGTTTGTATGATTGTTTCTTGGTTTGTATGTTTGTTTGTTCGTATTTTATGCACGGCCATTGTTGTATATCTGTCACCACCTGTTGTATACACGGATGGCCTCTGGACCTCGTTGTATCGTAACAGGACTGGTCGTCCACGCTCAGGAACCGAAGAGATGTTGGTTTGGATCCGGATAGGCTCCTTGGGTAGTTGACCAGCGAATTAAAAAGGAATCGATTCGTTTGCAGCGTAAAGGATTGATATCCAGACAGCAGACAATGTTGGATGAAGTATAATAAGGATTTATTGCAGACTTGGAGTTAACAAGTTGTACAGAGATCCCAAACGTGAGATGCCAGCGCCGACCAGAGTCCCAGTGAGTAGCACAGTGAACTTAGAATAAGTCACTTACAGCAACTGTTGAAGACTGAAGACTACCGATAACTAGACTTTCAATGTCTCATGTTTTATACGAATTCTACCCCACTCTCTGGGAATATTCTGGTGAGCGTTAACAGATAACAAACATAAATGTAATTTATGTTTCCCAATGCACATGTTACAACAGGAAACCAAGTGCGTGACTTTGGTTCAAAACACAATAAGTTTATTTAACTATCAGTTGACCTTTTGGTCCTAAGGATTTCCGTTATTGGGATCGAGAGGTTATCCCTTCTTTAAATAATTCGTCCCCCTAACTACTTGGACGTATTTATGACATTCTTTCCTCACGCATGTGTCTAGACACACAGCTGCGTTCAATGTTGATGAGGGTCGGAAGTTCAAGTCATTTCCATATATTGTTTTCAACAAGTCCTGACCTGCGTATTCTTGTATTTATAAGACAAAGAATTGAAATCGAATACAAGAATACTGTCTAAATATAAATTAATAATTACTAACAACGAACTATATAGGTTTATGCATGTGCTTATTTACTTAATACACTGGGTCGGGCTATAGGTATACAACACCTCCCCCCTTACACCTCAATTGAACTGACTTAAAAATGTGATTTCGAGGTTCGCACTCTTTGCGATCTCCTCAAGGAAGGTTGATCCCTTGATCGGTCTTCCTCACCATTTTCCATACTTCTAAGTGGTATGTCCTCAGGTGATAGAACAAGGCTTTCGTTACTATTTTTCACTTCCACCCTTATGGTAGTTCCTCCTTGTCTTTCTACCAAAGTCTCAATAACTGACTCTCTTACATCTTCGATTGCTCTAGCACAGCAATCCCATTTCCTAGTTGCCCATGCATAAAACCTGTATAAACCATACAATACAATTGCTGTTATACAAATATATACTAAAAATGAATATGTTTGGTGCGAAGAGGAGTGTTGTTCTTTCCATTCTTCCTCCTTAACCATCTTTTCTACTTCAGATAACTTAAAACTTGCAACTCTTAATTCATCTAAATGCGACAACATGGGTTTGAAGTTTGTATCTAAATTTACAAGACTCCAATTTACCTTTTTATTTAACTCTTCGCAACAATCATACTCCGAGTTGACTGGTGATAACAAATCACCTCCATTGGAAGATGAATTACTTCCTCTTATTTCCTCAGTCATCAATATAGCTGATGAACTGTAACCTTTACAACCAGCATTTATGCTTAGTTTCCTACACATTTTAATGGTACATCTATCGGAACATTCTGATCACACAAAATAATCATGCTATCCCTTGTCGGTACAAAATACAACCATTCATTATTATTTAGTTGAAACCAAAGTGTAGACATTATTTGTAAGATTCGTTTTTCACAACTACTAAAAACATTAGATCTCGGTTGCATTAATTTTACTGCACAATTGTCATGCATATGTGCTGATAATAACGGTTGCGTTTGTTTGCAAACGAATACACTTGGTTGCACAACTTTACATTTGTTTAATTCCGACATACTTGTCATAAAATAATATTGCCTAGCTTTATCAATACTTAATATTTCCTTCTCTGTGACAACATAGACATATTTACCACTTTCTGCTAAAGGTACAGGCAATGGTATCATTTAATGCATACAGATATTTTACTTTTTAAATTCGAGTATTTCTAAAAATGTTCTTAAGCGCGTATTTTCTCCTTGAGCTCAATGAATTTTGACAATTCCTGCCGTAATGCTTCTACTGTTGGCACCCTGCTACGTATTTTATAAAAAAAATCATGAACAATTCTTCCTATTACTCCACAATCAAAGTCATCCCGATCACAGTTTTCTTTCTGTTTCTGGGCTGAACTAACAATCATGATCAATTCTGAGGCATTACGTGTCTTAACGCGGACCACTACTAGTCTAATAATTTCGTTAGTTATCACTTATGTTTATGGTATAGTAAAATGTTTAGTGGTGTTATCCGTGATTTAGTCCAACGGTAACCCACTAAAGGTTACTGAAAATGTCCAGAAGAGGCAATAAATTTAAAAATCATTAAAAAATATATGTCTTTGCTTTTAGGTACATTTGGGTGGTTTAGATTGCGATTTGGTTAGGTTAGCTGACATTTAGTTAACGTTACGAATGTATCCGGCTGGATTACACAATATTACGTCACCAATACGATTGGACAGGGCGGTCAATATCCCAGCGTTACAACACTTTACATTCTGATAACACTGAGCCAACAAAAAATAAACTTTTTGTTTGTCTCAGAAAGAAAAATATGTGATTCTGATAGTATTTTTTTCTAATGAATTAAAATATGATATCGGGTTTTCTCCATCACGCAAGGTTTCCGAGAGATAGGAATTTATAATTTCAAACACTTTAATATTTTCTACATTCGTAACTACACAATATTCGAACATTCGGACTCACCTAGAAAGTAAAATATGACGACTTTCTGCTATATTTCGTATGTGGAGCATCTCTCTTGATGGTCCAACAATAATCGGCCAGCATATTAGGATTCATTTTTGCCTTGATATCTCTTTTCCATAGCTGAAATCTCCTGAGTTAGCTAATTTAGTTTTATTTTACAATGGGCAAATGGACGAAAAAACGTTTATTAAAAAATAATTATTTAAATCCATTAACTGAGATTGAAATAAAAAAAATGTGGGTGATGGAGAAATTCCGAATACATATTTGAAAACACGATAAAAAAACTGCATTAAGTACAGCTATAGGTACTCATGAGGCAAAAATCATGTTGACCAGTGTTGTCCAAAGCGACGTTGTACTAGTTTAAAGTACTATATTTGTGGACATGGGTACTTCAAGATTAGATTATATTAGTAAAGATTGATTCGGGTTTTTATGAGTCTAACATGCGACCTTATTTTTAGTTCAGTATCAAAATGTTTCATTGCCTGAACTTTATTTTTATTTTGTTCAAATTATTTTTTTATGTTGTTGTTTACTATGTCAAATTGAGGTTAGTCTTCAACTTCAATTAAGCTATTTTAATCCATAACATGGCTGTCAGTATTCTATTCTGGTCACGTTTTGTTGATTTATAGCTAGCAAATATTATTTCTTACCTGATAATTTTTTGTTTACCTGTATTATTTTAGGTCTACTTAGTATTTTTCAGAACTTTCAAGGGAGAAATGCTATTCTATTTTTAACAAACTATGCTCCAGCCATTTTTGTTATAATATCCATTTTTGCAGGATAGTGCGTTCTGTCGTACTTACAGCAATGATGGCCATGATTGAAAGTTCAATTTCCTAAATTTCGGAGTTGCCAACCTATAAATAACTAACTATACTGTAATACCTAGTACGGAAAGTAAAATCACTGCCCTTTATGTATGCTACGTGCAATGTAATTACAAAAAATATACCCAAAAGGTGGAATAGAATAGAACATATTTATTTAACCTGGTGGAGTTAAGGCCATGTGGACTTCTCTTACACTCACCAGGACAAACAAATGTTACATACAAATACAAAAAATTGCAATAATAGTCATAAGTAATGCCACGAGTGATTTCCAAATTATCGATAAATTCACGACTCACGAAGTAAGGAGTGAATTTATCTAGAGAATTTGGAAATCAAGAGTGGCATTTGTTAGGACTATTTAACGAATACAATTAAACTGTTTACTCACAAATCATTATTTAACTATAGTTATTTTAAAATATTTATATATTTAATGTAAACGGCGATGTTTAAAAACAAATAAGAAACGATAGGTACGCTTCATCTGCTTCTTTTGTTTATCACTGCAACCAGATCATACTATTTATTGCCAAAGGAACGCAATGTTGTAAGAATGCTCTCTGGTGGAGAAAAAATGATACACATCAAACTGTATATTAATTAATTTCTGATGTCGTATGATGTAAATATGACAATTATATTTTTCTGGATTATTACCTGGGAAAAAATACATTTAATAAAGTGCAAACTGTGGTTTCTTTTTTTGGTGGTATAATCAATTGCTACAAATGTTTTTATATTAACTCCTGCAAGCGCCATGTGTTGACATCTATGCACTATATATACAATCTGGTAGCCGTATTTCTTGTAGGCTCAGTCACTGCAAAATAATGGTCAGACCTGTTCAGAATATTAAAATGGAGGAGCTTTCTTTAATATGGCAAATATAACACTGATAAATATTTCGTGAAACACGACTCTGATTGGTTGTAAAACAGAAATCATTGAAACGTGATTGGTCATTGACTCCCATTTGGGCCATGAGTTAAATAGTCATACTAAACAATTAATTATCTGTCAAATTGAATAATAATGAAAATAATGTCTAAATAATACAATAAAATGAAATACAATTAAAATTAAATTAATGATAGAATGAATACAGAAAGGAATAACAGCTCGAATCTCCTATACATAAAAAGAAAAGAAAGAAAAAATACAAATAAAATAATAAACTATAATGAATTAATCTATTATTATACAAGGCATTAGGTAAATATATTAACAAATCTTAAAATTATTTTTATTAAATAATGAAAAAACAAATTATTAATTTTTAAAAAGTAATATTAATGAGTTGTTTCTGTTAATTTTATTTTCAATGTGTTTCTGAAAGATGGTAAAATTTGGCAGTCTCTGACATAGGGTGGAAGGGAATTCCATGAGAAATTGTAAATGTTTTCGAATAATAGGTAGTATAATGAGGAAGGATATAAAGGACAGTGTGCTCAAGGGATCGGGTATCTAATGTATGTGTATCAGAGAGTCTAGTGAAGCGGGAGTATTAATATACATTATACGAAACAAATCACTGCATTTTAAATGAACTGAACTTTATTTGAAACAATATAAAACAATAAATTCGTACTTTCCGTCATTTTATTAATTATTGGAGTCACGGCCTGCTATAGTCTCAACTAAATTATTTTCGGCATTTACCGTATAAACATTGGCCATACTGTTAACGTTAGTCAGTTGTTTATACTTACTTACTTACTTACTCACTGGCACTATCGAACCCGTAGGTTCATGGCCGCGCGGACATAAGCTCTCCATACATCCCTATCCTGAGCTAATGCTTTCCAATCATTCCCTGTATAATCTACTTCCCTCAAATCATAGTTAATGTTGTTCTCCCACCTCATTCTTGGTCTACCAACTGGGCGTTTTCCCTCTGGCTTTCCTACAAGAAGCTTCCATGCACGTCTTTCATTCCCCATACGTGCAACATGTCCTGCCCATTGCAGTCTACGAGACTTAACTGTTCTTATTATATCTGGCTTCCTATAAAGACCATGTAGTTCATTGTTATGTAGGAGTCAGCTGTTTATAATAAACGAAATATTTCCAACAAAGATGTTATTATTTTACTATTATTTATTATTTTGAACACCCACTATCGTGCAAAAAATAATGTACAAAGCACGTTTGTAAAGTGTTTTACAGAATTTAGGACATTAAAAACCGACCGAGAGCGAGGTTTTTAATAATTTTCTCGCTCCTGTAAAAACCACTTCCCAACCTCGGATTGTAAAATACTATTCACTTGCGATTATCAAGAAAAACAGCGTGTAAGTACTTTTTGACTCGCTGTACACATAATTGAACGTGTACACTAGAAATATATTTTAAAATAATTTATAATCACGGGAGTATCAAGGTTATCTATATTTGTGTAACGTAATTTCAAGATAACACAGAAAAAAATAATATTATTGAAACATGTCATTCTAGCTCTCGATGAGCTTCAGTTACAGTCATACAAGTGTGTTGAAAGGTAAGCAAATGTAGCATGAATTCTCGAGAAACATATATACAAATATTTTATAGTGATTAAAAACGAAAAATTAAATAATAGTTTTAAAAAACTAAAACAACACGCTTTATTAGAAAACCGAACTAAAAAAAAAGAAAAATAATTCTGAATTTCCAACACGCTTGGGATAAATAATTTTACCATCAAAAGCGTGGGGTGCTCTATATCAATTAATATATTTGATAATAAACAGATATTGGTAAAAGTAAAGTATCTAAGAAGAAAATGTAAAAATCATAAAAAGCACCCCACGCTTTTGATGGTAAAATTATTTATCCCAAGCGTGTTGGAAATTACAATTATTTTTCATTTTTTTTAGTTCGGTTTTCTAATAAAGCGTGTTGTTTTAGTGTTTTAAAACTATTATTTATTTTTTATTTTTTAGTTTTAATATTTTACAGAATAAGATAAAAATGTAAATATCTTTAAATTCGATACTACTGTAGTATGAGCTAAAAGTAATATTATTCTAAAAAAACCTCCCAGCCGGATTTGAACCAGCGACCTATGGATTACTGAAATTATATACCACCAGAGTTAACCGCTCTACCAACTAAGCTCTTACAACAATTAGCTAAAAAGTTGACAAGTCCGCAACCTATTATACCAGTTTAATTTTTTTTATTTTCTGATGATTCTGGCCAGGATTTTAGAAACAAAATATGAAATTATTGTATTGTCACGGGTCCTTTACAAGTATACAAAGTTTCAAGTCGATCCAATGTTTCTAAGTGGGTGAAGATCGTGTTAAAAAATCCCGTTACATAGATACGAAGACACTTTTTTTATTTTCTGATGATTCTGGCCATGATTTTAGAAACAAAATATGAAATTATTGTATCGTCACGGGTCTTTTACAAGTATACAAAGTTCCAAGTCAATCCAATGATTTTTAAGTGAGTGAAAATCGCGTTGAAAGATTCAGTTACATATATAGATACAGATCAAGCTAATATAAAGCGTGTAAAAATAAAATAAAATGATATTGTAATCAAGTAGTAATTAATTATTCGATTATTGCTTTTACGTACTTTGTCATTTTTCTCGGTTATCATTACAGTATCAACTTATGGATTATTTAGTAATTGACATATATCATGTTACCATTAACAATTACTTTATAAGTAATTAAATATATTGATTGTGTTATAAACTATGAATATAATACACTTGCACAACCTACTGGTATACTCACACAGTCGATTTGAGAAACTGTGTATGAAACATGACAATGCCATGATCAAAGTTTGATAGTTTTTTTTATTGTTTCGATAACAACCTAAAACTGAACATCTCCGACAATTAAAACCATGGGCTAAGTTTGTTTGTTTTTTACACGCTTTATATTAGCTTGACCTGTATCTATCTATCTATCTATGTAGCGGAATCTTTCAACGCGAATTTCACCCACTTAAAATAATTGGATCAACTTGAAACTTTGTACACTTGTAAAGGAACCGTGACAATACAATAATATCATTTTTACACGCTTTATATTAGCTTGACCTGTATCTATCTATCTATCTATCTATGTAACGGAATCTTTCAACGCGATTTTCACCCACTAAAATCATTGGATCGACTTGGAACTTTGTATACTTGTAAAAGACCCGAGACAATACAATAATTTCAATTTTTTCTAATATCCTGGCCAGAATCATCATAAAATAAAAAAAAGTGTCTTCGTATCTATGTAACGGAATCTTTGAAGACGATTCTCACCCACTTAGAAACTTTGGATCGACTTGAAACTTTGTATACTTGTAAAGGACCCGTGACAATATAATAATTTCATATCTATTTTCTAAAATCCTGGCCAGAATCATCAGAAAATCAAAAAAAGTGTCTTTGTATCTATGTAACGGAATCTTCGAACACGATTTTCACCCACTTAGAAACATTGAATCGACTTGAACTTTGTATAATTATAAAGGACCCGTGACAATACAATATTTTCATATTTATTTCTAAAATCCTGGCCAGAATCTCAGAAAATAAAAAAGTGTCTTTGTATCTATGTAACGGAATCTTAGGACAAGATTTTTACCCACTTAGAAACATTGGATCGACTTGAAACTTTGTATACTTGTAAAGGACCCGTGACAATACAATAATTTCATATTTTGTTTCTAAAATCCTGGCCAGAATCATCAGAAAATTAAAACTGTTATGCTAGGTTGCGGACTTGTCGACTTTTTAGTCAATCGCTGTAAGAGCTCAGTTGGTAGAGGGATGTAAAATATTAAAACTAAAAACTAAAAAATAAATAATAATTTTAAAAAACTAAAACAACACGCTTTATTAGAAAAACGAACTAAAAAATGGAAAATAATTTTAATTTCCACCACGCTTGGGACAAAATTAAAGTGGTCAACAAAAAAATCATCTACAACACATACAGAATAAAACTAGAGTTATCAACAAAAAGAAAATAATTTTACCATCAAAAGCGTGGCGTGCTTTTTATGATTTTTACATTTTCTTCTTAGAGACTTTACTTTTACCAATATCTGTTTATTATCAAATATATTAATTTATATAGAGCACCCCACGCTTTTGATGGTAAAATTATTTTCTTTTTGTTGATAACTCTAGTTTTATTCTATATGTGTTGGAGATGATTTTTTTTTGTTGACCACTTTAATTTTATCCCAAGCGTGTTGGAAATTAAAATTATTTTTCATTTTTTAGTTCGGTTTTCTAATAAAGCGTGTTGTTTTAGTTTTTTTAAATTATTATTTTTGTTTCTAAAATCTTGGCCAGAATCATCAGAAAATCAAAAAAAGTGTCTTCGTATATATGTAACGGAATCTTTGAACACGATTTTCACCCACTTAGAAAGATCGTTTCGACTTGAAACTTTGTATACTTATAAAGGAGACGTGGCAATACAATATTTTCATATTTGTTTCTAAAATCCTGGCCAGAATCGTCAGAAAATCAAAAAAAGTGTCCTTGTATCTATGTAACGGAATCTTAGAACACGATTTTCGCCCACTTAGAAACATCGTTTCGACTTGAAACTTTGTATACTTGTAAAGGACCCGTGACAATACAATAATTTCATATTTTGTTTCTAAAATCCTGGCCAGAATCATCAGAAAATTAAAACTGTTATGCTAGGTTGCGGACTTGTCGACTTTTTAGTCAATCGCTGTAAGAGCTCAGTTGGTAGAGGGATGTAAAATATTAAAACTAAAAACTAAAAAATAAATAATAATTTTAAAAAACTAAAACAACACGCTTTATTAGAAAAACGAACTAAAAAATGGAAAATAATTTTAATTTCCACCACGCTTGGGACAAAATTAAAGTGGTCAACAAAAAAATCATCTACAACACATACAGAATAAAACTAGAGTTATCAACAAAAAGAAAATAATTTTACCATCAAAAGCGTGGCGTGCTTTTTATGATTTTTACATTTTCTTCTTAGAGACTTTACTTTTACCAATATCTGTTTATTATCAAATATATTAATTTATATAGAGCACCCCACGCTTTTGATGGTAAAATTATTTTCTTTTTGTTGATAACTCTAGTTTTATTCTATATGTGTTGGGAGATGATTTTTTTTTGTTGACCACTTTAATTTTATCCCAAGCGTGTTGGAAATTAAAATTTATTTTCATTTTTTAGTTCGGTTTTCTAATAAAGCGTGTTTGTTTAGTTTTTTTAAATTATTATTTTTGTTTCTAAAATCTTGGCCAGAATCATCAGAAAATCAAAAAAAGTGTCTTCGTATATATGTAACGGAATCTTTGAACACGATTTTCACCCACTTAGAAAGATCGTTTCGACTTGAAACTTTGTATACTTATAAAGGAGACGTGGCAATACAATATTTTCATATTTGTTTCTAAAATCCTGGCCAGAATCGTCAGAAAATCAAAAAAAGTGTCCTTGTATCTATGTAACGGAATCTTAGAACACGATTTTCGCCCACTTAGAAACATCGTTTCGACTTGAAACTTTGTATACTTGTAAAGGACCCGTGACAATACAATAATTTCATATTTTGTTTCTAAAATCCTGGCCAGAATCATCAGAAAATCAAGAAAATGAAAACTGTTATAATAGGTTGCGGACTTGTCAACTTTTTAGTCAATCGTTGTAAGAGTTCAGTTGGTAGAGCGGTGAACTCTAGTGGTATATAATTTCAGTAATCAATAGATCGCTGTTTCAAGTCCGGCTGGGGGGATTTTTTTAGAAGGGTATTACTTTTAGCTCATACTACAACAGTATCGAATTTAACGATATTTACATTTTTATCTTATTCTGTAAAATATTAAAACTAAAAAATAATAATTTTAAATACCTGAAACAACACGCTTTATTATAAAACCGAACTAAAAAAATGAAAAATAATTTTTATTTCCAACACGCTTGGGATAAAATTGAAGTGGTCAACAAAAAAATCATCTCCAACACATATAGAATAAAACTAGAGTTATCAACAAAAATAAAATAATTTTAGGATCAAAAGCTTGGGGTGCTTTTATGATTTTTACATTTTCTTCTTAGAGACTTTACTTTTACCAATATATGTTTATTATCAAATATATTAATTGATATAGATCACCCCACGCTTTTGATGGTAAAGTTATTTTCTTCTTGTTGATAACTCTAGTTTTATTCTTATGTGTTGGAGATGATTTTTTTGTTGACCACTTTAATTTTATCCCAAGCGTGTTGGAAATTAAAATTATTTTTCATTTTTTAGTTCAGTTTTCTAATAAAGCGTGTTCTTTTAGTTCTTTAAAACTATTATTTATTTAATTAATACTCATAATGTTCCGTTTGTATATAGTATTGTTTGCAGTCGATAAAATAAGGTGAAATTTCGAGTTCAAATTTTTGTCCTAGGCGTAATGTAATAAATGTATTTATGTGTCATAAAATAATATTAAAAATAATGTAACACAGTTTATGTTTCAATAGTATTTTATTCAATTCAATTTTATGTTTCAGAGTCGACCAAATATGGATTTGAACGGGAAGATTGCACTTGTAACTGGAGGTGCTCATGGCATAGGTTTAGCCACAGTGAACCAACTGCTAAAAAACGGCATTAAGGTAATTTTTACTCGTAACTAACGGCCGTTTTAATTCCCTTAAAGGTTAACTTTGTGAATAAGGTCCTCCTTCTTCGCAGATCTACGTTCCTATCTAGTAGACACAGAATAATTATGTGTGGCTCTGGGTGTGCGAGTGCGCAATAAGATTCTAAAGGCCGCAGTTTCTGTTCCATACATAACTTGGCATAACTAACTAACTAACTAACTGACTGGCACTATCGAATCCGCAGGTTCATGGCCGCGCGGACATAAGCTCTCCATACATCCCTATCCCGAGTTATTTTTTCCAATCATTCCCTGTAAAATCTATTTCCCTCAAATCATAGTTAATGTTATTTTCCCACCTCATTCCTGGTCTACCAACTGGGCGTTTTCCCTCTGGTTTTCCTACATGAAGCTTCCATGCACGTCTTTCATTATCCATTCGTGCCACATGTCCTGCCCATCGCAGTCTACGAGTCTTAACTGTTCTTATTATATCTGGCTTCCTATAAAGACCATGTAGTTCACTGTTATGTAGTCTTTTCCATTCACCTGTCTGTTCATCTCTCTTTGGTCCAAAAATTTTCCTAAGAACTTTATTCTCAAATACTCGTAATCTCCTTTCCTCCTTTAAAGTAATAGTCCATGTTTCACATCCATATTATATAACTGGTAGAACAATAGTTTTACATATTTTCATTTTTACGTTTTTTGAAAGGAGTTGGGAAGTCAAGAGTCTCTGTAATGCATAATAACACGCATTTCCAGAATTGGATCTATGTTTAATTTCATTCCTATTTGTGATTATTGTTCCTAGGTATTCGAATTCAGCCACTGCCTCAAAATTTCCCTCATTTGCCATTAGTTGTCCATTTCCATTATATAATATATTTATGTGTGTGACCATATATTTAGTTTTATTGATATTTACTTCCAGTCCCAATTTCTTAGTATTACACAATAGTGTGTGCGTGTTGGCCTTTAGTATCTCCTCGCTATCGCCCAATAGTACTACATCATCAGCATAAACTAACAGTCTATTAATGCCATTGAGTTGTAGGCTTTTTCATCCTCTAAAGATTTAATGGCATGCTCTATTGCAAACTTGAATAGCAGAGGGATAGTGCATCTCCTTGCTTCAACCCATTCTGGATATCAAAACTATCCGAAAACTGTTTGCCTACACGCACCCTACTCTTTGTGCCATTTAGATACATTCGTATAACTCTAACTTTTTAGGAATTTCGAACTCCAGCAGGATACTATATAACTTCTCCCTCTTAATTGAATTGTATGCCTTTTCGAAGTGGGGCACTAGAAATTTTAATGCGGGAATTAGATAAATCACCCTTGGATATATTCACTTTATAAGAAGTTAGATGGCCAGGAGAGGATAGTCAGGTATCAGGAAGCTTTGCAATATACTATGGGGGTGAAGCGAGACTGAATTTGGAATTGGATTTAGTCCGAAAGAGGATTCTGACCGCTATTCGAGATATTATGATTGTCAGCTATAGCATATTATACATAATTTTAAAGGGTAAAGACATGATTTTATAATCGTAAATGTACATGGTCTCACAGAAGATAAGGATTACAAGATGAAGGATGATTTGTATGAAGAATTAGAATGCGTATTTGATAGTCTTTCACGATTTAAAATTAAAATTATCTTAGTAGATTTTAGTGAAAAAGTGGGACGGAAAGATATATTCAGTCCAACAACTGGCTAATTCAGTCTTCATGATATTAGTAACGACAATGAGGTTGAAATAGTCACCTTTGCCACATCAAAGAATCTAATTGTTAGGAGAATAATTTTCCAGCATAAAGAAATTCATAAATACTCCTGGAAGTCTCCAGATGATGAATCTCGGAACCAGATAGATCATGTATTAGTGGATAAAAGCTGTAGCAAATCAGGAAGAAAATCAGAGAACGGTCTGAATTTAAAAATTGAGAACTGCACACAAGAATACCAAATCAAAATTGCTAATAGGTTTTAAATAATGGAATCTTCAGATGAAAACATGTAAACTGAAGAGGAAACTGATATAAATTAAGAATAGGAGACTATATGATATACTATTAAATTGCTAGCATCATAAAGCCTAAGTTATTTAAAAAAAGAGGAAAAGTGGTTTGATGAGGAATGTGTCGACATGTAGAGAGAGAAAAGAAGCTAGCAAAAATAAATTGGTTACGTGAGCAAAATGAAGTAAATTTAGATCAATATGAGTAAATCAGACGAAAAACCACAATGTTATTAAAGAGTACAATGAGGGAATAGTTGAGAGAGGAGATTAATGATCTTGAAATGAACATAAGAAATAAGAATATCAGAGAATTAGGATAGAGAGAAAAGTATATCAGGCTATATCAAACACAATTGGGAATGAAAATCGGGATATGATTGTAGATTCCAGGAGCGTATTAAATAGTTGGAAAGATTACTTTAATCAGTAATTGAATGTACATGGAAAACAGGATATTCAAGAGAATGATTTGCAGACAGCAGAAAATTAGTCACAAAACCAAGTACATTAGAGGTTAAAATAGGGATAGAAAAATTAGAGATAAAAAACATGGGATGGGATCCCAGTAGCACTGATAAAATCAGGGGGAGAAACATTGATAGAGAGGATACGTCAGTTGTTTAGTATGATTTGGGAACAATAAGCTCTTTTTGAATGGAAAGAATGATTAAGTGGCAGATTAATTTAAATAAACATTTTAAAATAAATAATAAACTTTTGAATACAATATTATTTGCTGATGATCAAGTAGTGATTTCCAGTTCAGAAGATGATCTAGAAAGAGCTATTTTTAATTTGGAAAAAAAGTGTCAATTACAATTTAAAAATATCAAAGAATAAAACTAAAATTTTAGCAATTAAAGAACATAATATCTTAAGAGCAAAAATAGTAATTGATAATAAAATTTAAGAGTAGGTGAACAGTTTTAAATATTTGGGCTTCAATTTATCATATGTTAAATTGAAGATATTAATGACAAAATAAAAAAATTAATCTAATGTGTAGCACTATTAAAAGAACCATTAAAACACAAGAAAAGAAACAAAAATAAAATTTTATAAAGTAATGGCCGTTCCTGTATTGATGTATGGATCAGAATGTTGGAAGATCACTAAAAGACAAGAACAAAGATTGGAAGCAGCTGAGGTGAGATTTGTAAGAAATATAGCAGGATATCCTCTGCTGGATAAGAAAAGGAATGAAGATATAAGAAAGGAACTAAATATTTTCAAACTTACAGACCGAATAATTAAATATAGGAACGACAGGAAAGAACATATTGACAGAATGCCAGTATGAAGGAAGATTGTTCAAAAAATAGATTGGGCAAATTATAAGACATCGCACGGAAGTGAGAAAGGCTTGGGACGCGCCACACAGAATCATCGTACTGAACAAGATTTACTCCATTCTAGCTTGTTCATGTGATACCGGAACGATGCCAACAGGCTTAATCCCTGGATGAATGATGATGATGATGATGATGATTATCGAACCAATCTATAAGAAACGAGATAAAACTGATTCCAGCAACCACAAGGACATCTCATTACTCTTGAACTTCGTACAAAATATTAACAAATATATTAGTATCCAGATTTACTGCCTATATTGACGACGTTATAGGTGATAATCAATGTGGATTTAGAAGAAATGGATATACAATAGATCAAAATTTTAATATAAGACATATTTTGCAAGACAAATGGGAATATAATGGCACTATGTATCAACTACATGTAGTTTTAAAAAAGGCATACGACTCAATTAAGAGGAAGAAGTTGTATAGTATCCTGCTGGAGTTCGGAATACCTAAAAACCTAGTTACTTAGTGGATGTGTCTAAATGGCACAAATAGTACGGTGCGTACAGCCAAGCAGTTTTCAGATATTATTGATATTCACAATGGATTAAAGGAAAAATATGTACTATTTCCTCTACTATTCAATTTTGTACGGGAATATGTAATCTAATCTTTAGAAGATGAAGGCCTACAACTCAATGGTATTAATAAGCTATTAGTTTATGCTGATGATGTAGTATTATTGGGCGATAACGAGGAGATACCAAGGGCCAACATGCATACTTTGTAGAGTAACACTAAGAAATTGAGACTGGAAGTAAATATCAATAAAATTAAATATATTGTCACACATAGAAATACATTATATAATAAAATGGACAGTTAATGATAAATGAAGGAAATTTTGAAAAAGTGGCTGAATTCAAATACGTACCTAATAATTACAAACAAGAATGAGGTGCAGAAAGAAATTAAACGTAGGCTCAGTTATGGAATTGCATGATACTATGGATTACAGGGGCTCTTCTCGTCTCAACTTCTCTAAAAAAATTTAACTGAAGATATGTAACTGTTATTCTCCCAGTTATATTATATCGATGCGAAACATGGAGTCTGATTTTAACAGAAGAGAAATGACTAGGAGTATTTGATAACAAAAGTTATTAAGAAATATTTTTGACCAAACTGAGATTATTAGCCAGGCGAATGGAGAAGACTACATAACACTAAGCTATACTATCTTCATGGAAAACCAGATATAATAAGAAGAGTTATGTCTCGTAGAATACGATGGGCAGGACATGTGGCACGGGATGAAAGAGGGCCATGAAAGCTCCTTGTAATAAAACCAGAGGGAAAGCGCCCTATAGGCAGACCCAGAAAGAGGTGTGAGAATAACATTAACTATGATTTGAGTGAGTTAGATTTTTTTTATTATTCCGGCTTTTACAATGAATATACATTTTTCCGGTACCCATGTTCACAGTTAACTACACATTTGTTCCAACACATTTTTCCATTCTTGTCTGTTCATCCATATATCTTCTTCTATTTCACATTCCCTCTTAGTTTCATTAATTCCCTGAATCCACGTAATATTTGGTCTACCCTTCTTTTTCCTTCCCTATGGTTCCCAATCCATGATTATCTTAAGTAGTCTTCCATCTTCCACCCTTCAAGTTAGATTATACAGGAGATGATTGGAAAACATTAACTTAGGAAAGAGATGCATGGAGAGTTTATATTACAACGGTCTTGAACCTACGGTTTCTACAGTCCCAGTGAATTAGTTAAATATATAGGCCTACTCCGTAAGCCAACAAAATGGGGCCATACATTCGACTTGCTGAGAAATTCCCTTGTCTACGTATTTCCTATGTAACGGACTTTTTTGTATGAATGTGTGAATGAATGGTGTGTTTTGCACTAATGTAGTTGTCTTAGGGGTTAATTATTCATGCGGGGAGACACCTTATACCATCAGGGTTAAGTGGGCACGTTTAATTGCCCACATAGGTTAAACTAGGGAAGATAAAAGAACACACACTTTTATAAATTCAACTTAATTATGTGCAAGTGTATTAATTTGTCGTGTTTATCATGTGTGTTTACAGTTTGTTAGCGCATCTTGCTATCTATATAATTAAGCCTATAATTTAAATATTATATAATAGGCTACAGTTTTATTTACAATGCCACATCAAATAATCTCGGCAAATTCATTAACGTTTCTTAAAAACAAGATAACAAGTTGACACTTAAACTAGAGTTCAATCGCCTGCACCCAACAACATGACTTGAGTTTAAACCCTACATTTGTCAGCCTTATGGACAGGATTGGAATTTAATTACTAGCATCCATAGGCTCAATTCTGGAAATGCGTGCTATTATGCATTGCAGAGACTCTTGATGTCCCAACTCCTTTCAAAAAATGTTAAACTGAAAATATATAAAACTATTATTCTACCAGTTATATTATATGGTGCGAAACATGGACTCTTACCTTAAGGGAGGAAAGGAGATTACAGGTATTTGAGAATAAAGTACTTAGGAAAATTTTTGGACCAAAGAGAGATGAACAGACAGGTGAATGGAGAAGACTACATAATAATGAACTACATGTTCTTTATGGGAAGCCGGATATAATAAGAACAGTTAAGTCTCGTAGACTGCGATGGGCAGGACATGTTGCACGTATAGGGAATGAAAGACTTGCATGGAAGCTTCTTGTAGGAAAGCCAGAGGGAAAACGCCCAGTTGGTAGACCAAGAATGAGGTGGGAGAATAACATTAACTATGATTTGAGGGAAGTAGATTACACAGGAAATGATTGGAAAGCATTGGCTCTGGATAGGGATGTATGGAGGGCTTATGTCCGCGCGGCCATGAACCTACGGGTTCGATAGTGCCAGTGAGTAAGTAAGTAAGTAAGTAAGAGTAAGCATCCATTCCATCGTACTAATAGTATACTACGATGCGAGGTTGTGAAGTGGTTTTTACAGAATCGAGGAAAATGTTTAAAAACCGAGCGATATCGAGGTTTTTAATTTCCGAGATTCTGTAAAACACTTCACAAACATGCGTTCTACATTATTTTTTTGCGCGATGGTGTTTTCAAAATAATAAATAATAGTAAAATAATAATATCATTGTTGGAAATATTTATGTCCTTTATAAACAAATGCCTAACGTTAACAGTGTGGGCAATGTTTATTAGTTGAAACAACAGGAGGCCGTGAGACCAATATTAGTGATAAAATAACAGGAGGCCGTGAGACCAATTAGTGCTAAAATAGCGACAAGTACGTATTTATTGTTTTATATTGTTTCAAACAAAGTTCAGTTCATTTAAAATACAGTGATTTGTTTCGTATAATGTAAATACTACCTTTTGGATACTTTTTGAACAGGCTATACATTGTATGTAGTATACATAGAGGGCAGTGGTTCTACATACCGCATGCGTGTTTGTAATATGTAATATTACAGTATAGTTATTTAGGTTGGCAACCCCGAAATGTATGAAGTTGAATTTTTAATCATGGTCGCCATTGCTATAAGTACGACAAAACGCACTATCGCGCAAAAAAATGTATTACTGAATGTACATAGAAAACGAATGATATACATAATAACTTCAAGGCGCGACAGACCTAGAAGGCCCTTGGCCCACCAGCCCGCTACTGACCACACATCTGCATGTGTTAACCACAGAGGTAGACAATCATCCAGCTAGTGTGAATAGGGTGCGTGTAGGCAAACAGTTTTCGGACACTTTTGAAATCCAGAATGGGTTGAAGCAAGGAGATGCACTATCTCCTCTACTATTTAATTTTGTATTAGAGCATGCCATTAAATATTTAGAGAATGAGGAAGGCTACAACTCAATGCTATTTATAAGCTCTTAGTTTATGCTGATGATGTAGTACTATTGGCCGATAGCGAAGGGATACTAAAGGACAACACGCACACACTATTGAGTAACACTAAGAAATTAGGACTGGAAGTAAATATCAATAAAACTAAATATATGTAGAAATGCATTATATGTAGAAATGCATTATATGTAGAAATGCATTATATGTAGAAATGCATTATATGTAGAAATGCATTATATGTAGAAATGCATTATATGTAGAAATGCATTATATGTAGAAATGCATTATATGTAGAAATACATTACATTATATGTAGAAATACATTACATTATATGTAGAAATACATTATATGTAGAAATACATTACATTATGGAAATGGACAGCTAATGACAAATGAGGGAAATTTTGAGGAAGTGGCTAAATTCAAATACCTAGGAACAATAATCACAAATAGGAATGAGATGCACAAAGAAATTAAACATAGGCTCAATTCTGGAAATGCGTGCTATTATGCATTGCAGAGACTCTTGATATCCCAACTCCTTTCAAAAAACGTTAAACTGAAAATATATAAAACTATTATTCTACCAGTTATATTGTATGGGTGCGAAACATGGACTCTTGCTTTAAGGGAGGAAAGGAGATTACAAGTATTTGAGAATAAAGTGCTTAGGAAAATATTTGGACCAAGGAGAGATGAATTGACGGGTGAATGGAGAAGACTACATAACATGGTATTTATAGGAAGCCAGATATAATAAGAACAGTTAAGTCTCGTAGACTGCGATGGGCAGGACATGTTGCACGTATGGGGAATGAAAGACTTGCATGGAAGCTTCTTGTAGGAAAGCCAGAGGAAAAACGCCCAGTTGGTAGACCAAGAACGAGGTGGGAGAATAACATTAACTACGATTTGAGGGAGGTAAATTATACAGGGAATGATTGAAAAGTATTAGCTCTGGATAGGGATGTATGGAGCGCTTATGTCCGCGCGGCCATGAACCTACGGGTTCGATAGTGCCAGTGAGTAAGTAAGTAAGTGAGTAAGTGTAGAGGTGACATGTGGTCAGCATGTCGAGTCCCCCAGCCGTTATAGTTGGTTTTCTCAACCTGAAGTCGCTACTTATTCTAGCTACACAAATGGCATACGATGCTGGGTAGGCACCGATCCTATACTGACTGACATTACATGAGAAAATTTCTTCTCCAAGACTCGAAGCAGCCCAAGTCCCATAGCTCGGCGCCAAGGCATCTTGGCATCATGTCAACAAACACATCAATAAATTCGTCTTGCTATTATTTTTTGATAGCTCAAGTCAAATGCTTATATTCTTATCTGCAGAAATTTTATTACATAATCTTTCTATTATTTAAATATTTACATCAAGTTCGTTTACATCAACCTGCTTCTTGAGACAATATTTATGATAATAATTCCGAACGAATGTAACCATGAAAATGTGTTTTTACAAATCTTCAATGATCGTGCTCACTAGACATGTGTGTATGTGTGTGTATGTATATATATATATATATATATATATATATATAACTGGAAGTAAATATAAATAAAACTAAATATATTGCTACACGTAGAAATACATTATATAATGGAAATGGACAGCTAATGACAAATGAGGGAAATTTTGAGGAAGTGGCTGAATTCAAATACCTAGGAACAATAATCACAAATAGGAATGAGTTGCACAAAGGCTCGTTAAAGAACAGGAAGCCTGAATAAAAAGGTCTCTGTGCAAAATTTACCGACTGTTACCCATCCAAATGTCTTAGTTACCCACTGAGGCGATATGCCACCCCATATCGCTCGCTGACTTCTAGGGTAAATAAGCGTAAATAAATTCAATTGGTTAAAAACAATCCCACTTGGGAGAACTCTAATCCCCACACGAGGAACTATCTGTTATATAGATTATTATTATTATTAGGCATATTATTATCATTATTATTATTATTATTATTATTATCATTATCATTATAAACTGCAGTCGTATGCCTACAAGAATTTTTTATTATAAACTTGCAGGAAGGAGAGATTTGGGTAGATTAGGAAGCGTTGGTTGGAGAATATGTGAAGCCGGAACAGGCTTAACAGCCTAATCCCTGATTGAATAATAATAATAATATGATTACTATTATTATTATTATTATTATTACTATTATTGTTGTTGTTGTTGCGGTGGGTTGGTGATTATGTTTCTTGCCTGTAGCTCCGAGGAACGCGGGTTCAAACCCGGCCGGTATATATTGATTTTTAGGACAAGAAAACCCAATGGACAAGTCCTCTAGGAGGGATTTTAAACCGTGGATCCCCAGCCTGAAGATTTTCAGGCTCGTTAAAGAACAGCAAGCCTGAAAAAAAGGACTCTGTACAAAATTTACCAACTGTTACCCATCCAAATAATGTCTTAGTTACCCACTGAGGCGATATGCCACCCCATATCGCTCGCTGACTTCTAGGGTAAATAAGCGTAAATAAATTCAATTGGTTAAAAACAATCCCACTTGGGAGAACTCTAATCTCCGCACGAGGAACTATGTGTTGTATAGATTATTATTATTATTATTATTATTATTATTATTATTATTATTATTATTATTATTATTATTATTATTATTATAAAATCATTATCGCAGACTTCTGTCTCGCATTGTATTTGTATATTCTATATCAAGTGGCACGATTAAAGGCATATCAAAGCGGGGTATGTTGAAGCTGTTTCTTCAGGTAAGAATCACTTTAACAGATTTTTAGTCCCTTCATACACCAGAATTCACCCCATTGGTAATGTCTGGTATGTAAAGGGTCCAAAAATCCATTAAAGTGACTCTTTCCTGAGAAACAGCTTCAACGCCTTTACATGCCTTTAACTGTGGCACGCACTATAACGGAATTTTATTGTAATTATACAGGGTGTGTCTATTTGTGACATTGCTGCCGACCTGGGAGAACAGGCTGTAGAGTCTATCAACAAAGAATACGGCAAAGGTCGTGCCATATTTATTAAAACTGATGTCACCAAACAAAGCGATCTAGAAGGTAACTTTTTTTCGTAATTCTGTAATAACTTTATCTTATACAGAGTGTAACTAAATTCCCATTACAGACTTTGATGACGTATAGTAAGGACCAAGACGGTTACGTTTGGAATAGGAACTAATGTCCGGAAAAGTGCCGTTTTCCCGCTACACGCAAAATACTCCAGCGAATATGTTGCTCTCTCTCTCTCTCTCTCTCTGGAGCTTGTCGTCTGGGTCCACAAGAAGGGTTCTACCACCTACGTCAAAACAGATACGGTACCTCCTTACCATGTTCTGGTACACAGGATCACCAATCCTTGGTCCTGCAACAGCGAATAATACAACATCAGAAGCTAAAAATAATTATAATGTTTAATATTTAACAAACGTGAGATTATGTATTCCGACCTTACTTCCGAGGGATTTCTAAGTTGGCTGTACAGTTTATAAATAGCATATATTTACTGTTAAATCTCTTTGGGCTTGGGAAAAATCAATAACAGATGATTGTATGAAAAATAACTATTAACAATAATGCAGATTCATTATACAACAAATTTTTAGAGCAAAAGAGCTAACCTAATTTTTTTTGAAGTTGTTTTCTTTTGGAATTTCTTGCTGTACCATATTCATCGTACATTGCTGAATCGATAACCTTGTCGAAGTTAATTTGCGAAGATATCTCTCATTACAAACAGGAAGAGATAATTTTCAACAGAAAGAGGCAAAATTATTGATCTTTGAGGTAAATAGTCGTTACAATCCAATTGGTGTAGACTATATTTAAATGTATATCAGCTCTGAATATGGGCGTTCTGTATTCATGTTGTCAGGATAACGAGTTTAACCTCGGTAAGAGGTCATCATTTATAATTAAGTAATTCCTGTGAAACTGGAATACACCTTCTAATAGGTTTGATACTGCATATAACCCTATGCAGACATCTGTTGTTTCCAAAAAAGGTGATCTCTTAATGTTACCTTATTGTTAGTGTCTGTGAGATAATCGCGACAGTCCATTGATCCTAACTTGGCACCAACTTGGCACTTGGTGTCGGGAATTGTGGGTTTGATATGGGAACATGATATAAGGCTAGTCGATTTTTGGACAAAAAAAAATAGCATTATCACATATTTATGAATTTTAAAAATCATAAAAATTATGAATACATAAAAATTGTTCCTTGATCGTCTTGTGCCATGTATACATACTGAACCGAAACAGTGTATTTAACTGTTAATAGCTTCTACTATCATAATTTAATATGTTTGTTATTCCAGAGGCCTTCAAAAAGACGAAACAACATTTCGGGGGTATTGACATAGTTGTAAACAACGCAGGGATTATCAAAGACTCGCAGTGGGAACTTATGATAAACATCAATGTGGTAAGTTTTTACATTTATTGATTTTGGGTGGGAGGAAGTGCTGAATAAAATATTTGTAATACGTCCTACTACTGTAGAAAATTTGATTTTAATATACAAATTCTAAAATATTTAGAGGTTGATACTATTACGAGAATGAAAGCGAAGTTATTTAATTAATGAACTTTCAGCCATTTTTTAATATGTTTGTCTGAAGTAAAGAACATATTTATATTTCATGCAAAATGACTCTCAGAATGAATTTGTATGATTTTAAATAATAACTACTTTTAGATATTTTTCGGCATCTAAGAGTGGCTTTTGTTAATGAATGAAAGTCAAACACTTCAATTTGACAACTTTTTACAGTAAATTTATTCTTAAAAATTGAGGTAACAATAAAATTATATAAAGAAGGCAGGTTACTAATAATCAAAATTTTAAAAATACATATTTCAAAGGACACTGAGCTTGAAAGGGTTAAACACATACAAGTAAATGTGTGTTCAATGTGGAACCATGTTGAATTCAACTGATAACTGTTCAGTTAAGTGGGTTAAGGAGTGAAGATGCCGAAGTATACAGGGCGTTGCCGAAATTAGTGCAGATTTTTCGTGTGGTGAAAGGAAACATCCATACGAGTATTTTAACAAAATGAACGTAGGGTCGGAAATGCATTGTTGTGGATCTATAGAATAAAACAGTTTAAAATTGTTGAACACATTCTTGTTTATTTATTAATTCTAAGAAAATTGGAAAGTATTACATGTTGTTTTACAGTAATTGTTGGAAATGGCCACCATTGACCTGGATGCACAGCTCCACAGCTTGTAGCAAGGATCGTGACAGCAGCTGCGGAAATCAGGGAGCATCCAGATATGCTTCTTAGAGTTCATCAGTCCGAGATGAGACGCGCAGATCTGTGCATCCAGGTCAGTGGTCGCCATTTCCAATAATTACTGTAAAATAACATGTAATACCTTCCATTTTTCTTACAATTAATTAATAAACAACAATGCGTTCAATTTTAAATGCTGTTTTATGCTGTAGACCCACAACAATGCATTTCCGACCTAAGGTTCATTGTATTAAAATAGTTGTATGGATGTTCCCTACCATCACACGAAAAATCTGCATCATTTCGGAAACACTCTGTATAACGTTTTATTTAATTTACATGTCGGATAAACATCCGATATAATCGGGTTGCTAGTAAAGTTGATGCGAGTCGTTGTTTATATTGCTGCACCATTGATAAACAAGGGTATTCATAATTTGTTTTCAGAACGGAGTGGTACGAGGGACAGAGTTGGCAGTCAAGTACATGGATAAGAACAAGGGAGGTCATGGTGGTGCTGTTGTTAACTTGGCCTCCGTGGCAGGCTTGGGCCTCAAGAGCGCATCTCCAGCTTACGATGGTTCCAAATACTTCGTCGTGGGATACACAAGATCCATGGGAGTGAGTTGTGTTAATTTAAATTATAGCCTCTAGCTTTTTTTCTCCCTCCATGCATCTTTACCTTGTCGTGATGAAGTGACTTGCGTGCTTAAATGACACTAAGTGCTATGCCAACGGTATCATTGCTGTCGAAAGGGTTACCCATGCCGGACAATTCGAAGGCTGTAAGCCAGAAGATAAAAGTACCTTGGTCGAAAGAGTGACGATCTTTTTCCGTAAAAATGCAACCATCATGAAGTGTGGATATGTGTTCCACTGGGGTAAAATTTTCCGGAGGTAAAATAGTCCCCCATTCGGTTGTCCGGGCGGGGAATACTTCAGAGAATCCATGACAAAGGTTCAAACACAGGTATTCATGTTTCTAGGAGCATAGAATGTTAATATATTATTTAAAAAGTGGGACACTAGAAACATTAACGGGAGAATTAAATGCATCTCCAATGGATATAGGCTCTTTACAAGGGAGTTAGATGGCCAGGATAAGGTAATCAGGAAGTTTTCCATTATACTATGGCCAGCAAGGAGACCTGAATTCGGAACGGATTTTTTACTCCGAAGTAGCTATCCTCTCCGCTATCTGAGATTGTACGTTTGTCAGCGATAAGATATACATAATTCTAAAGGGTAAACCACATGACTTTTTAATCGTGAATGTACGAGTACACTGCTCCTCAGAAAGAATGAGCGCTTGAAATATTCCGTCTCACGTCTTCCGCACTGCGCATGCGAAGCTTTATTCACATGACTACGCAATATTTAAGTAGGTTAAATTCACTTGTTTGGTTCAGAAGTCTGAAATATGTAACATTTCAGACCTGATGTATGATGAGGCTCTTAATAATAATATTTGTATGAATTGAACAGAGATGTGTGAAGCAATATTAAAATCTTGCCCTAATTTGTATATGAATAAGAATCCATAATTAAAATAAATTATATAAATAACTATAATTATAATTAGAAGCACGCTAACATACAGTGCAGAAACTTGGTAGTTGAATTATGAATTTGAGTTTAATACTTATGTCTACTGAAATGTATTGTTTTAGACACTCAACTAGACATTTTAAATAGGAAGGAATCATAAATACAATCATCAGACAACAAATGAAAGTCCAAAATTCAATATTAGATTTTGTGATGTACAGACAGCTAGAATGGTATTGTCATATACGTAGAATACCAGAGACAAGATTACCCAGAAAAGCTTTGGAATAGATTCCACCTGGGAAACAAAAGAGAGATCGAC
Organism: Diploptera punctata; assembly: GCA_030220185.1. Lineage (NCBI taxonomy): Eukaryota > Metazoa > Arthropoda > Insecta > Blattodea > Blaberidae > Diploptera > Diploptera punctata. The sequence continues at coordinate 207,443 of JASPKZ010003800.1, forward strand.
CTAAATTTAAATGGATGGATGATATCACAAGTGGTATGAGGGAGATAGGACTGGAAGAATTGGAATGGGAAGATAAAAATTTAAAACGCTTTGGACACAGGAATATTTTTTTTTACATTGTAAACATGCTTATAATTAAATAAGTAAATAAGAAGGTATGGAATACAGGATAGGCTATCAAAGTTACGATACCTAGCGTAGATTTTTAACGCAAGAAACATGATAGGCACTGAATTACATTAATTTTGTCTCCAGCTCGAATCCCGTGCAATATTTATTTTAACAAACAGATTTCTCAGCATAAATCTAGAAAATAATAATAATTTTTAGTTTTGCAAAAGGCTATTCGTCTACGCGTTATATATAGTATAATACATAATAGTATTTCTTTATCCTTAACTTGTATTTCTTAGTTATTTAATCCCAAAAATGCAATGTCATTCTCAATGTCATTAATTTATTTTTACCTTGGTTGTTCTCTCCGCATTCATCTGTCCATTTTTGTACCTAATGTCTATTTTATGCTCTTTTAACTTGCTTCTCACTATATCACCCAGACACCTTGGTCTTGTCGCCTTAAAAAACTCACATTATCTCCTTCATCAATCCATATTTGATTTTTTCTTCGCAATATGTCGTCCTAACTGTAAGACACCAAATCACTCATTTAGACTACAAGGAAGTAGTGCAACTCATGACTCGGTAAATTGGATAGCCATCATTACCTGCAGTCCGCTCCGCGTTCCTCCTCACTTCATTCCGCTCTTACTCAAGCAGGGAGTCCATCTGATCCGTAAGTGGGTTGCCGTTGCTGGATTCTTGCTTCGATTTCTGTGCCTTGCAGTTAAAACGAATTTTTTTTTTTTTTGTGCACGGCTTTGGTACATCACAACGCTTTTCTAGGAGATATTTCATAGTTGATTTCGGGGCATGCAACGGTTAACAGTTCCCTTGTAAGACTAAGTCTCAGATCACAATTTCCGTGTATCATAATTCTGCTTCCAATAACCAACTTCTAAATTTCACAATTTAAAGAATTGTTTTTTTTTTTTTGTAAATCATATCCTTCTCAGTCTCGAGACAAAAAAAAGTTTATATAATATCCAAAATGACCCTATTAATTTATTCTAATGTTTAGGGATCTCCAGGAACCAAAAATATTTTTTTTTCAAAATTATCCCCCTTGCTATCAAAACTATTTAACTACAAAACCACTATGAAGAAATGTACAGAGTAAATCTAACAGTTCAGTTGTTGAAAACAATACATATTATGTAAAAGGATTCTTACACAAGTTCCTGGAAATTGTTCAGCAGCACTGGGGGGGGGGGGTTAATCAAGGAACGTGTTCTTCTTCTTTTTTCTTAAATCAGGGATTAGGCTGTTAAGCTGTTCCGGCTTCACTTATTCTCCAAAAAAACTTTCCGTGGTCTTCCCAAATCGCTCCTTCCTTCAGGCTTATAATCAATAATTCTTCTAGGAATAAGACTGTAGCTCATTCTTTCTAGGTGTTCAATCCATTGATCTCTATAATTATGAATCCTTTGCGAAGCACCGGTAACGCATCTGGAAGACATTTTATACTGCTCAGAAGCTTCACAGTAATTTGTTCTACATAGGAATTCATATTTTTTTACAACTTTTACATTATTTTTCACAACAGAGATACTCGTAGTTTGAATTTGTTAGATTATAAAACTTTTTAGACTTCCATGAAATGAAACTCGAGTTTTACTAAAACTATACCACGGTCGTTTAACACGAAGACAATTTCAACATGAATTTAATAAATTATTATTACTTTAAATATTTACTTATGTATATACTTATTTCTGAATTCATATGGAATATTAACTTCCCAGTGAAAGTAAAGATGTGTCTGTGATATTTCAGTCTCCACCGTTGGACCAGAGCCACGGAGTTCGGTTCTTGTGCATGTGTCCAGGTCTTACTGACACCCCGATTGCTGACGGGGTGATAGAACACTATGAGATACATCATGTCAGTAGGAATCTCATTCTCGACAAGTTCGCCATGCAGCAGTAAGTAATCATTCTTGGTTTATTATAAATTTGACCTTCGTTATAAGGACAAGATCGCAATGTAATAGCTGGAATCCGAAAAATTCTCCTTCTCTCCCACAATGTGTCACTCCTACATTGGTTTCCTAAGTAGTCTTATTCTACGTTGGTTTCAATAACTTCCACAATATTCACTTCATTCAGGAAGGTTTAGGCCAGTTTAAAAATCTTGACCCCCATCTGGAGTCGAATCCGCAACCTTTCGACTTATAGTGATTGCCTTAACCAACAGCGCTACAGTAACGCAGCCACAAAACACACACACACACACACATATATATATATATATATATATATATATATACTCGTATAATAAGAAATAGAAATAATAAAGGAAAATTTGCAATTGCTTGTCTGAATGGAATATTGTGGGATAAAAATATAAGTAATAAAAATAAAATGAATATATATCACACAATTGTTAAAAGCACCATTACTTATAGAGCAGAACTTTGGCCATTAACAACAAAAACAAATAAGTATCTTTTGGCAACGGAAATGGATTTTATACGAAGGGCAGCAAGAATTTCAAGAAGAGAAAAAATTAGGAATTCAGTTATCATCATCAGCATCCGGTATCATGGCAGCTGCCGCCGTCTTCCGGAAATTAAACGCCATTCCTCTCTGTCCATCCATTGATCTTCCTCCAATCCTATGATATTTATAGTTGCTTGTACCCCTTCTATCCAAGTTTTCTTCAGTCTTCCTCTCTTCCTCCTTTCTATTGGGATCCATTCCATAACAATTTTAGGCAATCTTTGCTGTGGTATTCTTTTGACATGGCCATACCACTGTAATCTTTCTTTTTTTTTCTATAATGTCTATGATGTCTGGCTCCTCTTGTACACCCATACTTTCCCTTATTTCTTTATTTCGTATTCTTTCCATTCTAGATTTTCCAGCTGATCTTCTTAAAATATCCATTTCTGTACTTAAAATTCTTTTCATTTCCCTGGTAAGAATTTGCCAGACTTCAGCACCATATGTTAATATGCTCTGAACTCAGTTATAAGGGAGAAAATTATGATTGAAGACACTAATTTAGATTATATTAAAACTCAGCAATTAAGATGGTACGGACATGTCCAGCGAATGGAAGAGGATCGGCTACCAAAATCTGTTTTGGAATGGAAACCTGAGGGAACACGAGGCAGAGGAAGACCTAAAACCTCCTGCAGTCAGGGAATATATTTATACATGAAGGAGAAACATCTACAACCAGAAGATTGGACGGACCGGCAAAATTGGCTATTGGGAATCGGACGATGTCGAAGACATTAATGAACCGATGATATATCTATCTATCTATATATATATATATGGCCGCGGTGGACTAGTGGTTATGCTCCTTGCCTCTGGTCCCGAGAGTCGCGGGTTCAACCCGGCCGGGGTCGATGGATTTTTTAGGACGGAAAAATCCAAGGAGCAAGTCCTCCGGGAGGGACTTTAAGCTGTGGGTCCCGAGTCTGAAGATTTTCAGGCTCGTAAAAGATCATTAAGCCTGAATGAAAGGCCTCTAAGCAAAATTTACCGAACTTTCCCGTCCTAGTACTACTTTGGTTTCCTATATGTCAGTATGAGGCGGAACGCTGACCACGGACCACTCAGAGGACATCTATACGAAAACAAGTGTAACTAAATTAATATGGTTCAAATTCTTCCCTATAGGGGGAGAGCGCCTAAAAATCTCTGTTAAGGGAAACATGGGCTTACAAAACAAGATATGTATATATATATATATATATATATATATATATATCCCATCCATAGTAATTCTGCCCGAAGGCAAGTCCTTCACTGCAATCATAGCATTTTCATGCTATGCTTGCAGCTTTACTAGGGAATTGTATAGGTGTGGTAGCTTCCCGTTGCTTTCCACACCGGTAAAGGATGATGATGATAATGGTAAGGATGATAATGATAAGGATGATGGCCATATGATTTCGGGGCCTTAAAGTTTTCCTGACATTTGTCTTACAGGTGAGGAAAAACCCCGATAAAAACCTCACCCAGAAAAACTGCCCCGACCGGGGATCGAACCCGGGCCCGCTGCGTGACAAGGCAGCACGCTACCTCGAGACCACAGCGGTGGACATATATATAATCATCATCGGCATCAAGGATTAGACTTAAGGTCTGCTCCGATCTCATGCTTGAATTGGTCTGTCCATCTTTTACTGGGTGTTCCAACATTTCTTCGTCCTAGTGGTTTGTTATGAACAATATGTTTCGGTATTCTATTGTTATCCATTCTATTGATGTGGTCCATCCATTCATATCTGTGTACATATGTATCTAATAGTTTGAATATATTTAGTACGCTTCGTATATTTTCATACGTTTTAGATCTGTTATTGTATAGCCAGCCACACTCCTCAGAAACCTCATTTCTGACATTTCTATTCTTCACTTTTATAAGATTCATGATGTGTTCCGTTAAGGTATTATTCAAAATTAATATTAAATATTCCGTAATTTTATATTAATTTCTATTCTTCTTTCCTGGTTTTTGGTCAAGACCCAGTGTTCCGATACATATAGTAGTGTTGGAACCGTTTTATCAAATTTTCAATGTATCTCTTTTCTTGTTCTTTTGAGACTTCGTTTTATGGTGCCACACATATAATTCAAATTATTTATTTTGTTTTCAATGTCTTCACTTTTTCTATATGACACATTGTATCCCAGGTAATTAAAATTGCTCATCTGTTCTATTATTTTATTCTCTAATTGGATTCTTACTCTTAGTGGCTCATACCCTCGAAAAGCTATAACTTTGTTTTTTTTAGAGTAGATATTTTCAAGTTGTATGTTTCAGATATTTTATATAATTTGTAAATTGCCCGTTGTAAGCCATTTTCTGTCTCGGATATCACAACCAGATCGTCTGCAAAAAGTAAAGTATCTAATAAAATATCTTCAATTTTAAAATGTTCAGTTAAAACAATTTGCCAGTTCTGTATGGCATCGTCAATATTTATTTATTTATTAAAAATGTTATGGCGAAAGTGGGCATCCTAATTTTACTCCACATTTTATTGTCGCTGTTTTATTGTTTTGTGTTTTATGGCCTATTCTAATTCATATTTTATTATCTAAATATAAACTTTCAAAAATTTAACTAAATGTTATGGAATGCCTCCATTTATCTTATATTCTACAATTTATTTCTATTCACCCATTTTAAAACATTAATTGGTGAAATGGGCATATTGACTACATATATATTTTAATATTATATCACCAAGAAGATCACTTGTGTATTAAATGTTCCATAATGTTATTTTCCATAAATCGGACACTTGCCTTTTTGGCAAATTTGTAGGTGAAACTATTTAATTAAATTATTTATTTCAAACGAATTAACTAATAAACCAATCTCACATAAAAGGAATACTATTTTCTAGACGTGAAAACTCCTACATCAACATTTGCGACTGTTTCAGACCTGACAACGTGGCGCAGGGGATAATTCACATGTTGAAGGAAGGGGCGACAGCATCAGTATGGGTCAGCGACAGGAGCAGGCCTGTGTATGAGGTGCAACTCCCAGACGTCGTGAAGAACTAAACTTTCTGAAATAAGTATTCAAAGTATGATATCGTGAAATTAAAACACGTTATGTCCATATTATTGAAAAATTAAATTGGACACTTCTTTTTATTTTATTCGTGATTTGAATTGTGGAAAGTATTTTGATCATTTATTTTTGAAATTTGTTTACTAACATGTATTGTAAAACAATATGAAATGTAAAAATGTTCCAAATAATAAATAAAAATTAACAAAAAATAATATGTTATGTCTTATTTTTCTTCATCTAGTATCGTAGCCTCGTTCTGGAGGTCGAGTTATTATTTTTTGTCTTACAATACAAATTTAGCCCAAATTCTTAGAGGCAACTATTAGAGAATGTAGATTTCATTCGGGATAGAGTTAGCATAGAAAAATTCACTTTTCCTAATTTAACAAAGTATTTCGTAATAATAAATCCGAAATTAATAATGGCTGAGTAAGTTATTTTGGTTTATCTTATTTGCTAAAAAATAAACTGCAAGGCGTCATAGGCCTAAAAGGCCCTTGGCCTCGCATCCACATGTGCTAATCACAGATATAGACTAACTCCAGCCAGTATAGGGATGGCACGTGGTCAACATGTCGTTATAGCTGTTTTTTTTTAACCTGGAGCCGCTACATATTGGAGCTACCCAAATTCCTCACGATGATTGGTGGGCACCGGTCCCACACTGGCCGAAATTTAATGAGAAAATGTCTTCCCTCATGGAGACTAGAACCAGCGCAAGTCCCGTAGCTTTGCGCCAAGGCATCGGTGCCTTAACCACTCGGCTACGGCGCGTGAATTACCAAAAAAAATATGATGCCTTTGTCGAGGTGATTTCCGATGCACCGTCGCTTCCTAAATGTGTGACGTTTGGATTTTACAACTTATTAATTATAACTGATACGTCAATCTTTCCTAAAATTAGTAATGCGAAGACTACTATTACAGCTGAAGCATTCCAAAGCAAATTGGATGAAGCATTGTTCTCTCATTTTCATAAATAATGTTACCAGTGATTTCCAAATTATCTAGAGGATTTAGAAATCAAAAGTGGCATTTTTTAGGACTATTTAACAAATAAAATTAAGCTGTTTACTCAAAAGTCATTATTTATATATAGTTATCGGTTATATTATTTTTGGTCTGGACATCTTACCTCAATATTAATGTTGATTTGTTCTTGAACATGTTTCAAAACAATTCTGTTTTATCGTCAGCTTTCCCAGGGAACAAATCAAGAACAAATCAACATTAATATTGAGGTAAGATGTCCAGACCAAAAATAATATAATTAAAATAACCTCAAAATATAACTTCCTAAAATTAAATATTAATAGTTATCGGTATTTTAAAATATTTATATATTTAATGTAAACAGCGATGTTTGAAAACAAATCAGAAATGTGAGATTATGTATATTCACTGCAACTTAATCATATTTATTTATTGTCAAATAAGATCGCAATATTGTAAGAATGCACCCTAGTGGAGAAATGATGGAACACATCAAACTGTATATTATAATCAGCACTATGGGTTATTAATTTATTTTTCTAGTAAACAACTCAGTAAAATCAAAGAATATGTTCATTATTTGCATAATTCAATGTATTTGTTGGAGAAAAATAACGCTCTGAACTGTTCAGAATATTAAAATGGAGGAGCTTTATTTATCACAGAAGCAGGAACTGATACAGAGAAATCGATAAAGAGTGAGGTGAAACACGACTGTCATTGGTCGAAAAACAAAATTCATTGAAACGTGATTGATCATTGACTATCGTTTGGGGCATGAGTTAAATAGTCACTGTAAGAGATTTTTAAAATAACATACTGTTCATATACTAAACATTCGTGAACATGAGATGGCGGTCGACCTTCAAAGCGTAATTTAAAAAGGAGGAAGGTAAACATAATCAGTATGAGCGATGCACTACTCGTATTGGAAAGACTAGCCTCCAGTACCTCGTAAACATTGGATAGAAAGCTTTGGTAAGTACTGTACAAATGTGTTTTCAAATGCTGTATTGCTAACTTAATTTGTGCGTCAAACTGAAGTGAACATTAAAACAGTGTCAACATGATACATTGTGCCGAAATAATAATAATAATAATAATAATAATAATAATAATAGATTTATTTTACCTGGCAGAGTTAAGGCCTTAAGGCCTTGTCTACCACTCAACCAGGTTTTAAAAAAAATACAAAAGAAAAGTCTTAAATCTAAATTACAATATATATATATATATATATATATATATATATAAACGATTAAAAGTTATGAATACAATACAATTAATATTTATAATCTATTTTGATTTACTCTAAATTTAACAAATTAAATATATAATATGTACAAGATATATAAAAAACGAGGAAAAGATTAATGACATAGTATAAAATTAAATAAATAGAGAAAAATTAATTATTAGACAACAGGTAACTGTATAAGCGTGACTTAAAGGTGCCAAGTGTGCGGCAACCCCTGATATCTTGAGGAAGGAGATTCCAGGAGCGGGCAGAGGCTACTGTGAAGGAAGTAGAATAGGAGGAAGTGCTATGAAGAGGAATTGTTAGCAGACTATCTTATGACCTAGTGTCAATATTGTGGTAGGAGGATAACTTCTCAAATCTAGACGCCAGGTAAGTAGGAATGTAGGAATGCAGAAGCTTGAAAAGTAGTGAAAGAGAGTGCAATTTACGTCTGTCAGTAAGACGGAGCCAAGAGAGGTTATTAAAGTGTTCGGAAATATGGTCATAACGGCGGATATTGAAAATGAATCGAACGCAAGCATTATGAACACGCTGCAGTCTCTGCGACAAGACATAGTTTAGATCATTATATATAATGTCACAATAATCGAAGTGTGGTAACCCAAGATTCTGCACTAGGATTTGTTTTAACGAAACTGGGAGAAAATTCTTTAAACGTCTAAGATAATGTAAGATGGAGAAAGTCTTTTTACATATGTGTTTCGCTTGTGTTTGCCAGGTTAAATTTGCGTCTAGATGTAGTCCAAGATCTATTACTGAAGAAGAATAAGGGATAATTATATTATTCATAGTAAAAGAAATGACCGACAGCTCTCAGGATAGAGATATGTGGGCAATTTGTCCACTCGGCCATGAACATACGGGTTTATTAGTGTCTGTGAGTTAGTTAGTTATAGTTAATTAAATAAGTGTACTATTTATTTAAAGTAAATTAAACTAACGTTAAGTGAAATGTAAATACAGAGTATACAACACACAGTGTTCACTTACACATACTCGGGATTGAATAAACTATTTCAGGATTTAAAGTAATTTAAAGTAATAGTACTTACATTACTTGCAATATACAATAATAGGTCTATAATTTCGCAGATTTTAAAAGCCAATGCCTTTGTCTAGAAAATTGAACAAATAAAAAAACTATGCTGCCTTAGAAATTTCGGATTTTGAATGTTTAGTTTTCTCAAAAGAAAAATTGTAAATAAGTCTATTCCTGTATTAATTTACAATGACTATTTAACTCATGCCCCAAATGGGAGTCAAAGATCAATCACATTTCAATGATTTTTTATTTACAACCAATCACAGTCGTATTTCGCCTAAAATTTACCAACTAAAGTTTATCATAATAAAGAAAGCACCTCCTTTTTTAACATTCTGAATATGTCATAACATTATTTTGCAGTGACTGACTCTCTAAGAAATACGGCTACCAGATTGTATATATAGTGCATGAATGTCAACACGTAGCGCATACGAGAAATAATATAAAAACATTTGTAACAATTGATTATACCACAAAAAAAAAAACACTGTTTGCACTTTCTTAAACGAATTGTTTTCCAGGAAATGACGCAGAAAAATATAATTGACATATTTACATCATAGAACATCAGAAATGAATTAATACCTATAACGTTGGTTATAAATTTCTCCACTAGGGTGCATTCTTACAAAATTGCGATCTTTTGGCAATAAATAATATTATGATCTGGTTGCAGTGATCGAACAAAAGAAGCAAATGACGCGTATCAATCGTTTCTCATTTGTTTTCAAACATCGCCGTTTACATTAAATATATAAATATTTTAAAATAACTATAGTTAAATAATGATTTGTGAGTATATAGTTTAATTTTATTCGTTAAATAGTCCTAATAAATGCCACTCTTGATTTCCAAATTCGAAGCGAGTCGTGAATTTATCAATAATTTGGAAATCACTCGTGGCATTACTCATGAAAGTAATTATTGGCCTGAATTGCATATAGATGCATAGTTACGGTCCACCGCTGTGGTCTCGAGGTAGCGTGCTGCCTTGTCACGCAGCGGGCCCGGGTTCGATCCCCGGTCGGGGCAGTTTTCCTGGGTGAGGTTTTTATCGGGGTTCTTCCTCACCTGTAAGACAAATGTCAGGAAAACTTTAAGGCCCAAACGGTCCCCGAAATCATATGGCCATCATCTTTATCATTATCATCCTTACCATTATCATTATCATCATCATCCTTCACCGGTGTGGAAAGCAACGGGAAGCTACCACACCTACGCAATTCCCTAGTAAAGCTGCAAGCATAGCATGAAAATGCTATGATTGCAGTGAAGGACCTGCCTTCGGGCAGAATTACTATGGATGGACATAGTTTATCTCACGGTTCATTTGTATTTAAAATAATTAAAATCAAGAATGAAAATATTTTTATTTTATTTTTTTACTGTATCGACCGCTGTTATTTCGGAGTAGCGTTGCTGCCTCATACACAGCGGACCCGGGTTCGATCGTCGGTCGAGACTAGATTCCTAGGTGTGGTTTTTTTTTCAGGGTATTCCCTCACCTGTAAGACAAATGTCAGGAAACTTTAAGGACTAAAGGGTCCCCGAACATCATCTAGTCATCATAATCATCATATTCGCCATGTTTATTATGAATGTGTGTGAATAGCGTGCTTCGTCTTTATGTTGCATTGTCTCGGAGGAGGGCCTGACGATGAGCTGATCACTCATTCGGGGAGGCCCTACATGACCCTGTGTGGTTAAAATATTATGTGTGTGATCCATAGTTAAAACCCCTTTTCTGACAGATCGTGCCACTGTAAGGCCCGGATGGTGTGTTGTACGTGAAAGTACCTATAAGGTCAGAGATTCAACTGTATTAATGAAATGAAATTGAACTGCGGCAGAAATGAAATTTATGAGACGTACTGCGGGCTACTCAAGAACAGACCATAAAAGGAATTCTGAGATTCTCAAAGAATTACACACAGAATCAGTCATAGAATATGTACAAAAGTACAGAAACACAACTGGAAATCTCGCGTATGAAGAATGAGCAGAACAAGAATACCACGTCAGATCTTAAATTACCAGCCACCAGGCAAGAGATCTTTGGGCAGACCCTTCAAACGTTGGATTGAGACCGTAACAGACCACTAGGTCTATCGCATGAAAGGAAGAAGAAGAAGAAGAAGAAATTGAAGTTTTGATATTAATGTATTAGCAAAAATAATTGGTGGTATAACTGAAGCATAAATGTGTTTTATAGAAGAATGTAAAAAATCGACTTCATGTCCTGAACGTACTGTATATGAAACTTTTAAATTATAAATTATTACCTTGTTCTCCGTTATCATCAACTAATGGTTATATAACATTTAAAGAGGCCTCCCGAAAGCAATATTTCATCTTCCTTTTATTGAGCTGTATAATTTTATGGAGGCCTTTCGAAAGCAATATTTAATCTTCTGTTTAATGAGCTGTATAATATTTAAAGAGGCCTCTCGAAAGAAATGTTCCGTCTTCTGTCCTTGATATTAGCATCCTATCTATTTTTAACCTTAATTGCAGTAGTTAAAATTATTAATATTTTCAAAGGGCCCCTTCGTCACATAATAATCATCCCCTCAACATTTTGATTTATTCCTTCCCGAAATTTCATCTTATGAAATTCAATCTTAGATGCTCTTCACAAATTCTTTGAGGTGTATCATTTTTAAAGATTCCTTTCGGAAGCAATATTTCATCTTCTGTTTATTGAGGTGTATTATTTTTAAAGAGGCCTTTCGAAAGCAGTCTTCCATCTTCTGTTTATTGACCTGTATAATTTTTAAAAAGGCCTTCCGAGAGCAATTTTCCATCTTCTGTTTATTGAGGTATATCATTTTTAAAGATTCCTTTCGGAAGCAATATTTCATCTTCTGTTTATCGAGGTGTATCATTTTTAAAGAGGCCTTTCGGAAGCAATATTTCATCTTCTGTTTATTGAGCTGTATAATATTTAAAGAGGCCTTCCGAGAGCAATGTTCCATCTTCTGTTTATTGAGGTATATCATTTTTAAAGATTCCTTTCGGAAGCAATATTTCATCTTCTGTTTATTGAGGTGTATTATTTTTAAAGAGGCCTTTCGAAAGCAGTCTTCCATCTTCTGTTTATTGACCTGTATAATTTTTAAAAGGCCTTCCGAGAGCAATTTTCCATCTTCTGTTTATTGAGGTATATAATTTTTAAAGATTCCTTTCGGAAGCAATATTTCATCTTCTGTTTATCGAGGTGTATCATTTTTAAAGAGGCCTTTCGGAAGCAATATTTCATCTTCTGTTTAATGAGCTGTATAATATTTAAAGAGGCCTCTCGAAAGCAATGTTCCGTCTTCTGTTTATTGAGGTGTATCATTTTTAAAGATTCCTTTCAGAAGCAATATTTCATCTTCTGTTTATTGAGGTGTATTATTTTTAAAGAGGCCTTTCGAAAGCAGTCTTCCATCTTCTGTTTATTGACCTGAATAATTTTTAAAAAGGCCTTCCGAGAGCAATGTTCCATCTTCTGTTTATTGAGGTATATCATATTTAAAGATTCCTTTCGGAAGCAATATTTCATCTTCTGTTTATCGAGGTGTATCATTTTTAAAGAGGCCTTTCGGAAGCAATATTTCATCTTCTGTTTATTGAGCTGTATAATATTTAAAGAGGCCTTCCGAGAGCAATGTTCCATCTTCTGTTTATTGAGGTATATCATTTTTAAAGATTCCTTTCGGAAGTAATATTTCATCTTCTGTTTATCGAGGTGTATCATTTTTAAAGAGGCCTTTCGGAAGCAATATTTCATCTTCTGTTTATTGAGCTGTATAATATTTAAAGAGGCCTTCCGAGAGCAATGTTCCATCTTTTGTTTATTGAGGTATACCATTTTTAAAGATTCCTTTCGGAAGCAATATTTCATCTTCTGTTTATCGAGGTGTATCATTTTTATGGAGGCATTTCGAAAGCAATATTTCATCTTCTGTTTAATGAGCTGTATAATATTTAAAGAGGCCTCTCGAAAGCAATGTTCCGTCTTCTGTTTATTGAGGTGTATCATTTTTAAAGATTCCTTTCGGAAGCAATATTTCATCTTCTGTTTATTGAGGTGTATTATTTTTAAAGAGGCCTTTCGAAAGCAGTCTTCCATCTTCTGTTTATTGACCTGTATAATTTTTAAAAAGGCCTTCCGAGAGCAATGTTCCATCTTCTGTTTATTGAGGTATATCATTTTTAAAGATTCCTTTCGAAAGCAATATTTCATCTTCTGTGTATCGAGGTGTAACATTTTTAAAGAGGCCTTTCGGAAGGAATATTTCATCTTCTGTTTATTGAGCTATATAATTAAAGAGGCATTTCGAAAGCAATGTTCCATCTTCTGTTTATTGAGCTGTATAATTTTTAAAGAGGCCTTTCGAAAGCAATGTTTCATCTCCTTCTTATTGAGCTATATACTTTTAAAGAGGCCTTTCAAAGCAATGTTCCATCTTCTGTTTATTGAGCTGTATAATTTTTAAAGAGGCCTTTCGAAATCTATGTTTCATCTTATGTTTACTGAAAAGTCAATATTAAAAATTATATATTAATTATATTATATATTAAAATTATACAGCTAATAGTTGAGGAAGGCGGAAAACAAGACAATAATTTATCATTTAAAAGTATATATAAAAGTATAAATAAAAAATGTATAAAATATATAGGGAAATATTTCTACGGAGTTTCAAAATGTGTTTGAAAAATTATGACTGAACGTACTGTGTGAAATCCGAGTCAAATTTCACCATCATTATGTTGCAGGAATAAACATCTGTATAAGAATATTTTCTTTAGAATAAACTGCATATTTGCAATCATACGTTCATAAAAATGTTAAACCTATATTGAACTTATAATTATTTGTTACTGTGCAAATTCTTGTTAATCGATAATAAAAAAAAAAGTATTCCAAATCGAATCACACATGTATTTTCATGCATTTTTTATTTAAATATCTGTTACGTAAGAAACTTTAATCTCATGTCAACAGAAGTAAAAATAAGAGATGTACTGCAAAAAATACGTGCTTGTAAGGTCAATACTGAAAGTCATTGCGCTGATAACCAAGGCTGAGTTAAGAACATAACGAAGGCACTGCAATTTTATCAGCTGTATAATTCATAGGGTGAGTAGACCTATTTATTATGATATTTATTTCAATGTGAAGAATACTGTACATTTTAATTTCACATCAAATCCACAACGCACGTGCGTATGGTAAGTTTATACACTGTGGAGATCTGATACAGAATTTCATCATCATTATCGTCGTCTTCAAAGATGTAACCTGTTGGTCTGTTCCGACTCTAAATATCTCACGCCATCGCTTTAAATGTCGACCAATTTTTCTTGTTCCCTCAGATTATAATATAAAACAGTTCCTGCCATCCTAGTGTTTGGCATTTGTAGGACATGGTCTCTCCAATTTATTCTAAATTTTTCTATTAATGTTGTGATTGCTTCTATGTTCAATTCCCTTCTGATATTAGTTCTCGTTTTGTGATCTAATAATGTATTTCTATTTACAAAGCCAAGAAATTTAATTTTGGAAATTTCGATTTGTCTTATTCGATAAGAGGTGTATAACTTCCACATCCATATAATAGGCCTACTATAGGAGTGGCAATGCAACTACTCTACAGAGTGATTCAGAAATATGGCTATACGTTTGATCGCATTTTGTGACGAAAATATTATTATTAAAGTAAATATGATGTTATCAATGGAAAGGGAATCCTTCAAATTACAACAATAGAACAAAACAAAATAAATCACTGCTCACGTGCAGCTTGGCGGGTTGATTTTTGTGGGCTAGCGTCGAACGCCTCCACAATTTTCTTCGTTGTTTCTGCATCCGTGCTAATGCGAGGACTTCCAGGAGGTTTGATTTTCTGCATCCTTCCCGTTTCCAGCAATCGTTTTTACCACTTCCCCACAGTCAACGGCTGCAATGCTACGTTCAACTCACATCTTGCCCGTCTTGCGGCCTCACGAGTATTAGCATTCGTTATTGCCCATGCAGCAATTGTAATTTGCTGTTGCATATTCAATCTCATCCATTATTCCATTCTAACATATAAAGGTAATTTCGACTTTGGAAACGTTTGAGAAACGCTTCCCTAAAGAGAGAATGTTAGATGAATTTGGATGATCTATATTTCCAATAATATGAGATAAATCAATTTCATATACAGTACTTAAAACAGAAAACATAATTCTATTAAGTATTTTGTTATAATATCAACAACCTAGGATTACTATAATTGTCTTTACTTATTTACAGAGAAGATGGACCCTAATGGAAAAATAGCACTCGTAACCGGTGGAGCATCAGGTATAGGACTTGCTACCGCTAAAGAACTTCTCCAACAAGGAGTTCAGGTAAGAACATGTGCTGTATAATTAACTAATTAATATTTTACTATATGGCTTTTAGAATTCGCAGGTCTATGGCGCATTTACTAAGGTCTTCCATTGATCCCTATTCGCAGCAAACAGAGTTCAGGTCCTATCACCGACATTCGATACCCTAAGATCATTAGAATGTTCAGAGAGAGCCTTACAGGTTTCTGGAGCATGTGTAGTATTTCCCCGACCTTACAAGAGAGACTCCTTCTAATATCCTCAACATGTATGCGTTTGTAAATATTTCACCTCACTTTGAATTAATAAAGTGAGGAGTGAGTTACAAGTACGCCATGCTAGGAGAGAACACCAGAAATGTCGAAATGACAACCTGGTGCATTTGAAAAAAACAATTAAAACTCATGAAGACCTTCTCTTCCGCTGTGTTTGATAGAAAAGTTTTTCTTCTTCTTCACTTCACGGGCTAGGCAAAAATTGCCTATTCCGCCTCACAGTTGTTCTGTCCATCATTTCACTGGCCTTCCTGCATTCCTTGAACCTCTTAGCTTGTAGTTGAATGCTGCTGTTGGTAATCTTGTTACATTCATTCTTTCCACATGTGTAAACCATTTCTATCTTTATTCTCTGATTTTCTCATTCAATTGATATATATTTAACTCTATCTTTATATCTTCATTCTTTATATGATCCAATCTTGTGCAGCCTTTTGTTTGATAGAAAAGTTTTAATTGCATATTTGGATCAATGTTGTTTTTTCTTATTTATTTGTTTTCATTGTCACATGTTACATTTATATGTAATTCTTGCAGGGTTTGTCAATTTGTGACGTGAACGTAACGAAAGGCGAAACAGAAGTAAAACAATTACAACAGGAGTTTGGTAAAAGCAAGGCTATATTCATCAAGACAGATGTCACGAAAGACGAAGAAGTGCAAGGTTTGGTTAATTTCTTCTCACAGAAACTACTACACAAATATAAACTTACTTATAAGACAAATATAATATAACTTTAAGGTCAGAATAATTCCCTAACATCATCTGCCCATCACAATTGCATATAAAATTATTCATGTTTACAGGAACGTATGAGTGAATTGTGTATCTTATCATAAATTGTGATATTTTATGGGTGATGGCTCCGATCTTGAGTTGATCACTCGTCCAGAGAAGTCCTTCTGCTGTTGTGTTGTCAAAAATAATATATGATACAGAATTAATAATAAATCATCTCTCGACAGAACATGTCCTCGTAACATACGTAAAAATAGTTACAGGGAGAGATTACTCTAAGACGGAGAGAGAGAAAGAGAACATTTTAGAACTATCAACCATTGCATGCCGAAATTAACCTTGAAATTTCTTCCAGAGAAGCGTTATAATCTACCAAGGCCGTGTCCAAAAAACATATCTGCCGTTTTTAACTGTAAGACACTAAAATCTAGCGCCAAATTTCATTTAAACTATAGGAAAGTAACGAAACTCACGAATTGGTAGATTGGATAACCCTCATTAATTATCGTCCGCGCCGCATCTCGCCTTCCTCCACACCGCTCTTACTCAGTATGGAGTCCATCTGCCTGTACAGTGTAAATACGGCAGTTTTTTTTTTGGTAACGAACCTTGGCACATGAATAACTGGTTGCTTCCAATAGATTATGTATTTCTGTTGTTGATTGCATTCAGATTCATTTTGTTTTTTATTATATTTCTTATTATACGTCTGCAATATTTGGTTGTAACGAGCTGTGTGTTTCTATTAAGTGTAGTTTTTTTTCTGTAAAATTTCACTGAATTAATAACTCCATGGCTCGATAGACCTACAATGCCTTTGACCCGCTATACGGTTGCTGACGTCACTCCACATGTGTTAATCACGGAGTTAGAGAATCACTCGGCTAGTATAGGGATAGCATGTGGTTAGATGCCGGGTCCCCTAGCCGTTAAAACTGTTTTACACAATCTATAGCCACTACTTATTGTAGCTACCTAAATCCCTCACGAGGCCGATGGGCACGGTCCCATATTGGCCGAAATTCCATAAAAAGATTTCCCCAGTGGAGGCTCGAACCAGCGCATGTCTCCTAGCTTTGTACAAAGGCATCATGCAATAAACCGTTTGACTACGGCACGGCACGGGATTCACTGATTTAATTTTTTTAATAATAATATAAGCACCTTTTTATATCCGTCTTCCTCAATTGGAATGGATTTTTGTTTAAGAAACTTGGATAATTATTAAAATCATGAAGGCTTTTCAAAACATGTACCAAATTACATGCCGAAGATGAAACATGTTTTGAAAGGCCCTCGTGATTATAATAATTAACGTAGTTTTTAAACAAAAAATCCATTCTATTTAAGAAAGACGGTTATAAAAAGGTAGGCCTATATAGGCCTACTTATATTATCATTTTAAAAAATATTCATTGATTTAATACCAATATTAAAGTGATCCAACTACAGGACTCAAGCGGCCTTTGGGGTAGTAGGACGTTAAAGCTCCTACCTATTTAGACAATCTGCACGAGATATCGGTCAAGTTACCAGCCCTGCGTGACGGCCGTCTTTACTCCTAAAACAAGAGTCTGATACTAATTTCAGTTAGAGGCTGAATCGACCCGACGGTTCCGCCAGAAGGTTTAGCCAGTTAAAAAATCCTGGCCCCTGACTTTCCGGCTTAACCAACTACGCTACAAGTAGCATGCGGATGATAATTCATGAAATGAGTCTTGGGAATGAAATGCCAACGCAAAATTTGACTATAAGGCTGAAAAAAAGCCAGTTATTGTGTATGGTCCCTTCAACTTAGGACCTCGATTGACGAATTAGCAAGAACAACTCCTGTTAAACCCGCAATTGTAAACAGAAAGACAAAGCCTAGTGATCATAAACAAGGTGCACTGTAAGTTAGTTGAGAACCATAAACTGTCGACAATCAACTAAAGGTTTTAATTCCAGTGGGAACTGCAATAATTATGGTTGCTGACCGAATACGAATCTGAAATAATACTATATTTATGAACATTTCCTATATGTTTTTCTTGTTTTGACGCATACCGGTAATAGCCTATCTTGTCTCAACATATTAAACTTTTTTTTTATTTTAACAACCTTGACTTGCTTTTACCGAGAGAGTTAGCTCAGGCAGTATATTTCGAGACTAGTATTCGCGAGTTTCTGCATCAGATTCTCTCAGAGAAGCGTTGTGATTTACAAAGACCGAGTCCAAGAAGAAAGGGTCATTTTTAACTGCAGGACACAGACATCGAAGCCAGAATTCAGCAATGGCAACCCACTGCGCAAACCAGATGGAATCCATGAATGAGTAGAGAGGAGTGCAGTGAGGCGGGACCGGCGCGGACGGCTGGTCGTGAGGGTTATCCAATTTAAGGAGTTGTATTACTTTTCTGTAGTTTAAATGAGAGATTTGGCGCTGGATTTTAGTGTCCAACACTCAAGTCTATAATTATCTATTATGTATCAATTAACATAATTCTTATTGTATGTATAATTTAAACCTGGTGAAGTGGAAGAGAAGACCTTACGGTCTTAACTTCATCAGATAAAATAAATAAATAAATAAAATAAAGGCGGCAGATATTTTTTGACATGCTTTTGGTGCATCATACTACTTCTCTGGAAGAAATTTGAAGGTAGGTTCTGGCATGCAATGGTTGATAGTATCCTTGAGAGATGTTGAAGCCTCTATAATTAAGAAATAAGTTGTTTTTCTTTTATTTTCAGCTGCTTTTAAGCAAACCATCAAGCAGTATGGCGGTGTGGACATTGTTATAAACAACGCGGGATTATGTAATGATAAGAAAGTAGAACATTGTATTTCTGTTAACGTAGTAAGTATATTAATTTTTTGGAACTAATAATCTTAGTATTTTATGTAACGACGCCCTTGAACAACTCGGTTCATTAGCTGATAGCGTCACATTTCAAATATGGGTGTGAAACGGCCGACAAATTTTGTTAGAATTCTATGTCAACTACATAAATTCAAATAAAAAGACCCGAAAACACACAATTTATTGTTGTAGTTTGTGAATTATTACCGAGGATAATACATATGTTGGTTTTATTTTCTATTATAAGCCCAGCTGGATTTCTTAGGCTTAAAGGACCTTCGGGACTTGGAAAATCTGGTAGCGTTTATCTAGCCGAGCGTTAGTATGAGGAGGTACAGTTATACATGTGTTGAAATAAACAAAAGAAGTCTTATTTTAAACTATTTTATTACTAAGTATAAATAATTAGAATCCCTAAGTATTCTAGCCCTAAATAACTAATCTAAGCCTATATTAAAACTACAGTACTTTCTGGGGTTTGAGAGAGAGGGGGTTGTGGAAGTTATAAATCTACCCTAATCTACATGTTTAAAAATGTTATATCCCTTTTCAAAATTTAATATCAAAATAGTTAATTGTACTTGATTAAATTTCTAACGTCCAGAATACATACTAAGAAAAATGGTCGGTGACTTACCCTTCAGCAGTTTACACACACAGACACGAGACCCTCACTTCTCAAGTATTATATACTCAATTTGACCTCTAGTTACCCTAACTGTACTCACTAACATTCCAATGAACTAAATGTAGGGATGTTTACAGTTAGCTAAGCAAAACTTTGCTCTGAACTATATCATGTCTAAACTCTATTTCAACAGACTTTGCATGTCTAAAGTCTATTTCAAAAGACTTTTCTTGAATAATTAAAATAATCTATAAAACAATTAAAAATCTATATAAAAACTATGTATTCATAATATTTTCTTTCAAAAAAATGTGAAAAAAACCCTTAAAATGAAGTAAGATAAACTTTCTAATAAGATTCGCTATTTTTTTTCAAAACCGAGGAAGACACCACGCACATGGGCCAACAGATAAAAGTGATATACATTTTAATCATGCAAGACTACCAACATTCGCAACGATGTTTGTATAAAATTTAATACAAAATAGTTTACGTCTAAAATAATCTAAAAGCTAACATAATGTAATTTAAGTAATCTAACCCGTAAAAGTATTAAATAAAATTGCATGTAATGCAACGCCCAGAAATAAGTAGTGTAAATAGTAAGTCCTGAAATTCTGAAGTATATGTTGGCTGCATTCGAACAAAGAAAAAATGGCTAGAAAAACAATATGGCTACTACATCAAACCGGTATGTACAGTTCAATATTCCATTAATATACTGTATGACCATAGTAATTCTGCCCGAAGGCAGGTCCTTCACTGCAATCATAGCTTTTGCATGTTTGCTTGCAGCTTTACTAGGGAATTGTGTAGGTGTGGTTGCTTCCCGTTGCTTTCCACACCGGTGAAGGATGATGGTGGTAGTGATGATGTTGGCCGTATGATTTCGGGGACCGTTTGGACCTTAAAGTTTTCCTGACATTTGTCTTACAGGTGAGGAAAAACCCCGATAAAAACCTCACCCAGAAAAACTGCCCCGACCGGAGATCGAACCCGGGCCCGCTGCGTGACAAGGCAGCACGCTATCTCGAGACCACAGCGGTGGACAACATACTGTATAACGGAAAAATATTTAGAAAATGTTAAAATAAATTTTGGTGATATAGTAGTTAATATTAAAAAAAATAATCCGTGAAAGTAAAATGGGATTAGATTGTGTGTAAGGTATTTTAAAATGCGCGACACTTCTTGAAAACTTGAGCCTAAGATGTTGAGCTCAAAGTAATATAAAGGCAGCATATTTGCAATGTAAAATGTGTATTAGTCATTGCTCAGACAATGTAGCCAGCGTATTGCAAAAACCCGCTAACGAATAAATGAATGCTAAACGAATCTAGTGTAACTAACTCGCCAATTTTCTCATCCTAACTTACCCAAACTAACACTAACTTGCCCACTAATATAGGTGGACTCTTGGGATAGAATCCCCTCATATGTGAGATACATATAGGAAATTGTGTTATCACATTGGTCAACACGACTCTAAAAGCCACTTGTTTTCCGATCACTGGTGGCACGGTGGCATAGAATAGCTAATTTCAGCTCTTTTACGTGACATAAATCTTCGACACTCGACACGGAATTAATTTATTACAGAAGGAAGCCATACTCAATCCATAGATCCGAGTAGTATTTTAACCCGCAAACCTTGGAATCAGAGATGATCATACAACCATAACCACTAGTTCATCTATACTGAACTGACTGACCAGAAATAGATTATAGAAGAGTCTATTTTACATTAGTACCACTTACGACTGAAAAGAGAAACTTAAATTTGTTTTCTCTCCTGTTAATCACTCCATGTCACCGACTACAGATTCCAAAAGGATTGCCGTGTTCACCCAATAATCAGTATATTTTCATCAGGTGAATTGTGAGATACTCTTTAATTTAATTGAACAAAATGGAGAATACAAATATCCAACAACTGTAACATCTACTGGGTTCGTTCCACTGTTTGGAACTAGTTTTTTATAACATAATTACAAATACTAAATATCTGAGTATAGGAGAAGAAATGGAATATATAAATTTCAACAATGGAGAAGAACTAAAACCTAGTATTGAATGCACTTATTTAGGAACAAAATTAGATCATTCAGGCGATAACACAGTGGAAATTAAAAATAGAACCGCACAAACAAAACAAGCAATAAATGATTTAAACTCTGTTTGGTGGAGCAAAAATATTACAAAAAATAGAAAATTACAAATATATCAAACCATAATTCAGAGCATTTTAACATATGGTGCTGAAGTCTGGCAAATTCCTGCCAGGGAAATGAAAATAATTTTAAGTACAGAAATTAATGTTTTAAGAAATTCAGCTGGAAAATCTAGAATGGATAGAATACGAAGTAAAAAAATAAGGGAAATTATGAGTGTACAAGAGGAGCCGGACATCATAGACATTATAGAAAATAAAAGATTACAGTGGTATGGCCATGTCAAAAGAATGCCAGAGCAAAGATTGCCTAAAATTGTTATGGAATGGATCCCAATAGAAAGGAAGAAGAGAGGAAGACCGAAGAAAACTTGGATAGAAGGGAGTACAAGCAGCTACGAATATCAGAGGAATGGAGGATCAATGGATGGACAGAGGGGAATGGCGTTTGGTTTCCGGAAGACGGGGGCAGCTGCCATGATGTCGGATGATGATGATGATGAATTATAAAAATCCTTTACTGCCGATACCTGTGAAAATCGTCAATAATAATTAGGTAAATTCTTACATTGTTAGTTGGATATAATTACCATTGTTACCATTACATTGGTTAAAATCATAAGCAATAATAGTTATGTAAGCAACAAAGGAATTAAGTAGTATATTACCAGTAGAGGACGTGTTTGAGCCCAAGTTTTAGCGAGAGCTAGCAAATAAGTTCAAGAGTAATGTACTTACTTCCCGAATTGCGTATATCATTTTGTTCACTCTGTACCAATAATTATGTTTAATTTTTTAATGTGTTATTTATATCTTGGTTTGAAGAGTTCAATTGTTTCATAGCAAGGTAATATTGTTAAAACAATTGCAGTTGTTTAATGTTGTCTGAATTAGTGGCAGACATTTTAAATAATAGTTTCACTGATTAATTGTAATGTAGAGGACGCGGTGAATGCTGCGGTTAATTTTCTATTACCAGCAAAGTGAGAAATAAGTGTGATACAATAAAATTGTATTGTATTACTCAATCAAATTTTAAGTAGGTAACATTTTTACATTATTAACCCATTCGTCTCAAAAGACGAGGTAGACTCGCTGGCAGTTAAATGGCCTTCAACTCAGAAGACGAGATACACTCGCTTAATTCTGCTGTTTATATACTTTGCAATATTTTGTACATCCCTTGGCAGGGTAATTTTTGTTAACATTTATGAATAGTTGAGGAATGTGTTTTTGCCATCGCCCTTATTATGATCTCAAGTTTTGTTTTGTTTGTTTTGAATCTCTGAAAATAGACAATATAATTTACGGTAACTTAAATCTGGTTTCTGCGAAAATGCATTGAGCATTTAAACTTGAAGTGAAAGGGTTAAGTCAATTACTTTTCTTCCCTAGGGATGTAAGTTGAGCTATTACATGCCGTTGTCAATGGATACCAAGGCCTCTCTGGTAAATTCAACTTACTTCCCTAAAAACAGAATGATAATTCGCCATTATTAGTATAGGAGTGAACAAAATAAAATAAGTCCTATCGATACAATTATGTAAAATAAAATAACAGAAGCCATTACTTCAGAATAATTCCTAACAAAATCGACAATAGTAATTGTTTTATAGTGCATCGCTGTGGTCCGAGGTAGCGTTCTGCCTTGTCACGCAGCGGGCCAGATTTCAAGCCTCGGTTGGGAAAAGTTTCCTGCCTGATGTTTTTTTTTCGAAGTTTTTCCTCACCTGTAAGATACATTTCAGGTAACTTTAAGGCCCAAACGGTCTCCTAACATCATATGTCCATCATAATCATCATCATTAACATTCGCCTTATATTAAGTTTGGCGCATCACTATGGTCATCGCCCATCATATCATCGGGGCAGTAATAACCTCGCCTTCCAGACGTCCAAACCTCAGAAGTGGGTTACAATTACAACAATGCCAGGAGAGAACACCAGAAATGTCGAAATAACAACCTATGGCATTGAATAAATAAATAAATTTTATTTTAGTTTTATAAATATTTTATACAAAAAGCATATGAAACTCGTTTGTAAAGTTATACAATTATCACATTCGTAAAAGCTATGAAACTCACTAGGGTAATTTCGTAACATTTACTCATTAAATAAATTATAATACTGTAAACTCATTTGTTATAATAATATGTATGAGTCATAACTTCACAAGATTATATATTTAAGCAAATATTCCAATGTAATTTGCGATAACCTACTTGCTATGATATATTTTAAGATAAAAAAAATTATTTCGTAAAATTCATTAAAATTGTTCCGCTCCAATTTTTAAAGAGGACATGTATAAAACAAGTTAATTCTTATGAATAAATATGAATAATTCTCGAGGAGACCGTGAATTTTTGGGAAAATATAATGACACACGGGAGAATTGAACTTATACAGAAATTAGTTTATTTAATTTTAATTATATTTTATTTAGTAATATATATGTTCTGCTAGGGGAGTATTTTGAAACCATTCAATTGAATTGCTAGTTTCAATGGGGAATATAAGTTGCCTATTGGTTTTTATTCGTTATTTTTATTTATGTATTTGTTTATGTATTTGTTTATGTATTTGTTTATGTATTTGTTTATGTATTTGTTTATGTATTTGTTTATGTATTTGTTTATGTATTTGTTTATGTATTTGTTTATGTATTTGTTTATGTATTTGTTTATGTATTTGTTTATGTATTTGTTTATGTATTTGTTTATGTATTTGTTTAGTATTTGTTTATGTATTTGTTTATGTATTTGTTTATGTATTTGTTTATGTATTTGTTTATGTATTTGTTTATGTATTTGTTTATGTATTTGTTTATGTATTTGTTTATGTATTTGTTTATGTATTTGTTATGTATTTGTTTATGTATTTGTTTATGTATTTGTTTATGTATTTGTTTATGTATTTGTTTATGTATTTGTTTATGTATTTGTTTATGTATTTGTTTATGTATTTGTTATGTATTTGTTTATGTATTTGTTTATGTATTGTTTATGTATTTGTTTATGTATTTGTTTATATTTTTTTGTTATGTATTTGTTATATTTTTTTGTTTATGTATTTGTTTATATTTTTTTGTTTATGTATTTGTTTATATTTTTTTTGTTTATGTATGCGTTTATGTATTTGTTTATGTATTTGTTTATGTATTTGTTTATGTATTTGTTTATGTATGCGTTTATGTATGCGTTTATGTATGCGTTTATGTATGCGTTTATGTATGCGTTTATGTATGCGTTTATGTATGCGTTTATGTATGCGTTTATGTATGCGTTTATGTATGCGTTTATGTATGCGTTTATGTATGCGTTTATGTATGCGTTTATGTATGCGTTTATGTATGCGTTTATGTATGCGTTTTAGTATGCGTTTATGTATGCGTTTATGTATGCGTTTATGTATGCGTTTATGTATGCGTTTATGTATGCGTTTATGTATGCGTTTATGTATGCGTTTATGTATGCGTTTATGTATGGTTTATGTATGCGTTTATGTATGCGTTTATGTATGCGTTTATGTATGCGTTTATGTATGCGTTTATGTATGCGTTTATGTATGCGTTTATGTATGCGTTTATGTATGCGTTTATGTATGCGTTTATGTATGCGTTTATGTATGCGTTTATGTATGCGTTTATGTATGCGTTTATGTATGCGTTTATGTATGCGTTTATGTATGCGTTTATGTATGCGTTTATGTATGCGTTTATGTAAGCGTTTATGTATGCGTTTATGTAAGCGTTTATGTATGCGTTTATGTAAGCGTTTATGTATGCGTTTATGTAAGCGTTTATGTATGCGTTTATGTAAGCGTTTATGTAAGCGTTTATGTAAGCGTTTATGTAAGCGTTTATGTATGCGTTTATGTATGCGTTTATGTATGCGTTTATGTATGCGTTTATGTATGCGTTTATGTATGCGTTTATGTATGCGTTTATGTATGCGTTTATGTATGCGTTTATGTATGCGTTTATGTATGCGTTTATGTATGCGTTTATGTATGCGTTTATGTATGCGTTTATGTATGCGTTTATGTATGCGTTTATGTATGCGTTTATGTATGCGTTTATGTATGCGTTTATGTATGCGTTTATGTATGCGTTTATGTATGCGTTATGTATGCGTTATGTATGCGTTTATGTATGCGTTTATGTATGCGTTTATGTATGCGTTTATGTATGCGTTTATGTATGCGTTTATGTATGCGTTTATGTATGCGTTTAAGTATGCGTTTAAGTATGCGTTTATGTATGCGTTTATGTATGCGTTTATGTATGCGTTTATGTATGCGTTTATGTATGCGTTTATGTATGCGTTTATGTATGCGTTTATGTATGCGTTTATGTATGCGTTTATGTATGCGTTTATGTATGCGTTTATGTATGCGTTTATGTATGCGTTTATGTATGCGTTTATGTATGCGTTTATGTATGCGTTTATGTATGCGTTTATGTATGCGTTTATGTATGCGTTTATGTATGCGTTTATGTACGCGTTTATGTACGCGTTTATGTACGCGTTTATGTACGCGTTTATGTACGCGTTTATGTACGCGTTTATGTACGCGTTTATGTACGCGTTTATGTACGCGTTTATGTACGCGTTTATGTACGCGTTTATGTACGCGTTTATGTACGCGTTTATGTACGCGTTTATGTACGCGTTTATGTACGCGTTTATGTACGCGTTTATGTACGCGTTTATGTACGCGTTTATGTACGCGTTTATGTACGCGTTTATGTACGCGTTTATGTACGCGTTTATGTACGCGTTTATGTACGCGTTTATGTACGCGTTTATGTACGCGTTTATGTACGCGTTTATGTACGCGTTTATGTACGCGTTTATGTACGCGTTTATGTATGCGTTTATGTATGCGTTTATGTATGCGTTTATGTATGCGTTTATGTATGCGTTTATGTATGCGTTTATGTATGCGTTTATGTATGCGTTTATGTATGCGTTTATGTATGCGTTTATGTATGCGTTTATGTATGCGTTTATGTATGCGTTTATGTATGCGTTTATGTATGCGTTTTGTATGCGTTTATGTATGCGTTTATGTATGCGTTTATGTATGCGTTTATGTATGCGTTTATGTATGCGTTTATGTATGCGTTTATGTATGCGTTTATGTATGCGTTTATGTATGCGTTTATGTATGCGTTTATGTATGCGTTTATGTATGCGTTTATGTATGCGTTTATGTATGCGTTTATGTATGCGTTTATGTATGCGTTTATGTATGCGTTTATGTATGCGTTTATGTATGCGTTTATGTATGCGTTTATGTATGCGTTTATGTATGCGTTTATGTATGCGTTTATGTATGCGTTTATGTATGCGTTTATGTATGCGTTTATGTATGCGTTTATGTATGCGTTTATGTATGCGTTTATGTATGCGTTTACGTATGCGTTTACGTATGCGTTTACGTATGCGTTTACGTATGCGTTTACGTATGCGTTTACGTATGCCTTCATGTATGCGTTTACGTATGCGTTTACGTATGCGTTCATGTATGCGTTTATGTATGCGTTTATGTATGCGTTTACGTATGCGTTTACGTATGCGTTTATGTATGCGTTTATGTATGCGTTTATGTATGCGTTTATGTATGCGTTTATGTATGCGTTTATGTATGCGTTTATGTATGCGTTTATGTATGCGTTTATGTATGCGTTTATGTATGCGTTTATGTATGCGTTTATGTATGCGTTTATGTATGCGTTTATGTATGCGTTTATGTATGCGTTTATGTATGCGTTTATGTATGCGTTTATGTATGCGTTTATGTATGCGTTTATGTATGCGTTTATGTATGCGTTTATGTATGCGTTTATGTATGCGTTTATGTATGTGTTTTTGTATGTGTTTATGTATGTGTTTTTGTATGTTTCTATGTAAGTGTTTATGTATGTGTTTATTTATTTGTTTATTTATTTGTTTATTTATTTGTTTATTTATTTGTTTATTTATTTGTTTATTTATTTGTTTATTTATTTGTTTATTTGTTTGTTTATTTATTTGTTTATTTATTTGTTTGTTTATTTGTTTATTTATTTATTTTACCTGATGGAGTTGAGACCGTAAGGTCTTCTCTTCCACTTCACCAGGGTTAAATTATACATACAATAAGAATTATGATTGTTACATAATAGATATAGATTACACAATATAAAGTTGATAAGGGTAAGAAAGAAAACAAAAATAATAATAATAACATAAATAATAACCTATAATTAGATTAAGTAAATGTCTTGGTAAAGAAAGTTTAAAATATAAAGGAATAATAAAAGTATATAATAAGGAACACGGTTATGTATTATATTTTCTAAGCAAATATGAAGTGGAGTTTCTTTTTAAACTGTTTTTGAGTCGGGCAGTCGTTGATATACGAGGGGAGGGTATTCCAGATTCGTGTGGCCGAAACAAGGAAGGATGAGGAATAGTGAGATGTTCGATGTAGAGGAACAGCTAGAGTTAAATTGTCTCTCGACCGTGTGTTTAAGTTATGGTGGGAGGATAGCGAATGGAAGCGAGTAGAAATATAAAGGAGTGATGAGGTGGACAAAGTATTGTACAAGAAGCAGAGGCCTTTCGCCTGTCTTCCAATCGGAGGCAAGACAACATTTTCAAATACTGGAGTTATGTGGTCTGATTTGTTGAATATATAACACGCAGAAGCATTATAAACACGTTGCAGTCTTTGTCCGAATGTAATATTCATGTCAGTGAAGAGTAAGTCACAATAATCGAAATGTGGCATAATCAAAGTTGAGACAAGTACTTTTTTCAATGAAGAAATAAGGAAATTTTTCAAACGTTTTAGGGAATGGAAGATGGAATATATTTTTTTACAAGTTTCTTTTAAATTAACCTGCCAATTAAAATTGTGGTCGAAATTTACACCAAGATATTTCACGGAAGGTTTAAACGGAATTTCAGTTTGATTTATATTTACAGAAATTATCGATTAATAATAAATTTTGTTTAATAGACTTTGTTGACCGATAACAATTGCTTGTGACTTCTCAGGATTTATAATGTCTGTTTGTTTTGTCCACATTGCTATGGAGATCATATTATGAAGACTATTTAACTCATGCCCCAAATTGGAGTTACTGACCAATCACGTTACAATGATTTTTTATTTACAACCAATCACAGTCGTGTTTCGCGTAGAATTTACTAACTAAAGTTTATCATAATATAGAAAGAACCTCCTTTTAAACATTTTGAATAGCTCATAGCATTATTTTGCAGTGACTGACTCAACAAGAAATATGGCTACCAGATTGTATATATAGTGCATGAATGTCAACACACGCCGCATGCGGGAGTTAATATAAAAACATTTGTAGCAATTGATTATATCACCAAAAAACGAAACCACTGTTTGCACTTTCTTAAATGTATTTTTTTCCAGAAAAATATAATTGTCATATTTACATCATAGGACATCAGAAATGAATTAATATACAGTTTAATGTGTTTCATTTTTTCTCCACTAGAGTGCATTCTTACAATATTGCGTTCCTTTGGCAATAAATAATATGATCTGGTTGCAGTGACGAACAAAAGAAGCAAATGAAGCGTACCGATCGTTTCAAACATCGCCGTTTACATTAAATATATACATATTTTAAAATAACTATATTTAAATAATTATTTGTGAGTAAACAGCTTAATTTTATTCGTTAAATAGTCCTAACAAATGCCACTCTTGTTTTCCAAATTCTCTAAATAAATTCACTCCTCACTTCGTGAGTCGTGAATTTATCGATAATTTGGAAATCACTCGTGGCATTTCTTATGATAAACATTACTAATCCAACAAGAGAGATTGATGGTAACTTGTGAAATTCAATTCCATATACCTTAGTGACTGAGGAGAATTACAAATAACTTATGACATGGTGACCGACACCGGAATTTTTACTTGGAATTTATTTAGAATTAAAATTTGCGTTTAAAATATCATCAAATGCACATACGATTAGGCAAATAATTTAATACTGAAATATGTTTTATTCCTTATCACCAGTTTGTCATTTCGACATTTCTGATGTTCTCTCCCGGAATTGGCGTATTGTAACCCACTTCTGAGGTTGGGGCGCCTGGAAGGCGGGAATAGGCTGCCCCTATGATATAATGGATGATGATGATAGTGGTGCGCCAGGAGAGTTGTTAATCCTAAACGTAATCTAAGGCGAATATGAATGATGATGATGATGATGATGATGATGATGATGATATTGATGGTCATATGATGTTCGGGGACCGTTTCGGCCTTACAGTTTCCTGACATTTGTCTTACAGGTGAGGAAAAACGCCGAGAAAACCTCACTGGAAACTTGTTCCGATCGAGGATCGAACTCCAGCCGCTACGTGGCAAGGCAGTAGTACGCTACTTCGAGACCTCAGCGATGGACAAAGTTGACTGTCAAAAATTAGGCCAAAATTGTTGAAATTTTTATTTTGAGACTTTAATTTAAACATGTGTTTTTACTAATTTGTTTCACAAATATATTGAACATTTATATTAAATAATTTAATCTTGAAATACAGGGTGATTCACGAATCATATTTCGACTCATTATATCAAAACTATGAACATTAGTGTGAAATGAATTATGGAAACATGTGAATGGTTGATGCGCCTCTATGCGGAGATGCTCAGCTCATTCTGATGTTCATTCGTCTTTAAGTTATTGCTTCGAACTTCATTATTTTAAATTAATCATGGCACATTTCTTTCCTTCGTTCGAAGTGCCCCTGCAAATAAATACATTGCCGTTAGAATGAGGTTTCTATCTCTATTGAATAAAGTGTTACAGACGTGTGAAAGTTGCCATCTGCTACTGCTATTTTTTGCTAATAATTGGATTATTTATTATGGGGATACGTGAAACAACGTGTCTATGCCACGGAACCAACCACTCCTGACGATATGCAACACTGGATCAGGGAAGCATGCCAGTCCATTTCAGATCACCAACTAGTCCTTGTAAGAAGATCCTTTTGGAATTATTCGTGAATGCGTAAACAATGACGGTGGCACTTTTGAACATGTACTTGGTGATTAGACACCTGTTCCTGTAGTAATAGGGTAAGGTATTTTGAAACAGGAAGTCTATACATTGGTATACAGCCCATTGCTCTTGCCAATTCAACATTTTGTATTATTAAATAAATTAACATATTAAATAAAATTGTAATTATTATTATTATGCTGCAGAAATGAAGGAACTGATAATATACCTAACCTCAAAACCCGCCATTACGAACACGTTTTGGCGAACCCCTTGAAATATTTGGGGGACCCCCTGGGGGTTCGCGAACCACAGGTTGACAAATGAAAATAGAGGGTAAGCCTTAGCGTAGTTGGTTACAGCAATACGCCTTAAGTCGGGTGGCAGTCTATAACAAAAACAAATACCATAAAGTTGTTCGGGATGTAAAGGTGGCCATAATGCAGGGTTAAAGTGCTGATATTTCATGCTGATTATCTTCAAAGGAGGGAGTCTTAACCTCCTAATTCCCCAAGATCTTCGTAAGGTCTGCAAGGAGATTCTTTACCTTCTATTTAAATATATGTATATGTATTAAGAAAATTCAGACGACATAAACGGATTTGTTTTATTTGTATTTAAATTATTAAACCAATAAGTATTATATTTTATTTTCAGATTGGAATAATCCAAACAGCTTTCGCAGCGTTGAAATATATGGGTAAAGACCAGGAAGGCAAAGGCGGTGTTATAGTGAACACTGGATCAATTGCAGGGATGGGGGGAGGGTGCATGGTCACCCCAGTGTATAATGCATCAAAATATGCAGTAAATGGATTCAGCACATCATTAGGGGTAAGTTAACAATTAATAAATTTAATTATTTATGAAAATAATATTAAAATTAACAAATATCTTCTATTGTTTTGTTTTAAATATTGTATAATCGTAAAATTAGTTTTCTATATCTCATTATTTTTCTTTGTTTTTTATACACATTAGACAGGGACAATTTAATACGTCTTGCTTGTATACATTTTATTATTAGTTTTAGTCTTAATTTTAAATAACATTAACTGGTTGCATTATAGATTTAACATAATAGATATTATCTTTTTGATCAAATTTTTATTTAGTATTTAATATTAGAGTTAATTGAGATTGTTATATTCTGATGTAATGTATGTTTGTCCTGGTGAGTGGAAGAGTAGGTCACATGGGCTTAACTCCACCAGGCTAAATAAATCTAATCTAATCTATATGTCACTGAGTGCATGAGACACTCTGAACTATAATACTGTCGTGAACTATACTACTGTCAAGAATAAATTGAATTATATATGAAAAAAGGGATTTAAATCGGATACATTATAAGAAGAGTCCGGATTTTTATTTAATATTAGTCTCCAAATATGTACTAAAAATTTGTAGTAAAAATAGTCAAAATATGTAATATTACATGTTATTATGTAAATATCAAAATTTATGTTTTAATAAAATACTGTGTTATTTCTTTGCCCTAGCTTAGTTTTGTTATTTTTTTGTTTTTATTATATACAACTTTCCTCATTAGAGGATTGGCTCAAGGACAAAGTGATATAGACAATTAATTTTTGAAATTAATGAAATGCATTTTGTAAATACATTTTAAAATATTCAAATTGTAATTGAAATATACATACTATAAAGTAGACTTTTGTAAATATGGTTTCTTAAAATTGAAATTGATCCTCTAATCCAGCGATGGCAATTTTAGAAAGATACGCCCTGTCCAAATCTAGGAATTTCAAAATTTAGCTAAGAATCCTGGTACAGTACCTCTTGCCCCGATCATCAATCCTGTGACAGTTATACCATCTAATTGAGATATTTGATTCTTAAAATTAACTAATTTTATAATAATGTGGAGGTTAATATATTAATACTACAATGATAAAGTAACAAACAATTCAGAAACATTTTCGTGTAAAATGATATAATGAATGTATTTAATACATAAATCCTGAACATAAAATAAGAAATATAGGTCCTAATATTACTAAAAAACTACATGTTGGAATAGAGAGGAATATACGGAATATACTTACAACCTTACAGTTATTTTCATATAAATTTACTTATATTTTAGATGTGTAAATTATTTATATAAACTCTCGAAATACAGTACATACAGTATTCTTGCATTTCAACAATTATTTGTTGCATGGTATACTACAAGGTGCATATGCCTATAACACTATTTTACCGTCTGGTAAAAGCATCATTGAGTAGATATCCACACCTTTTTTTTCAGATAACGATGAGGCAGTCGAAGCCATTTTCACTGTGTTCACTGCCATTCAATCATATCAATACAGGCCTACTAAGGGTCGGTTTCACCAACATAGGTAACTGTATTACTCCAGTTTTCCCCCTGAATATTGCATAGGATGAACTGGCGGTAATATAGTTACCTCTGTTGGTGAAACCTACCCTAAGTCAAAACTTAAAAAAACTGAAAATGGTCAGACAAAATCATAATATTCCACACTTAATTTCGTGCACCATATCTGTGAACTATCCTGATATTCCTCACTCCACCCCAGAATATCAAAGCACTGGAAAATATTTTCTTATATTCTTAAATTTTATTCAATTTTAAAAGAGCTATTTTTAACAACATTAGGGTGTAATGGATCACCACGTTTGTATTATCCTGGTATACTCGGACCAACGGATCTGTGCCCCTACAGCGCTGACATCGTTCTTAGAAAAGTACACGTCTATACTCACACCACTTCACCGCATTTTCCCCTACAACTACGTCAAACAGTAGCCTCGATAACTTACCGAGTAGGGATGTTGCCAAACTTCCCCCAGTGTCATGCCTCTTGAATATTGAATAATGCAAGGTTGGAGTTGAGTTGACAACACTGGAGGGCAACCGTAAGAGAGAGATAGGAATGCGGGGAGGGAAATGATTTTCCTAGGCACAAAAGGGAGTAGGCTTTAGTTCGCATATCTTACGGGGGCACAGATCCGTTGGAGGAACAATATAGTTAGAAATAGTAGAAACTGTTCAACCTCTCATTTACCCTCACACTCCCTCCTTATGTTGATGAGGGAGAAGGAGGTAACCTTCTTTTAATATTTGGTTCGATTTTGTAAGATACGAAAGAAATAACTGAGGCTAACGTTTTCCAAGAAAAGTATATACCTTAATGAAGGTTTGCATTGCGTTTAATTGTAGGATATTCCATGTCATTTTTTCCTATAAAACCATAAATGGTTTGCATTCAGAGAGTTCTTTTGTAGGGTTGGATTGACTAGAAGTATAGTGATATGGCATATGACTATGACCTGTCAATCATCTGAGCCACCGAACAGAGTTGAAAACTTATCATACAGAAACGTTATAGCATTGTACATTGTGTGGGATTACATTTGAAGACCATTTTATGTAAAAATATGTAGTATTCCAATAAATATGTAGTAATGGGTAAAACATGTAATTCAAACTTGAGTATAAGGTCTAGATTTAAGTGAATCGTCAACATTTTCGGTTATTACGAAAGAGCATAGAGAAAAATATGTAGCCTAATTACTAAGGGGCGGATTCCTATGACATTCATATTTTTACCAAAGCCTATATTCTAAGCTTCAAGTAAGTAAAAAACATTTATATGTACCTTATTATTAAGATTAAGAGTTTTTTATTGGGTCTTAAAAGTCATATCATTCACTTTTTCGGTCTTTGGTCATACTTCTGCTTATTTCTATGATAAAGTAATATTTTGGATTTTTTAATAGCCTAGTCATCAGGCGATTGGAAATAACCAACATTGTATCTGTATAAAAATCGTCAGTTTCACAGTTCACTTGTTTGGAAGGTTTCTGTTAACAGGTAGCAAACGTTTGCACTGGACAATAGAAGATGATATCCTTTTTCTTATGATACAATTGAAAATGTATATGAATGGACAATTAGTAGTAGTAGTAGTAGTAGTAGGACTTTATTAGACAAAAAGTAAGATATTTACAATATTATTTACAAATATGGGTCGCACGGGCAGTAAGCCGTACGTGCTGTTGACAGTCCGTTACAATAAAGTAATAATTGGTACTAGTGTAAAGAAAAATAAACAAAAACATCAATAACATTACAATTACATAAAGAAAACACAATACTATTACAATTAAGTAATAACACAATAGCAATAACATTACAATTACATAAAGAAAACACAATAATAATATTACAATTAAATAATAACACAATAGCATTATACACTAAAAACATTAACCTTACAATTACATAAAGAAAACACAATAATATTACAATTAAGTAATAACACAATAGCATTATACACTAAAAAAACATTAACATTACAATTACATAAAGAAAACACATTAATATTACAATTAAATAATAACACAACAGCATTATACACTAATTAATTTATATATAATTGTTATAATTAATGGTATTGCATTTTGATAACATATATTTATTCATGAATGAGTGTTGTCCTTATTTTTCGCGTTTTGTCCAGAAATTTACCGAGGTTTATCCAATTTTCTGGATTTACCAATAACTCTGTAGCATGCCAATCTTTCCCGATTTGAATTTAGAAATCTTTCCGGTAATAACTGACGTCTCCAATATTCTAAATCATTACATTTTCCTAATATATGTATCTCATCTTCAAATTTCCCGCACATTGGACATATTCGCATATTGTGATCGTCGCTAATTTTTAGAAATTTCCATGCCCCTAGCCTAAACCAAGCAAGCCCTGATCTCTCCTTAAATCCTAGGTTGAGTATATACGATTCTTTTCCCCAGACGTGTTTTAGGTCTCTTTGTAAACACAGTGAGCGTTTTCCTGTACATTCGGCGAAGGTATCTTGTTGATTTACATCTAAGTACCTCCTCCTTATTTTTCTCCACACGTTCTTGCGATTTTCAGTCCCTTTTTCCCATATCCAGCCCATCCCAATCTTTTGGAGTTCTCTCCTAATATAGTATGGGTAAAAAATGTATTCAATTATAAGGTCATATTTTTGTCTTTTTAGGTCATATTTAAACATTTTTTTAGGTCATAAATGCATGCATATTTTCCATTTTTTATGTCATAGAAATCCGCCCCTTAGTAATTACATACGATTCCGGACTCTAATTATAAGAAACTCTGAACTCTCCCTGAACAAAATACATATCCTCCTTCACATACAGAGTGTTAGGGCGAGTTAAACTTTGGGATATTGATGTCAAATGCCACAAATGTTGCTTATGATCCATTCTGTCATAATGTACATTATTTTACCCACATTTTTCACATGTTATGCTTAGTATGTAGTATGGAATTAGAAGCAACTTTTACAAAAATAAAATAACTCGCTTGTTTTTTTTCAGATAACTGAGAACAAATATCCTGACAACCGATATTTATCTTATCTGCTATATGTTTCAATCGGACGTCAAAGTGAGATTAAAAAAATGTATCATCTACGGCGGAGAAGATAAGCATTGGTTTTTATAATATAAATTCTTATTTATCTGGAAAAAAAAGCTATTTTGAAAATATCTTCAAATCTCGCACTTATATAACACAAGAGATTAAAAGAGTAGAGGTGATGTGGGGGAATATCGATAACTTTAGTAATTAATGGAATAACTGTAATATTATTAGTAAAAGAAATTGAAATAAATATGAAATTATTGTATTGTCACGGGTCCTCTACAAGTATACACATTTTCAAGTCGATCCGATGATTTTAAGTGGGTGAAAATCGCGTTGAAAGATTCCGTTACATAGATAGATAGATACAGGTCAAGCTAATATAAAGCGTGTAAAAAATAGAATTGTTTACTGTTATATTACTTACTTAGGTGAACACGAAAATACAAATATACAACATCAACTAACCAGGGGGCACGCCGTAGCGTAGTGATTAAGGCACTACACTACAAGCCGGAAAGTCGAGGGTTCGAATCCCGGTGGATCAGGATTTTTAAACTGACCCCAAACCCTCTGGCAGCACTATGGTCCTGGGGTCGACTCAGCCTCTAACGGAAATGAGTACCAAACGCTTGATCTGGGGGGGGGGTAAAGGCGGCCGTCACTCAGGGCTGACAACCCGGCTGACATCAAGTGCCGATTGTTCAGAAAAAGTGGGAGTCTTGACCTCCTACTATCCCAAGGGCCTCCTGAGGCCTGTAGTGGGATCACTTTACCTTACCATCAACTAACCTGAAAAAAAATTGTATTCTAGTACCTGGATTTTATGGGAGTTCCCGACACTTGGGTAATTCCGATCACCTTATTGAAATCTAAACAAAAAGCTGATGTACACAAAAAATGTAGAAGTTACTGCTTCTGTGAACAAAATTCATAGCGTTATTATTTGCTGTGCCATATCCACTGTATTCTATATGAACCCATTGCGAACATGAAACGCGTCGGTACCACAATTTTCTGTCCCAGCCTACATTACAAGTATATTTCATCAGATGCTTAACTGCATTGTTTAAAAGTTAATAATAAAAATAAAAAAAATATGCGAACAATGCGGAGTCACTTTACCACTCGGGATAATTGCAATCTCTTTTGATCGTACATGGAGTTACGTACATGTTCAAAGTGCAAGGAATTATTTCATATTTACCCTGTTATCACAATCTGTAAATGTAATACTTTAATTGACTATTTAACTCATGCCCCAAATGGAAGTCAATGACCAATCACATTTCAATGTATCTTGTTTTACAACCAATCACAGTCGTGTTTCGCCTAGAATTTACCAACTAAAGTTTATCATAAGTAATGCCACGAGTGATTTCCAAATTATCGATAAATTCACGACTCACGAAGTGAGGAGTGAATTTATCTAGAGAATTTGGAAATCAAGAGTGGCATTTGTTAGGACTATTTAACGAATAAAATTAAGCTGTTTACTCACAAATCATTATTTAACTATAGTTATTTTAAAATATTTATATATATTTAATGTAAACGGCGATGTTTGAAAACAAATGAGAAACGATAGGTACGCTTCTACTGCTTCTTTTGTTTATCACTGCAACCAGATCATACTATTTATTGCCAAAGGAACGCAATATTGTAAGAATGCTCTCTAGTGGAGAAAAAATGAAACACATCAATCTGTATATTAATTCATTTTTGATGTCGTATGATGTAAATATGACAATTATATTTTTCTCGATTATTACCTGGGAAAAAATACATTTAAGAAAGTGCAAACAGTGGTTTCTTTTTTTGGTGGTATAATCAATTGCTACAAATGTTGACATGTAAGCACTATTATATACAATCTGGTAGCCGTATTTGTTATAGGCTCAGTCACTGCAAAATAACGGTCAGACCTGTTCAGAATATTAAAAAGGAGGAGCTTTGTTTAATATATGATAATCCTAACACTGATAAATATTTCGTGAAACACGACTCTGATTGGTTGTAAAACAGAAATCATTGAAACGTGATTGGTCATTGACTCCCATTTGGGGCATGAGTTAAATAGTCATAATAAAGAAAGCACCTCCTTTTTTAACATTCTGAATATGTCATAACATTATTTTGCAGTGACTAACTCCGTAAGAAATACGGCTACCAGATTGTATATATATAGTGCATGAATGTCAACACGTAGCGGATACGAGAGATAATATAAAAACATTTATAACAATTGATTATACCACAAAAAAGCACTGTTTGTACTTTCTTAAACGAATTATTTTTCAGGAAATGACGCAGAAAAATATAATTGACATATTTACATCTTAGGACATCAGAAATTAATTAATACCTATAACGTTGGTTATAAATTCCTCCACTAGGGTGCATTCTTACAAATTGCGATCTTTTGGCAATAAATAATATTATGATCTGGTTGCAGTGATCGAACAAAAGAAGCAAATGATGCGTACCAATAGTTTCTCATTTGTTTTCAAACATCACCGTTTACATGAAATATATACATATTTTAAAATAACTATAATTACATAATGATTTGTGAGTATACAGCTTAATTTTATTCGAAAAATAGTAATAACAAATGCCACTCTTGATTTCAAATTCTCACTTCGTGAGTCGTGAATTTATCGATAATTTGGAAATCACTCGTGGTATTACTTATGATAAATACCTAACTTATCTGGCATAAATCAACTTAACTTCTTTACATGAAAACTATACGAAACACAAAATGACCACAAGGTAAAGATGCTGCTGAACTAGCATTAACATTTTTTAATTGCTTGAAACACTTCGCAAAGATCCCAGCAATATACACAAAAAGGCGGCTGTAATAATGGTTTCTGGATCGGAATTCCCCCACTATACCCCCTAGATAACATGACACGAAGTCCACAAAGAGGTGTCCCTTATAAACCAGAATCTGCAGCACCACAGCACAAAGAACGGTTTTCGCATTATCATTATTCAATTACTTTTACAGGATGGGATAACTTAGTAGAAGTAACAAGTTTAATCTTTCTTTTATTTAAAACTCAAGTGTAAACGCATTTTCACATACACATGTCAATGCATTTTTACGAAATTAATTTACAATACATCTCATATGGTTTAAAGGACATGCTCAAAGTGGCGCCCGCTCAACTTACCTTGCAATATCTCGCCATTGACTGTTCAACAGTAGTACATTTGTTATGTGAAAACGTGTATGCTTTAGACTTTATATGTAAAAATGAGAACTCCACCATTGCCGGGCCCAAGTACGGATGAGAAAGGAGGAGGGGGAGGAGTAACAACCTCGTTAAAAAAAAACCTTGTTTCAGCTCGCCCAGCTGATAGTACCTTGTAAGGGCCCCTTGCCAGGGACACGGTGAAGACCTCAACGGCGGATATGACGGAGTAGGAGTCCTACGGTATGGCACTGAAGGCGGAAGAGGCAAACACTCCCTAGGTTAACAGGGAAAACCGCTGCCTTGCGGGGTAGAGGGATCTACAAAAGCTAAGGGAGAAAACACCAACAGAAAAACAAGGGGTGGATCAGACTCCGTAGCTGTGGTGGAAGCAACTGATCTAAGGGACAGAAACCCTAAAATCAAATGACCTGGTCCTCCAGGTTGGGGGTTTGGCATTAGGCTAGCTTCCTAGCACAGTAAAAGAAAACATGCTTGTAAATCTCAACATGAATCAGCCGGACAGTCTAATAGGAATGGCAAGAGACAGATTGGCATGGAGGAGGATTGTTGAGAAGGCCAAAACTTTCACCATTGAAGTTGTCGTGCCTTAAGATGATGATGATGATGTAAAAATTAGAGTGCGTCTGTTTGTTTATTTGTCTGTCTGTCATTTATGGACTCAAAAACATGACACAGGAGATAGATTTTGAAAAAGCGTCTTTTGTTACAACTAAAATCTGAATAATTAAAAAACTAATGCTGCTACTGAAATGACACCCCGACATTTTATTACTTATACCCACATCGATACACATACCAAAAATGAAGTTTCTATCTATACAATTATGTAAAATACGAATTTCATCCCATTGCCCCCCTTAATGAAGTACTGTATGTTATTTCAGAGTGACTACATTTTGCGCACAACAGGAGTAAGAGTTATCTGTATCTGTCCCGGCTACACAAGTACAGAGATATTTCCTATCTCGGATGGTCAACCCCCCATAGTTACAGCACGAGACGAATGGGCTCCAGAATTAAATAGACAAGTTGAAATGCTTCTTGCTCCCCAGAGGTAAGTTCAAGACTTTAATTATAGACTTATTGGACATAGGATAATATTTGATAATTTTATGATTAGAGCCAGGAATTACGTAAATGTATTTTCGTTAGTTATAAGTAATTGATTATTATCTACAACAATAATCTTATTCTACATTAAAAAGATAAAAAACACTTATGTGTGTCCTATAAAAAAATTAAGACATTCCAAACAAAATAAATGAATTCAATTATATGTGTGGCACCATAAAACGAAGTCTGAAAGGAATTACAAAGGAGACAATTTTAAAATTTTATAAAACAATAGAGGTTCCAACATTGTTATATGAATCGGAACGCTGTGTCTTAACCAAAAACCAGGAACGAAGAATAGAAACTGTAGAAATGAGATTTTTGAGAAGTGTGACTGGCTATACAATAACAGGCAGAAAACAAATTGGAAACATCCATCCATAGTAATTCTGCCCGAAGGCAGGTCCTTCACTGCAATCATAACATTTTCATGCTATGCTTTTGCAGCTTTACTAGGGGATTGTAGGTGTGGTAGCTTCCCGTTGCTTTCCACACCGGTGAAGGATGATGATAATGATAGGATGATAGTGATGATGATGGCCATATGATTTCGGGGACCGTTTGGGCCTTAAAGTTTTTCTGACATTTGTCTTACAGGTGAGGAAAACCCCCGATAAAAACCTCACCCAGAAAAACTGCCCCGACCGGGGATCGAACCAGGGCCCGCTGCGTGACAAAGCAGCACTCTGCCTCGAGACCACAGCGGTGGACAAATTGAAAACATATGACAACTAAATATATTAACATATTAAATAAAATTGCACAATACACAGATGAATGGATGGACATCAGCAAAATGGAATTCCGAAACAAATTCTCCATTACAAACCACTAGGACAAAGAAATGTAGGAAGACCCAGTAAAAGATGGACAGATCAAGTTGAATGCAGGCTTTCACGGCCGGTAATCATAATGTTGAGTGATCCCGGGCTACGTGGCTGTGGTCCATTATTGGTGTTCCTATCAGACGTTTCTCCCTCAGCTGCGGAGGGCATCTTCAGTGGCGAGTACTTCTAGGTGTTGTTTCCTGGTCGGAGGCTCGACTGTGAATGGGCCTCCGACCAGGAAACAACACCTAGAAGTACTCGCCACTGAAGATGCCCTCCGCAGCTGAGGGAGAAACGTCTGGTAGGAACACTAGTAATGGACCACGGCCACAAAACCCGGAATCACTCAACATTAAGATCAATTCTAACATGAGATTGGAACAGACCTTCAGATGTAATCCTTGATGATGATGAAAATACACTTATATACGATGGATGTAATAAAGTCTACATATACAGTGAGGTAATAGACCAACATTGGCCTTAGCCTCTCCTTTGTTAGGAATTATTATAGCCTCACTCTGATGGTTAACAGTTTATATAAGAGCGGGTGCCGCGCGGCAATGCTTGACATGCGGTGTTGTCACGTTTATCATAGCGCTGTGGGCGTTTATTACACAAGGACAGAAGATATTGATTATATTTATGTTATTATTTATTTTTATGTTATTATTTGGTATTGTTTAACTATTAAAATTAAAATTATGTATGTATTTGTTTATCAAATAATTTAATTCCTACATTATATAGGTCTACATAAATTTAATATTCATACATCATGCTGAAAATATTATTATTATTATTATTATTATTATTATTATTATTATTATTATTATTATTATTATTATTATTATTATTATTATTATTATTATTATTAACTGTTCGGTCAGAAATATTTTCCGATGGCCGCCACATGTTGAAATCACTTACATATTAAACTAATATAATATGTAGATATTGTATTATTATTCAAGCTACATATCGCATTAAATCACTGATAATTATACCATTAATTACGGTATACAATTTTATAACTGGATCGACTGCTCTACGTTCCGAGTTTTAATTGAAACTGAGGGAAGGCTAGCAATGTGGCAACATCGTGGTAGTCGCGGCAGTCGAGATCTTTGTATTTTAATAACATATGACAGCTGCGGGGAAATAAAGCGAGCCGCTTGTTAAGCATCATAGTGAGGCGATAATACTAGACCAAGTTAATTTAGTTAAGCTTATTTCCCAAAGATGCCATGAATGGTATGCGGTCAACATGCCGACCCAATGAGACATCTAGTAGGCAACTGAGGTGTATTACTACAATGAAGAAAGTCGGTCAATTTTTCTTAGAGGCCTCGATATTCAGGCTTAAGGGTCTTTTGCGTGCCTAAAAATCTGTGCGCTATTAACAGTTGTTGTTTTGCGACGTTTTTAACATCAGTGGCCTTCCAGCGTCGTCAGTAGCCACTGACTCTTATACGACACAGCGGAACGTTTACCTCCAGTCGTAGCAACACTACTGTTGCATAGATCGGACGCAGATACCAACTATGTGTAGTCAGGGACAAATAGCAATTGAAGCACTTACCCAGATTAGTTGGAGTAATAGCTACTCCACAGACTGACGTGAAGCTAGTGTACGCGGAATGACACCACATTAGTTCGAAAATCATCCACAAACGAAGCAGGGCTATGTTTCGCTCTGTCCCTCTTAATCTAGGTCTGCCAACAATTTGGAATTTAGAATAGTAATTCATTCTGTATATATGGCCCAACCATTTGATGTCCTATATTATCTGATTAACAGTTGTTGATGTTAAAAACGCCCCAAATTCATATTCTTAGTTTTGTTTGTGTTTATTTCCAGTCTCCCAATTTCATAGTGATAACTCAATAGAATGTGCATGATAGTCTTAGTTATGTCCTCGCTATCGCCTTAATTATACACCATCAGCATATTTATTGTATTGTATTGTAAGCCTATGTTTTCCCTTTACAGAGATTTAGGTGCTCTCCCCCTACAGGGAAGAATTTGAACCATACTAATTTAGTTACACTTTTTTTCGTATAGATGTCATTTTTGAGTGGTCCGTGGTCAGCGTTCCGCCTCATACTGACATCTAGGAAACCAAGGTAGTACTAGGACGGGAAAATTCGGTAAATTTTGCTTAGAGGCATTTTCATTCAGGCTTAAGGATTTTTTACGAGCCTGTAAATCTTCAGACTCGGGACCCACGGCTTAAAGTCCCTCTCGGAGGACTTGCTCCTTGGATTTTTCCGTCCTAAAAAATCCATCGACCCCGGCCGGGTTTGAACCCGCGACCCTCGGGACCAGAGGCAAGGAGCATAACCACTAGTCCACCGCAGCATATTGCCAGAATAATTATTAATATTAATGAGATACATGTCTTTTTATCCTCTAAATATTTGATGGCACGCTCTAGTACAAAACTGGAGGAGATAGTGCATCTCCTTTTTTAACCCATTGTAAATTTAAAAAATATCTGAAAACTGTTTGCCTACCCGCAATCTACTATTAGTGTCATGCAGACATATTTGAACAAGTCTAACTTATTAGGAATTTCGAAGTTCAGCAGGACTTCTCCCTCTTAAGGGAATCGTATGCCTTCTTTAAATCTACATAGAGTTGATGTACAGTGTCATTATATCTCCACTTATTTTCTAAAATCTAATACTAAAAATCTAATCCATTGTCTACCCATTCCTATAAATGCACACTGATGATCAATCGTCAATATAAGTGTCTTCTGCTAGATCTTGAAGTAATTCAAGCTTATCCTGCATGGTTGACTCAATTGTCGAATCACAACAATGTTTTCTGGACTAATCTTGAAGTAACTCAAGTTTCATCCTGCTTGGTTCACTCAATTGTCGAATCACAATAAGTAATTTCTATTCTTGATAGAGTTCAGCCGTCCAAGCTCTTAAACGGTCCTGCTTTAGTGGACTGTATTAATGTAATCAGTTTACTAAGAAAAGAACTCTGATATTTATTA
Source organism: Diploptera punctata (assembly GCA_030220185.1). Lineage (NCBI taxonomy): Eukaryota > Metazoa > Arthropoda > Insecta > Blattodea > Blaberidae > Diploptera > Diploptera punctata. The sequence continues at coordinate 252,075 of JASPKZ010003800.1, forward strand.
AACATACACTTTTATATGTTACAATACGTAGAATGTGAATTCCTATTTTTACACAAATTAAATTGCAAGATGAAGCTCCAATAATTCCACAATATAGAAGACCGCAAAGACACTAATTCTTCCAGCACAACTATATACTAATGTCCATCCTTTGGACATAAATTGATCTCGATAGATCACTAAATGATGATACAATACCAGCATAAACTCACAGACACTTAAAACATTAGCGATCTTTCGCCATGATTTTTCTAAGAGTTTAACGGTAGACCCCTATCGGAAGTTCCTCCACAGCTGTAAAAAAACATTGAAAAATATAATATCTCCACAATAAACATAATAGCCTGAAATAGTCTCCAATAAGGATTAGTCTGAATAATATTTTTTTTAGTTTAAGCCTATTAATATAACGCTTTAACATTTAAGGTCAAACTACTTCTCGAATATGTTGCTGTATCCAGTAGGCTTGCGATTAGTTCTTCATCAAAACCTACCAAGGCTTCTCTACACCCTACTTAATTATAAGAATTCTGAATACTCCATATTTGATGGCTTACATACAAGTTCTTATCTGCATAAAATAATAATTGTAACAGTATATGATATTCTGTTTTTGCAGGGTTGAAAATGTGAGCAAAGCAATTCTTAAGATGATCAGAGAAGCTAAAACTGGATCCCTGTGGGTGTCTGAAAACGACAAACCACCATATGAAGTGAAAATGCCACCTTACGCCAGTCTTAAAGTGTGATGTAATATATAACTGTTTTTAGAATTCAGTTAGAATAACTGAAAAATAACATTGTATCAGATCGTATAAAATTTACATTAAATAATATTATGCAGTATAAAACTATTTTATCATAAACACAGAAAAAAAAATCACTCAACATTTCTATTCCTATATTCTGTCCCAGAATTCTCTTTCCTTACTTTCCGTATTCCATGTAAGTAGTGAAATTGTCCACGGGTCTTGGGGGAGGATGTGATTTAAACTGCATGAAGCTATTATGATGGGGCTTCGTGCTATTCTGCTTCTGCTTCTTCTTCTTAAACATAATTTGTAGGATTTTCATCCTGTTTGTTTCCAAAATCACTCCTCGGAGGAAGACGTTTGGATTTGCATGCACTGTCTATCCATCTCTTGGCTGGTCTTCTCTTGTTCTTCTCCAATCCATTGGTCTATCTTCTTTAGCTCTTTTTGCAAGTCGGTTGTCTTCCATTCTTTCAATATGACCCTTCCAATATTTTCGTCTATCTATAATAAATTTGGTTATGTCTTGAATATGACATTTGTCCTTTATTTTTGTGTCGTGTCTTGGGACTGCTAGCAATGTATAAGATACACCTTGAAGTGGGTTGCTAGCCCGTTTTCATGGCGGGTTTATTATTCGGGGCTTCCTCCCTAGGCCGATTGCATTCACCCAGCTCCAGAGCTCCTTCTTGTTATTACTTACTTACTTACTTACTTACTCACTGGCACTATCGAACCCGCAGGTTCATGGCCGCACGGACATAAGCTCTCCACACATTCCTATCCTGAGCTAATGCTTTCCAATCATTCCCTGTATAATCTACTTCCCTCAAATCAGAGTTAATGTTGTTCTCCCACCTCATTCTTGGTCTACCAACTGGGCGTTTTCCCTCTGGCTTTCCTACAAGAAGTTTCCATGCACGTCTTTCATTCCCCATACGCGCAACATGCCCTGCCCATCGCAGTCTACGAGACTTAACTGTTCTTATTATATCTGGCTTCCTATAAAGACCATGTAGTTCAATTATTATGTAGTCTTCTCCATTCACCTGTCTGTTCATCTCTCTTTGGTCCAAAAATTTTCCTAAGAACTTTATTCTCAAATACTCGTAATCTCCTTTCCTCCCTTAAAGTAAGAGTCCATGTTTCGCACCCATATAATATAACTGGTAGAATAATAGTTTTATATATTTTCAGCTTAACGTTTTTTGAAAGGAGTTGGGACATCAAAAGTCTCTGCAATGCATAATAGCATGCATTTCCAGAATTGAGCCTATGTTTAATTTCTTTGTGCATCTCATTCCTATTTGTGATTATTGTTTCTAGGTATTTGAATTCAGCCAATTCCTCAAAATTTCCCTCATTTGTCATTAGCTGTCCATTTCCATTATATAATGTATTTCTACGTGTGACCATATATTTAGTTTTACTGATATTTACTTCCAGTCCTAATTTCTTAGTGTTACTCAATAGTGTGTGCGTGTTGGCCTTTAGTATCTCCTCGCTATCGGCCAGTAGTACTACATCATCAGCATAAACTAACAGCTTATTAATACCATTCAGTTGTAAGCCTTCCTCATTCTCTAAAGGTTTAATTGCATGCTCTAGTACAAAATTAAATAGTAGAGGAGATAGTGCATCTCCTTGCTTCAACCCATTCTGGATTTCAAAAGTGTCTGAAAACTGTTTGCCTACACGCACCCTACTCTTTGAGCCATTTAGACACATTCGTATAAGTCTAACTAACTTTTTAGGAATTCCGAACTCCAGCAGGATACTATATAACTTCTCCCTCTTAATTGAATCATATGCTTTTTTGAAGTCTACATATAGTTGATGTACAGTACCATTATATTCCCATTTCTTTTCTAAAATCTGTCTTATACTAAAAATCTGATCTGTTGTAGACCTGTTTCTTCTAAATGCACATTGATGATCTCCTAGAATGTCATCAATATCCTTCTTGCTATTAAGTGGGGTAATTATGAATTTAGTGTTCAAATTAGTCCTTCCAGTCTAACCGTCTCACAGCGGGACAAGGCGCCTGCATTTACGAATTTCGTGTCAAAATTAATCCTTCCTGTCTGTCTTATAGTGGGACAAGGCACTCAATTTGAGGCATTATTTCATAGAATGCACGAAATCTCTCCCATATTGTAAATTTAAAAGTATTTTAATGCTGAAAAAGCTGTAGCCTATAACTCCCATGTTGATATCAAAAGTTTTGGGAGGTGGAAAGTATTAATAATTAATATAATTTGGAGTTGTTATTTACTTGAACATTTATTAAACATGTGCCAGCAGTCGTGGTTATACATAGAATGTAAGTATATACATATATTTAATAGTTAACAGAGATTGAAGGGTCCATTAATGCATGCAAGGAACAATACTTGTTATAAAAGCACCCGAATCACACGTTCCAAAACCATGAGATGTCTGGTTGTACCCATGAGCTGAGACCTGAGGAGCCATCAAACCCATATTCCGTTATTAAACACAGCTGGTCAATATGTTTAGTCTGAAGAGACTCGATGACAAATTGCATTATAAGAAATAGATACTTGGCTATATGATTAATCATATCTTGCAAAGCAAAGAAGAGCATAGCTATTGGTTACTTGTGTCTTTGGCAAAACAAAGCATTTTTGCGGCTTCAATAGTTTTGTACGAGGGATATTTTTAAGGGCACTTGTCCATACAACGTCATATTAATGTATGGAAAATTTAGCTACCACTAGAACATCCTGAACATCTTGACCAGATATAACCTGTGTTGGTTCAAATTACTTATTTTAATCCCTCATATCTTAACACGTTTCGGAGCCAGTATAGTTTCCTTCGGTAGGTTGGAAGCCTCCAACTAACCTTTGACTCTTAGGCTCATTTGTGTAGCGTAAGTAAAAACGAAAGTAGATGTGGAATCTCTCGAGTCTTCTATTTTTTGTTGTTTTGTTCTCTCGGAACTCTGTTCAAATTAAGTATCCGGGCGACCAAATATTTTCCTGTATAATGCTCGAATTCAATTGAAGAAACTAGCCAATCATTATTTGTTTTTTTTTTATATATCGTTTATTGTGCATCCCTTTGATCACCGAATCTTTTACTCTGACTTAAATGAGACAATGTGTTTCAAGAAATTAAATTTTCTGTGCTGCATTTCATTCTTTCATGAGTTCTTCGGTCAAGATATCAAATGTTTTGTCGATATCGTAGCTTTCAGATCTCATGTTAACGAGTTATTTTCACTTGATAAAAATCGAGTTTGATCTTCTATATATAATTCTTGTATCTTGTAAGTCCATGTTTCCCTTAACAGAGATTTAAGCGCTCTCCCCCTACAGGGAAGAATATGAACCATACTAATTTAGTTACATTTGTTTTCGTATAGATGTCATTTCAATGGTCCATGGTCAGCGTTCCGCCTCATACCGACATCTAGAAAACCAAGGTAGTACTAGGACGGGAAAATTCGGTAAATTTTGCTTAGAGGCCTTTTCATTCAGGCTTAAGGATTTTTTTAGGAGCCTGAAAATCTTTAGACTCGAGACCCACGGCTTAAAGTCCCTCCCGGAGGACTTGCTCCTTGCATTTTTCTATCCTAAAAAATCCATCGACCCCGGCCGGGTTTGAACCCGCGACCCTCGGGATCAGAAGCAAGGAGCATAACCACTAGTCCACCGCGGCCGACTGTAAACAACTTTATTTGATTTTTATTTTCATTTACCTTGAGTATAAAACATAATTTAGTAAAGGAAATAGCAAAAAGTAGCAGCTAAAAATAGATGCCTTATTTTGAATCACTACTGATTAGGAAAAAAACAAGAATGGGATCCTTCATTCCTTTGAAACACAATTAAAAATGCCCATTTTTAAATAAATCACATTAATCCAAAATCTTAAATGTAATTTTTGTAGCCGTTTGTATTGTTATCAATAGATCAAATATATTTTTATCACTCTTAAAAATGTCTGTACATACCTTCAGTTGGGGGCACGCTGTAGCGTAGTGGTTAAGGCACTGAGCTACAAGCCGGAGGGTCCAGGGTTCAAGTCCCGTTGGGGTCAGGATTTTTAAACTGACCCAAACCCTCTGGCGGCACTATGGCCCTGGGGTCGACTCAGCCTCTAACGGAAATGAGTACCAGACGCTTGTTCTGGGGGTAAAGGCGGCCGTCACGAGGGCTGACAACCCGGCTGACATAAAGTGCCGATTGTCTAGAAAAAAAGTGGGAGCCTTAACCTCCTACTACCCCAAGAGCCTCCGGGTCTGTTGTGGGATCACTTTACTTTACTTTACCTTCAGTTGACGGACCAATAGTTAAAACTTTCATACATTTAAGCATTAACGCTCAGACAACTCATAAACGTAAGAAAGAAATTCCACTAACAGGTGAATAGTAATTACAATTTATCAAACGACTTATTAGTTCATGGAAATCAGTCTCTCTCCTCACAGACAACTCCTTCAGCAAATCATGCTTAAGTAACGTTGCCCAGTTAAAACTTCGCGGTTCTCCAATGACAGTGCGGAAATTTAACTATTACTTGCGCCTGACAGAATTCCATGACGTAAAATAGTTATTTGTTTAACTAGTAATGGAAGTGACAGTTTCACGGACGTGTGACGGCCGAGGCAGGAATTTCGAGAAGAGGATGCGAAGAACTTCCACTACTAGTAACATACATTACTTTTCAGTTGACCTGTGTGGAAAATTAATATAAACATAGTTTTTAATGCGAAAATAAATACGAATAAATATTAGTTTATCAAGTTTATTTTGTATTGTTCATGTCTCACTATACTACTCCTGGCGCAACAGGCCTACAAGGCCCTTAGCCTACCAGCTGGCTGCTGGCCTCACATCCACATGTGTCAATCACAGAGGTAGATGATAATCAGCCAGTGTAGGCGTGACATGTGGTTAGCATGTCGAGTCCCCCCAGCCGTTATAGCTGGTTTCCTCAACCTGGAGCCGCTACTTATTGTAGCTACCCAAATGCATCACGATGCTGGGTGGACACCGGTCCCAAACTGGCCGAAATACCATGAGAAAATTTCTTCCCCCATGGAGACTCGAACCAGCGCAAGTCCCGTAGCTCTGCGCCAAGGCTTCCTACCTTAACCACTCGGCTACGGCGCGGGACGTCTCACTATACTAGAATAGTTAATACTAGTAGAGTTGTATGTGGTATTGTTGCTTGATGACGCCATGATTTCGTCATGAGTTCTGTATCTAAGGCGATATTGGTGTTTAAAAAAATAAACAATATTGCAAGCTGAAGTAACTATTGATTGTGCATTATGACAACTTGGCGGAATGCGTACTGCTAAATTCATATGTTCTGTATGCATACAGGAAAGTCCAATTTTCTAGACAATAATTAAAAAAAACCAACCGTTTCCATGCAGGTCAACGAAAAACAAATGAGCATTTCTAAAGATTGATTATTATTTTATATTTACGTTCATTATAATTGACTAACGTTAATAGTGAGAGCAATATTTATTAGCTGAAACAACAGGAGGCCGCGAGACCAATTAGTAATAAAATAACAGCAGGCCGTGAGACCAATTAGTGATAAAATGGCGGCAAGTACGTATTTATTGTTTTATATTGTATCAAATAAAGGCAGTTCATTTAAAATGCAGTGATTTGTTTCGTATAATGTATATTAACACTACCTTTTGGATATTTTTTGTATATATATTGTATGTAGAATACGTAGAGGGCAGTGGTTTTACTTCTCACACGCGTGTTTGTAATATGTAATTTTTTTTATTTTATTTTTTATTTAGAGCCCCACCACCACCCCCCGGGTTACCTCGGGCATAATGCCCTTATCCCCGGGTCTGCTCTATGTCCCTATTTATATCTTATCTTTATTGAAATACATATTAAATATACAATTCGGGTATTTGAAGTGTGTAGTTGTTACATAAAATTAAAATAAAGTGTGTTTTGTTTGTTTGTGTATGTGTGTTAATGTGTGTATGTGTGTGTGTGTATAGTGCTTGTATGTGGTGTGTGTGTGTGAGTGTGTGTAGTAGTAGTAGTAGTAGACTGATGACGATTTTAACGCCTCTCTTGTCTCCGCTGGTCTTCGTCTCGTCTTAATCCCAAGACTCTTCTTGTGTGTACACTTGTTGAGGGATTTGAAGCCTTCCTTCCCGGTCCAGAATTCTAAGGCGGGCGGCCATTGTGTCTCACCGATCATGGCTGCTTCCTCCAGCTCCTGCCTGAAGACATTGTACTTGGTACATTGATAGAGCACGTGGACTACGTCGTCCTCTCCGGGGTTGAAACAGTCACAGAGAGTTGAGTCGGCACGTCCTCTTTCGTGCAGTTTGGAGCGGAAGAGTCCATGACCTGAGAGGATCTGTGTGGTGTAGTGGCTGGGAGTTATCCATGTAGTCTCCATTATTTTCTGGACTCTTGGGAAGAACTGGAATGTCTGGCGTCCATGGGGCTCCTGTTCCCATTCCAGTTGCCACTTGTCGGGGAGGTGAGAGTCGATAATTCTGCGGACGGCGTCCCTTTCATTTGGTTCGGCGTATAGGTCCGGAGTAATGATCGTTTCCTCGATTTGGACGGAAAGCCCTCTTCGGAGACGATGTCGTTGAATCCTCCTCTCTATGTACAAGTCTATTGGGAATACTCCAGCTATGACTGGAAGACATGCTCTCGATACAGTGTTATAGGCTTTGGTGACACGTATTAGCACATGTCTTTGTGCCGCCAGGAGCTTCTATTTGTGGCATGCCTTTAGTCGTCTCGCCCATCCATGTGCAGCATATGCGCATATCTGTTGGAACAGCGTTTTATATAGCCTTACGTAGTTAATAGCCTGGTATCCCCAATTCTGTCCACCCAGACGGGCCATCGCGTGGAAGAGGTTTTTGGCCTTTCCCGCGACGTCTTCAATATGGGCGTCAATTTTCATATTTGTTTGGATCCTTACTCCGAGGTAGTTGATTTGCTGAACGAAGCGCAGTCCTCTTTGTTCAATTCTTATTGTTGGTGGGCGCGCTGGGTGTAGTGCGCCTTTTAGGAGCTTGCCAGTTGTTTTCTTTGGGCATAAGGAGAGTTTGTGCTGCTTGGACCATTGTGTTATGTGGACGACTTCTTGAACTCTCTCCTCTACTTGTCTCCTGGAGTTGCCCGAAATGAGGTTTACCAGGTCGTCGGCGTAGGCTATCGGTTGGGCGTGAGGATGTTCTTCTAATAGCTGGAGTAATTCATCCAGTACTAAGTTCCATAGGCTAGGTCCGAGGACAGAACCCTGTGGGCAACCAATCGTTACATTTCTATGTATTCTATTGTGGTTTTCCACTATATATGTAATATTACAGTATAGTTATTTTTATTACAGTATAGTTATTTAGGTTGGCAACCCCAAAATGTAGGAAGTTGAACTTCTAATCATGGTCGCCATTGATGTAAGTTCGACAAAACGCACTATCGCGCAAAAAAAATGTTTTTTCCCACTACTTCACCATTTGCTCTTTTTTGCTAGGAGGGGATCGGTGAAGAAATTTACCCGGAAGTGGCGAATGTCCTCACAGCACGAGACTCTTATGCAAATTCCATTGATTAGTTGCTATTATTACATAAATATATAAATATTGCATGCCATTATCTACTAAAGAGAAGTTTACCTTGAAAAAATATATTTGAAAGCTTGAGACAAATTAATGCTTATTTGTATGAAATACGGTACCAGGTAAGACATCTTACAAATTTATTGCTAGAGATCGAAGTGATAACTTGTCCGTCGCTGTGACGTAGTCCACTCCGGCGACCCGGGTTCGATTCCTGGCGGAGTAGGAGATTTTAAATCTTCGCCTTGGGACTGGGTATATATCCTGTCCTTGTGTCTATGTAAGAATTAAAGAAATTTAACAAACAGGTAAAACAAGCAAAGAAAAAGGTAAAACAATAAGGAAAACCAGTATAAACGAAAAAAAAATTCAAGAGCAATATACCACGATAAAATTCCGTCGCCGTGGCATAGTCGGTGGAGTACCTACCTTCCACTCCGGCGACCCAGGTTCGATTCGCGGCGGGATAGAGGATTTTAAATCTCCACCTTGGGTCTGGGTGTGTGTCCTGTCTTGTGTTTTAAGATTTTTTTTTTAAGATTTATTTAGCCTGGTGGAGTTAAGGTCATGTGGCCTTCTCTTCCACTCACCAGGACAAACATATATTACATAAGAATATAACAATCTTAATTAACTCTAATATTAAACACTAAGTAAAAATTTGATCAAAAGATAATATCTAATATACATATTACGATCTATAATACAACAGTTAATATTAGTTAAAATTAAGACTAAAACTAATAATAAAATGTATACAAGCAAGACATATTAAATTGTCCCTGTCTAGTGTATATAAAAAAACAGGAAAATAATGAGATATAGAAAACTAATTTTACGATTATACAATATTTAAAACAAAACAAATAAAAATATTTGTTATTCTTAATATTATTTACATAAATAATTAAATATATTAATATTGCTAAAAGAATACTATCAGTGAGGTGTATAAGTCAGTTTGTTATTAAATAATTCTTTAGTTTGTTTTTGAAGGATGTTATAGTTTGACAGTCTCTGACATAGGGTGGAAGGGAATTCCATGTTTTGGTAAGTGACACCGTAAAAGATAATGAATAATATACAGTGTGATGAGGCGGGATATAAAGGACAATGTGCTGATGGGATCGAGTGTCAAGATTATGTGTGTCGGATAGTCTGATGAAGCGGCGTGATAAATAATTAGGCGATGATGTGTGAAGTATTTTATAGAGAAGGGATAGGGAATGGACAGTTCTACGATCTCTTAGACGAAACCACGATAATTGTTCCAGGGACGGTGTAATAACATGGTCAAATTTGCGAATACCACAAATAAAACGTGCGCAAGAATTATGAACACGTTGAAGTCTTTGAGTGGAAATAATATTTAAGTCTGTAAAAAGAGTGTCACAATAATCAAAATGGGGCATTGCAAGTGTTTCTACTAACATTTTCCTAAGGGCGAATGGCAAACAATTTCGTACACGATTTAATGAATGTATTATTGAGAAGACTGTTTTGCATGTATGGTTTATTTGTGTATTCCAATTTAAGTTTTTGTCAATAAATACTCCTAGAATTTTTACTGTCTCACTATAAGGGATTTGAACTCCGTTTAGTGACACATGCGAAACTGTGTTTAGGTTAATTGTAGATAATAGTCTCTGATGACCCATAATGATTGATTGTGACTTTGTAGGATTTAATTGCAGTCCATATTTAACTGTCCAAGTCATTAGTGAGTCAAGATCCTCGTTAATTTGGGCAACAGCGTCATTTAGTGAATATTTGTCTGTGTGGATGTAGATTTGCATGTCGTCTGCAAATAAATTATGTTTGCAATGCTTTAGGGAGTTAGATATGTCATTTATGTAGATTGAAAAAAGCAAAGGTCCAAGTACCGAACCCTGTGGAACCCCAGCTTTACGGAAGGACCAAGAAGAACATAATGTATGATTTCCTATAACAGACTGCTGGCGCTCATGAAGGTAGGAATTGAACCATTTCGTGGCACTATCAGAGAGTAAGAGCTTTTTAAGTTTATGCAACAATAAGTCCAAGTCTACCGTGTCGAATGCTTTACTAAAGTCCAGTAATGTAAGAATGGTAAGTTTTCGATTATCAGCAGCTTCGCGTATGTCTTCGCAAATATTTAGTAGAGCAGTATTTGTATTGTGTCCTGTCCTGAAGCCTGACTGAAATTGATCTAGAAGGTTGTAATCATTTAGGTATTCAGTCAGTTGTTTATGGACTAATCGTTCCAGAGCTTTTGAAAGAGTAGGTAAAATGCTAATGGGTCCGAAAGTCGTTTCGGGGTTGAGGGCGTTTTAACTTTAGGCAGTGGACGTACGAGGGCTTGTTTCCACAATGAGGGATATGTAGAAGTTTGTAGTGAGGAGTTAAAAATATGAGTTATAGTAGGTAGTATAGCTTCGATTATTTTATTCAGTAAAGTAATATTTATACGGTCAGTTCCTTCTGCTTTGGTTTTTATTCGCATGATGGCTTTCTTTACGTCGTAGTCTGTAACATATGAGAAGTGGAAATGTTCTCTGTCGGGTTGATTTGTCAGTGATAATTCATTTATTGTTTGTTCTTTATCCTTTGGAGTAGTAGTTATACCTGTGAAGTGATTATTGAGTGTGTCCAGGGAAACAGGTAATTTGTCTACCTGTGGGTCTTTTCTCCCAATTCCCATTCTATTCAAGTTTTTCCAGATTTCTGAAGTATTGGTATTTGTTAGGTTGTATAAATGTCTAAGTTTGGCGTTTCTTATAGCTTGATTTGTCTTGTTACGTAACTGTTTATATTGAGTGAGACTTGTGTCTGTTTTGTTGAGTCTATATTTCTTATGTGCTGCGTCTCTATCAGTCATCAAGTTACGAATTGAAAGAGTCATCCAGGGTGCAGGGCGTCGTTTCACGAGTTTAGTTTTTGGTGGGGCATGTCTGTTGTATAATTGTAGTATAAAGTCATTTAGTGTCTCAACTTTTTCATCTACAGAATGCAGCGTCCATATTGAATGCCACGGCATCTGCATAGCTTCTTCAATTAGGGTTGCATTGTCTATATGTTTTAAGTCTCTATACGTAATAGTCTTTCGAGTCGGTTTAGGGCACTGCAGTGAATATGCTAAGAATATAATATCATGTGCTGATATTCCCGGGGCTGGCAGTTGCCCGTGAGTAAGTACTCTGTCTGGATTATTAGTTGCAATTAAGTCAAGTAACGTCTCAGAGTGATGAGTGTGATGTGTAGGTCGTAGGGGTAGGAGTGTCATATCACAAGCCTGGAACGTAGCCATCAGTTGTTGTGTATGTCTGTTATCAGTGTCTAGTATATTTATATTAAAGTCGCCCATAACGATAACGTTGTTCATATTGTATTCGCGCGTTTTGTAAAGTGGACTCAATTTCAGCGATGGCTTTTATTTTAGGAGGTTGGTATACTACACAGAGAAGACATTTTTTTGAAACTGACAAATATTTCTATGAACATAATTTCGGCAGATGGTTCGTTATTAGATAGATACACAATTTTAGGAGTAAGGTCTGTTCTAACGAAGGCTCCAATACCGCCCCCGCGACTGTAAGCACGATCGTGTCTAAGAAAAGTATAACCATCCATGTCAATTAAAGAAGAGGTAATGGTGGGATTTAGCCACGTTTCAGATATGAGAAGAGCATGAATATTTAAAGAGAAGAAAATAGTTCTGATCTCATCTATATGTGCAGTAATACTCTGAGCATTGAAATGGGCTACCTGCAAGGAATTAGGGTATGTGGACAAAGCTATTTCTAAAGCATTCCTTGAAGTAGTGGGGTCGAGAAGGGGAGTGGGAAGGTTATTGTCCTGTAGCCTGTCAAAGACTGTCAAAGGAAAATCATCATTTAAACGAAAAATGGTCGTAAAATATTTCAAACGAACTTACAAACTAAACTTGGTATCACGTCACTAAGAATATCTTAATTTTATGTACTATTAATAAAATGTTTAAAGTGATAACTGTCGGTTATTCACTGGCCGTGTTTGCACTAATTATATTCTGAGGCCCGGAGAATGATGCGTTTGTTATCTCCTTCTTTAACATGTATTGCTCCGTCAATTGTCCACACATTTGTTACACCATATTTGGTGATGCATTCTTTTAATAGCTTATACCTCATTTGAGTTAAGTCTTCCCTAATTGTAACACCACTCCCTTTCAGCTGTTTTTTGTTCTGGAAAACCTCTCTCCTTTTCCGATAGCTTACGAATTTGACGATAACCGGCCGTGGCCGGTCCGCCTTTCTCCCCACACGATGACTCCTATCTATATCGCATGTTTCCAATTTAATACCTATTTTAGACGCCACATCGATAGCTATTTTGTCTGTATCCTCAGCGTCCATCTCAGGGATGCCAAAGATACGTAAGCATTGGCGGCGTTGGTACTGTTCAAGGGAATCAGTTTTTTCGCACAACAGTTGTTCTAGTTTTATTATTTTAGTATCCCTTTCCTGTAACGACAGCTCCAACTGTTTAATGACCTCAGTGTTCCGATCTATGGTTGTTTTCAACTCACTCACTATAGCCTCACGTACCGAGTCCTTTAGCAGCTGCAACATGGCAGGGTCCCTCAAACATTCCTGCATCACACGCTTTGTCATTTCTTCTTTATTCTTGTCGGAATTCTTTGTTTTGCGTGGCGCCATTATTACAGAATAAATGTACACACAAATAATTTCAAAATATCCTATACTACCTGTAAAACACAAACAATCACCTGCTGAAAACTGTGCAAAAACACGAGCGACCAGTATATTCACTACTCACTGTCCGCCATGACACTGTATGTGTGAAGAAGATAAGAAAAAAGGTTAACAAAAGGTAAAACAAAAAGGAAGAACAGTGTAAACGAAAGAAAACGACAAAGAAAGAAATTTAAAAAATAATAACTTCGTACCATCGGCAACAAATATGGAATATATAGTTGTTATATTATTGTTATTAGTTTGTACTTTTACAAGTATGAATTCATTTTTTTCTTTTCGAGATAAAATTAATACCTACATTGTTCATAATTGAGGGATTGGGACATCAACCTGAACATAAGTAAATACACGTTCGCTATTTACATTACAAGGATTTGAAAACGAGTTTTACGGTGAATTCAGAATTTCTTAACATATTCGCAAATGGTACCAATGCCACTTAGGTTGTCTTTTCAACGGACTGTCAACAGCACGTACGGCTTACTGCCCGTGCGATCTATATTTATAAATAACATTGTATGTATTGAGTAGCAAAATAATATCATCGTTAAATTCCATATGGTGGGATAAGCATATTTGGAAAGACACAAAAAAATATATTGGTAAAACATTGGTGGAATCTGTTGCAATGTATGGAAGTGAGGTATGGGCAATCAATAAGTACTACAAGAATAGACTAATAGCTCTATAAATGGATTATTTACGGAGAAGTGCCAGAAAGTCTAGATTAGAACATGTCACAAATAAGGAAATTAGAAACATAATGGAAACAGAAGAAAGCATAATTGAAAGAATTGAGGAGAAGGAATTAAAGTGGTTAGTACATGTCTTAAGAATGGAAGATGAGCGATGGCCGAAGCAACTATATGAATGACATCCGAACAGAAGGAAGAAAAGAGGGAGACCAAGGTTAACATGGAAGGAAAACATGAAGACAGTAATGCAAGCTAGAGGGCTAAGCATTGAAGATGCCCAAGACCGTAGGCTTTGGAGATTTGGCACGGGAAGACGGCAGCAGCTGTAAAAACCCGAAGATAGATAGATGTATCTTATTTTTAGTTTAATAAAGTCCTTATGTACATAGGTTGTCTTTATGACATTTTTCTGGCATGGCTGAATTGTAGTCCACTTCTTAAGTTGGAGCGCCTAGAAAACGGAGTTTATGTACCCCGATAAAATGATAGTTGATGAATAAAATGAAGCGCCAGGAGATCCCATAAACCTAAACTTAACCCAAATCCAGATCATGGGAGGTCACAGGGATAATTCCCTTTAAGAAAAAAAATCCTGTAGTCTGACCCGGAACTGAACCCAGGACCTCATGAACTATAGTAAGATGCTCTAACTACTAGCCCAAGAGGCTGGTCTTAATTACTAGTATTCTTTTTAAACATTTTTAAACAATAGACTACAATGAAATTGAATAGCATTTAAGACAATTACATTCCTTCATAAAGTGTGGATACATCTTACAAGATTCATTCTTCATCCTTGGTGAGTCACGTGTTCCATTGTCGTGTTTTATTAAATTTGCTTAATAGTAGCCTATATTGAATACATACATAGATACCAGAACAACTGGATGAATCATTTGCGATGAATGAGTTCAGAGAGATTTTATAAAACAATGGCTGTCCCTGTCCTTTTGTATGGGAGCGAATCTTGGATTACCACTACCAAACAAGAAAGTAAAATCCAAGCAGCCGAGATGAAATTTTTAAAAAGAGTAAAAGGCTGCACTAGAATGGACCAGATAAGAAACGAGAATATCCGTGAAGAACTGCAGATCTACCCCATAAAAGAAAATATATTTAACAACAAGATACAGTGGAAAGAACATGTAGAAAGAATGGAAGAAAGTAGATTACCAAATAAAATCTTCCATTATTTTCCAAGAGGAAGAAGAGATGTCGGATGTCCTCGGAGTAGAAAGTAGATTACCAAATAAAATCTTCCATCATTTTCCAAGAGGAAGAAGAGATGTCGGACGTCCTCGGAAGGGTCTTAGATCTGTTAGTGAAGACGGAACAGGCAACTCTTGCCTAAACCAGGAAGTGAAGAAGAAGAAGAAGAAGAAGAAGAGCTCAGAGAATTCCCAAGGCCATGCTTCGTTACCGTAGTGTCCAACAGGGAAGAGATCTTTGGGTCGTCCAAGGAAACGCTGGATACAAAATTCATCAGTGAGATCGTAACAGGCATATAGGCCTAAGACTTGGTTGGATGAAGAGAAAGAAGACTTAATAGTACATTACAGTGCGAGGATACGAACTGGTTTTTATAGAAGCGATGAAATGATTAAAAACAGAGCGATAGCGATGTTTTCAATTTCCGAGATTCTATAAAACACTCCATAAACATGTGTTTTACATTATTTTGTGCACAATGGTGTTTTCAAAATAATAACTTCTTCTTCTGCTTCTTCGTCCTTTCCAGGATTAGGTCAATGCGACCTGTTCCGGTCTCAAGTCCATCGTTTCCTTGGCCGTCCCAAAGATCTTTTTTCCATGTGGTCTGTAGGTGTTGATCTTTTTGGGTAATCTTGTATTGTCCATTCTGTCTAAATGTTCTTTCAATTGGTATTTGTGCTATTCTAGTTTATCGACTATTGCAAATATCTCCAGTTCATTTCTTATTGATTCATTGTGTAATCTATTCATGCGTGTACATCCTTTTACGAATCTTAAAAATTTCATTTCAGTGGCTTGAATGTGTGAGATATCTCTTTTGTAAGTACCCAAGATTCAGATCAATATAAAAGAACAGGAACAGCCATAATTTTATAAAACCTGAGCTGAGTTTCTCTTCGAGTCAAAATAATAAATAATACTAAAATAATAGCATCTTTGTTCGAAATATTTGCGTTCATTATAAACAACTAACTGACGTTAGAAGTCTGGCCAATGTATATTCGATAAATGCCGAGAATAATTTAGTTGAGACTACAGCAGGCCGCAACACCAATCAGGCATACGAGTAAAATCACGGCAAGTACGAATGTATTGTTTTATATTGTTTTAAATAAGTTCAGTTCATTTAAAATGCAGTGATTTGTTCCGTATAATGTATACTAACACTACCTTTTCGTAGTATAAATAAAGGGCAGTGGTTTTAGCCTACTCCCCACCCTAGATAGGTAATTTTTAATATTACAGTATAGTTATTTAATTATTTATAGGTTGTCAATCTCGAAATTTAGGAACTTGAACTTTCAATCATGTGGTTGTCATTCCTGTAAGTACGACAGAACGCACTATCGTGCAAAAAATCATTTTTATTTTTTACACGCTTTATATTAGCTTGACCTCTATCTATGTAACTGAATCCTTTAACGCGATTTTCACCCACTTAAAATCATTGGATCGACTTGAAACTTTTTATATTTGTAAAGGGCCCGTGACAATACAATAATTTCGTATTTGTTTCTAAAATCCTGGCCAGAATCGTCAGAAAATAAAAAAGTGTCTTTGTATCTATGTAACTGAATCTTTTAACGCGATTTTCACCAACTTAAAATCATTGGATCGACTTGAAACTTTGCATACTTGTAAAAGACCCGTGACAATATAATACTTTCATATTTTGTTTCTAAAATCATGGCCAGAATCATCAGAAAATAAAAAAAAGTGTCTTTGTATCTATGTAACGGAATTTTTGAACACGATTTTCACCCACTTAGAAACATTAGATCGACTTGAAACTTTGTGTACTTGTAAAGGACCCGTGACAATACAATAATTTCATATTTTGTTTGTAGAATCCTGGCCAGAATCATCAGAAAATCAAAAAAAATGAAAACTGGTATAATAGGTTGCGGACTTGTCGACTTTTTAGTCAATCGTTGTAAGAGCTCAGTTGGTAGAGCGGTACACTGTAGTGGTATATAATTTCTGTAATCCATAGGTCGCTGGTTCAAATCCGGCTGGGAGTTTTTTTTAGAAGAGTATTACTTTCAGCTCATACTACAATAGAATCGAATTTAAAGATATTTACATTTTTATCTTATTCTGTTAAATATTAAAACTAAAAACTAAAAAATAAATAATAGTTTTAAGAAACTAAAATATCACACTTTATTAGAAAACCGAACTAAAAAAATGAAAAATAATTTTAATTTCCAACATGCTTGGGATAAATAATTTTACCATCAAAAACGTGGGGTGCTTTTTATAATTTTTCATTTTCTTCTTACAGACTTTAATTTTAACAATATCTGTTTATTATCAAATATATTAATTGATAAAGAGCACCCCATGCTTTTGATGGTAAAATTATTTATCCCAAGCATGTTGGAAATTAAAATTAGTTTTCATTTTTTTAGTTCGGTTTTCTAATAAAGCGTGATGTTTTAGTTTTTTAAAACTATTATTTATTCGCTATTACCTCATCCATTTTTATATTTAATGTTTTCATAAAATGATATATTCAACTAATTAATTAATTGAAAACATACTGTAAAAAATCATACTGTAATGTATCGTACAAAGAGTCATAGCCGACTAGTATGCTGTCACTAACTAGCCGATTACAATATAGGGTGTTAAGTAGTTAGTGTGACGCGTTTCCTCAATCTTAATAAACATTTCTTAATATGAATACCGTATTAAAATATATATACAGTCAATATGCCCATTTCACCAATAAATGTTTAAAATGGTCAACAAGTTTCTACAGCCAAGCTGTCATTCTCAAGACCAGATATTGACTGACTAATAGTAGTCAATATCTGGTCTTGAGAATGACAGCTTGGCTGTAGAAACTTGTTGACCATTTTAAACATTTATTGGTGAAATGGGCATATTGACTGTATATATATTTTAATATTGTATCACCAAGAAGATCAATTGTGTATTAAATGAATACCGTAATTTATGTAAATCTAAATAGAGTATGGCTTAATATACTGCTTTTATTTTCGTTTATACTATTTTTTGCTTTTTGTTTTACCTTTTTTCCTCGTTGTTTTACCTGTTTTGTTAACTTTCTTTTATCCTCACATAGACACAAAGACAGGACACACACACACACACCCAGACCCAGGATGGATATTTAAAATCCCCTACCCCGCCTGGAATCGAACCCGGGTCGCCGGAGTGGAAGGTAGGGACTCTACCGACTACGCCACGGCGACGGACTGTTTTTGGTTAGTAAAGTTGGTGATGTGTTAGTCTCAATGGTATTTTTTATTAAACTACGTGATAGCATTTTTATTATTATCATGATTTACATTTTAATGTGAAAAAAATGCACATGCTGTACAGGAGTTAGTACATCATGCAACTTTCCTTCTTGAAAGTGTGGTTAGGGTCTACAGTTTTTAAACGTCTTATTGGACCATACGCCATTACCAATCAAAAATTTAAAAAAAACTTAATGTACAGCACTCTAGTTAACACGGTTTTCAAAATTGGCAGATTTTTGTCAAATTTCGAAATTATCTGGGAATTTAAAAAAATTCTGAAATCGCCGCGGAAACGTCTAGAATGATAAATTAATTCAAGGACGAAACTTTGAACATCGTATCTAATAGATAAAAGTGTCAGTGTTAAGATAAGCCATCAGCGAAACTTTGGCCAAATTAAGTGGAAAATTAATAAGTAGATTCTATATTTCAAATAAATTTCTACTAATTACGAATGTGTCTAAATGTTACAAAGGGTAGGGTCCGTGTAAGAAAACAGTTTTCCATACTTTTGAAATGTACAATGAGTTAAAGCAAGGAGATGCACTATCTCTTTCGGTATTCACTTCTGAACTAGAGCATGCCATCAAATCTTTAGAAAATGAAGAAGGCCTACTACAACTCAATGTTATTAATAGGCTGTTAGTTTATGCTGATGATGTAGTATTATTGAGTGATACCGAGGAGATACTAAGGACCAACGTGAACACTGTATTCAGTAACACTAAGAAATTGGGACTGGAAGTAAACATCTATAAAACTAAATATGTTCACACATAGAAATACATTATATAATGGAAATGATCAACTAACGTTAAATGTGGGATATTTTGAAGTGGTTGAATTCAAATACTTAGGAACAATAATTACAAATAGGAATGATATGCACAAAGAAATTAAAGATAGGCTCAATTTTGGAAATGCAGGCTATTATGCATTACAAGGACTCTTGTCGTCCCAACTCCTTTCAAGAAATGTTAAACTGAAAATATATAAAATTGTTATTCTCCCAGTTATATTATATGGGTGCGAAACATGGACTTACTTTAAGGGAGCACAGAATATTACCAGTATAATTTTGAGAATAAAGTTCTTAGGAAATTTTTGGGCCAAAAAGGAGATGAACAGACAGGTGAATGGAAAAGACTACATAACATTGAGTTACATGGTATTTATAGGGAGCCAGATATAATAAGATCGGTTAATTCTCGTAAACTGCGATGAGTTTGGACATGTGGCATGAATGCGGAATAAAAGAGGTGCATGGAAGCTTCTTGTAGGAAAACCAGAGGGAAAACGCCCAGTTGGTAGACCAAGAATGAGATGGGAGAGTAACATTATCCATGATTTGAGGTAAGTAGATTATACAGGGGATAATTGGAAAACATTACCTCATGATACGGATGTATGAATCTACGGGTTCGATAGAGCCAGTGAGTTAATTAACAGGATAAATACTGAAAAGTCATTAAGCACATTTTCGCAATTTTCTCGTAAAGCAATATTTACTGGGGTTTTCTTTTTTTGTTTTTTTTTTTTTATTTCGTTATCGTACACTTTCAATGTCTCAGTTTATGCTCAGTCCTTCTTGATACAATATGTAGGCTATATTTTACTTTTTTTTAAATATTTCATAAGTTTGATATTTCTGACTTAAATCTTATCATTACTTTCTAGGAACCAATTTCGTACTGAGGTTAGTGTACCTAATAAGTTTTACAGCAAGATGGATGCATTGCAGGGAGTAGCACTCGTTACTGACGGAGCGCAGGGAATTGGTTTGGCCATCGTTAAACAACTTCCAGCTCATGGAATTATGGTAAATGTTAGTGTTACTTCTGTTATCATTATCATTGTTATTATTATTATTATTATTATTATTATTATTATTATTATTATTATTATTATTATTATTATTATTATTATTATTATTATTATTATTATTATTATTATTATTATTATTATTATTATTATTATTATTATTATTATTATAGGTACTTTTACGTGCTACACGCAACCTGGGCTTTGCTATGGCACGACCTGTCGGGAAAGAGATTTTAACTTTGGGTCATAGACATACTTTTTTTGACCATACAAGAACATGTCGAATGAATGATGAGATCAATGTCATGGAATCCTCTGAGACAACACAAAATTAAGACGAAACACACCATTCATACACACACACTAATGTATTCACGTAGACTTTCACGGCCGGAGTTGCTATGATGATCTTGAAGAAGATTTTTGGGCTGTAGGCCGTGGTCGTGAGGCTTGTAGTTCCCCGACGTTTCACCAGAGACTGCGTCTGGCACCCTCAAGGGACGTCTCTGGCGAAACGTCGGGGAACTACAAGCCTCACGACCACGGCCTACAGCCCGAAAATCTTCTTCAAGGCACACACACACACACGTTTATACCAAATATGCGGAATATGATAATGGTGAATATGATGGCCAAAATATGTTGGTGAACATTTTGGCCCTTAAAGTTTCTTGGCATTTGTTTTACATGTGAGGAAAAAAAAATCGCTTAAGAAACTAGTTCAGATTGGGGATCGAACCTGGGCTCGCTGCGTACGAGGCAGCGACGCTATTCCGAGACCGCCGCGATGGACGTACATCACTATCGATTAAAAAATAACAAAAACTTTTCACATTAAAAAGGAGGAATGCAAATCTTAAATTACGAATATTAAAACTGGTAGGCCTATAAACATAGGCCTACTGTATGTTTTTTATCCAATATATGAAAAACTCTATTTTACCTTACGATATATAAGGGTTATAATGCTGTAACAGCCTGAAATAAATTGATATGAAACAGTAGAACAAAATACAATTACATAAGACTGAGGACTGTAGCTGGCTATACAATAATGGATCAAAGGCGAAGTGAGGATATACAAAGAGAACTGAATATATTCAAACTATTAGATAGAATTTTATAAAGAAGAAACAATTAAATTGGTACGGACACATTAGAAGGATGGAAGAAGGAAGACTACCTAAGATAATCATGGATTGGGAACCACAGGGAAGAAAAAAGAAGGGTAGACCAAATATTACGTGGATTCAGGGAATCAATGAAACTGAGAGGGAATGGGAAATAGAAGAAGATATATGGATGAACAGACAAGAATGGAAAAATGTATATTCATTGTAAAAGCCGGAATAATAATAAAAAAAGATAGAATTACACAATACAGAGATGAATGGATGGACCATATCAATAGAATGGATAAGAATAGAATTCCGAAACAGATTCTTCTTTACAAACCACTAGGACGAAGAAATGTTGGAAGACCCAGTAAAAGATGGATAGACCAATTCTAACATGAGATCGGAACAGACCAGCAGGTCTAATCCTTGATGATGATGATGATGATGATGATGATGATGATGATATAACAAAGATGAATATAGTAAAATTAGCTTATAGTAAAGTTGTGAATAAACACAATTTGCAAAAAAAGTGAATTATGCCTAATTATAGCATTTCTCGTTGATGAGTTACTTCTGTTGATAATGGGACTAGACCTGAAAGCGCTACAGATAATTAATAATCTTTTAGTTGAGGAGACGGGCCTTTTAGGTAAATATTTCATATTTTATATTTGATCACAAGTTAGTATACTTCTTCTTAAATTGTTAATGTATCCTATGAGATACGTATTTCATTTTTTAATACTGTATATAATTTTAATTATAAAACTTTTTTATATATTTTTTCACACCGTCGTCCTCAACTATAATAATTCATGTCACAATCTTCGTTACATCATTAAATTTCTAAGCTTTCCGAAGTCTTGGCTTCTTCTTCAGGAGTATCAAGAAGATTGGTGAAGATGAATCCAAGACTTCGAAAAGCTTAGAAATTTAATGATATGACGAAGATTGTGACATGAATTATTATAGTTGAGGACGACGGTGTAAAAAAAAAGGTATAAAAAAGTTTTATAATTAAAATAATTGTAACCTCAACGATGTGAATATAAAAAATAATATTAAAAGTATATATACTGTATTTAAATCAATACAAAAACAAAAGAGAAGATATTACTTAAATGTGTGTAAAATTACATATTAATGTACAATAATAACTTATAGTTTTACATGATTTTGTTTTCACTGCGGTCCGGAACATTTAAATAACTATCAAGAGAAATTATTCTTCTTCAAATCCGAGCCTGGCGCATTCATTTGCGAAAACACCAGGCTCGGTACAAGGGTCAGGCTAAATTCAGTTTTAGCCTACAAAAAGTACCAGCAACTGCTTAAGAAGAACAAGATCCCCTACAAGGAAGAAAAGAGACAACAAGCAACAGCTACAAGAAGAGTGGTTGTAAAAGGAATAGACCACACCATTGAGCCATCTTACATTCAGAGTGACTTGAAGGCCAATGGATTCCGGGCTTTAAAGGTTGTCAATATGACAATATGGAAAGACCAGGAGGAACCCATTGCCCATGTTTGTGGTCACTCTGATAGAAGGCCCAGAGGTGGAGGATCTATTCAAACTACGCAGGCTCATTCACTTCAAGGTGAAGATCGAGCCCTACCGGCGTATGAAGAAGACGGTAGCACAGGTCATCCCGGCTACCCCAAAGAAGACAGTGATGGTGGAGCTTGCTTCAGCTGTCTTACCCCAAATCTCAGACCAGATCGAGCCAGCAGCTCTTCGGCCTGAGACCTCCAAGAACTCAAACCGTAGCGCTGTCACTAGCGCTATAAGAAGAAAACGTACCGGGACCAACAAGGCTCGGGAACAAAAGGCCTTGCCATTCAAGGTCTTAGGTGGGCCTAAAATCCCACCTGAAACCAAAAAGTGACCATAGGCACTCAAACTGCCATGGCTCCTTTAACCAAAAGTAGGCCGGTTCAAACTAGCCTCACAAAAAGGGATAGTCTAATCACTAAAGAAGTATTAGACAAACTAGTTAAGGAACTAGTAAATGATCCAGATTCGATAGTATTATCTATCGAATTGGATCATAAAACACACACTTTTCTAATAGAGTGTATGTGCACCCATGATGAAAATAGGAAGTGCCCTGTTACATCTTAAATTTCTCCAATTGGAGCAAAAAGCTGTTCAATTTGGATCTAATTTTATTAAATTCAAGCCACTCTATTAAGGTTTTTAGTGGTTTCCCTTGATGTTAAGGCAAATGCCGGAGTGGTCCCCTAGCATCCACTAGTAAAGTCATCAAAGTCCAATAAATATTCTAAATTCAAAATTATTAAATAAGAACAGCTAAATCCGAAAAGAGCCGTTTCTGATTGGAATGCCGACTTGACTTCCCGCTCTTGCCCTCTTTAGGGCTGGCGGCTTCTGTGGTGGTGGCAGTCTTCCTGTTGGCAGCTCAGTGAATCAAGTGAAACAACTAGAACTTCAATGAAATTCAACTAGAAACTGAATGCAGGATTGGTGTGTCCAACCACTGGACCTTTGACACCGGACTGCGGCTAGTTATCGTGGGCAGAGGATATACAATATAATAAATCAGAATACGAACAAATAAGTTCGTAAATGACAAATTATTAAATAACTACGACGATATAATTAATTCACAAGGGCTAAAGAGGGTTGGAAATCCCTAAGAATAGCTGGAAGTTGCTGTTCATAATTGAACGACTCCCATAGGTCGAGGACGCTTCCACAAAAATGGATGTTTTCCTTGATGGATAAAAAGGGAAGTTCAAGAAATGACACAATTTCCATTACATAACTACTACTACTACCCCAAATTTAAGGGATTTAATTGGTTGGTTTGAATTGTTTAATATCATTAATGAAACAGAAGAAAACGAACGAGTAATAATAACTTAAAAGTGTGTCAAATTACACAATAAACCTAATAACAGTAATGCGTGATTTTGTTTTCAGTGCCGTCCGCCAAATTTAAATGACTGGCACGAAAAATTAGTGCTATGTCAATTAAATGGGTAATATCCATACGTAGTAATTCTGCCCGAAGGCAGGCCCTTCACTGCAATCATAGCATTTTTCATGCTATGGTTGCAGCTTTACTAGGGAATTGTAGGTGTGGTAGCTTCCCATTGCTTTCCACACCGGTGAAGGATGATAGTGAAGATAATGATAAGGATGATGATGGCCATATTATTTCGGGGACCGTTTGGGCGTTAAAGTTTTCCTGGCATTTGTCTTACAGGTGAGGAAAAACCCCGATAAAAACCTCACCCAGAAAAACTGCCCCGACCAGGGATCGAACCCGGGCCCGCTGCGTGACAAGGCAGCACGCTACCTCGAAACCACAGCGGTGGACATAGGCAATATAAGTATGTTAAATTTGCGTACGTTTTACCATAGGCAAGTTTAAATTTATTTCAAGACTGTCTTTGTGATTCATGTTACGCCCTAAAATGGTTTAGCTTTCCGTCCACGACTTCTAGGAAAAAACGTCGTTAGTGACGTCATATTAAGATACAGCGGAAAACCAAATACGTCACTTTTTTCCTTGAAACTTAGAAATATTACTTTTAGTTGTAGAACATACGTATTTCCGTATCTGAATGCCAAACTTTATATAAATCTTTTAAATTATTAATTACACTGGGCAACAAAAAATAAACCTTTTTTTTTTTTGTCTCAGAAAGAAACATATGTGATTCTGATAGTAATGTTTCCCCTGAATTCAAATATGATAACGGTTTTTCTCCATTACGCAAGGTTTCCGAAAGACAGGCATTTATAATTTCAAACACTTCTACATTCGTAACTACACAATATTCGAACATTCGGACTCGCCTAGAAAGTAAGAAATTACGATTTTCTGCTATATTTCGCCTGTGGAGCATCCCTCTTGATGGTCCAACAATAATCGGCCAGCATATTATGATTCCATTTGCCTTGATATCTCTTTTCCAAGCTGAAATCTCCTGATGAAAGTGTTCCCCGTTTTATTTTTCAATGGATAAATGGACGAAAAAAACTGTTATTAAAAAATAATTATTTAAATCCATTAATTGAAATTGAAATAAAAAACTGTGGATGATGGAGAAATTCCGAATACATATTTGGAATCACGAAAAAAAAAGTGCATTAAGTACAACTATTGGTACTCATGAGACAAAAATCATGTTGATCAGTGTTGTTACGCTGTTTTCAGTCTTCTTCAACTATTATCTATTACATTTAAGTTAAGGAAGATTGGGAACAATGTAGTAATCTATAATTTAAAAGCTTTATGTAGTAAAAAACTTCAACGGAGATTCAAAATGTGTTTAAATATCATGCCAAACTTTGGCGATAAATATACCCATGACTAATCTGTGAATTTTACTGTTTTATACTTGTAAGTGACAATATTTCCATGGAGATTTTAATGACATCTGAAAGTCCATATTGACAAATAAATTATGTACTTGGTTCATTCCCAGAACACTTCATATATCTCTTAATAATACTCGCTCCATAAGTAGCCTATAATTAAAATATAGGAACCAAAATGTGCGTATGTCTAGAACATCTACCCAAGCTCATCGCAGAAGCACCGTTAAAATAAGCATTAAAAAAAAGTTTAATGGAATCGGGTTTCGTCTTCCAAAATCGTCTGTGAACATGTGTCAAAGCTAGAAATTAGATTGACGAACGATGCTGTAACAATATCTCAATTACCTTACAATCATCATCATATATGGCATGACAGCCCATTTTAACCAGTAGCCTTCCTCAGTATGTCCGTCCAGACTTCTCTAGTTGCTGCTAAATTCTTCCAATTTCTAATTTTACTAATTCTAATATCCTGCAAGATATCATCCTCCCATCTTAATTTTGGTCGTCCAACTTTTCTGGGTTGTAATGATTGATTCCTTACCAGTTATACTTTTTGCTAGTAGAGGAGCAACGAAGAAATATACCCGGAATTCGTGAATGTCCTCACAGCAAGAGGTTGTTACACAAGTTCCGCTGATAATTTAGTTTTGCATAAATAATAACCGGAATATGAAAAATGTCATTATCTTCCAAAGATTAGTTAACCTTGAAAAAATATATATTAGAAAGCACAAGTCAAATGAATGCTTATACGAGTATACGTGACTTAGGGTACCAGGTAAGAAATCAAACAAGTTTACTGGTAAAAATCGTGGTTAACAAGCACGCAAGACTTAAGTACAACTCATTATTTGCGTTACAATAGTTTAAATATGTTTTAGGGATTAGTTCGGAGGCAAGCGGTAGCATAGACGGTTAAGGCAATACGCTACAACCCGGAAGGTCCAGAGTTCGAGTCCCGGTGGGGTCAGGATTTTTAAACTGACCCAAACCTTCTGGCCCTATAGCCGACTCAGCCTCTTATGGAAATGAGTACTCGATCTTTGTTGTGGGGCTGACAGCCCGGGCTACATTAAATGCCGGTTGTCTACAAAAAATGGAAGCCTTAACCTCTTACTACCCCAAGGATGTCCTATGGCCTGTAGTGCTATCACTTTACTTACTTACGGATTAGTTCAGAATTTCGAAACGTATTTGTAAATATTTTCAATCCATGCAATGTATGTACTTTTATTTCATATCAAGTCGAATTTAATTATTGTGTTATATAAATATTAACATATGCTGAATATAATAAATTAACACTGATACAAACGACACCCAAAAATATGTTCACAAATTTATAATACCCAAGTATTAAAATAGGCCTCTATTATGTCACATTTTGAGAACATAAAATTTCCATCAAAACGGTGTTTTAAATAATATATTATAAATAGTAATACAAAGAAGAAATATTTTATTGTTTTAATAGACACTTGGTAACGCTAGAAAAATACAATTATAAACATAAATTAAGTACACTCTTGAGCTATCAGTAGATATGTTCACTTGTAAATGCATCAAAAGTGGACATGGCCCATTTTAGTACTCAAGGGCTCAATTAACTTCCTCATATGGAAAGTTGAGGTTATTAGAACTATTTTAAGATAAAATATAAATAAAATTGAAATATATGCCAACGCAATTGATAATTGTATGAACTGACAGATGAATGTACAATTAGCCATTTACTTACTAGTTATAACAATTAAACAAATTGAAGTCGTTTGAATCAGTACTGCCAATTGATTAAATTAAATTAAGAATTGTCGCTACTATTAAAAATACATTTTAACGTGAAATAATTTTTATTTAGCCATAAAATCAAATAAATTCTAATAATATTTATGTCCATATAATTTATATTGATTACTCTTATTTGTTTAGTAGTGAAGTTACGTTTATCGTAAGTAATGCCACGAGTGATTTCCAAATTATCGATAAATTGGAAATCAAGAGTGGCATTTGTTAGGACTATTTACTTACTTACTTACTCACTGGCACTATCGAACCCGAAGGTTCATGGCCGCGCGGACATAAGCTCTCCATACATCCCTATCCTGAGCTAATGCTTTCCAATCATTCCCTGTATAATCTACTTCCCTCAAATCATAGTTAATGTTGTTCTCCCACCTCATTCTTGGTCTACCAACTGGGCGTTTTCCCTCTGGCTTTCCTACAAGAAGCTTCCATGCACGTCTTTCATTCCCCATACGCGCAACATGTCCTGCCCATCGCAGTCTACGAGACTTAACTGTTCTTATTATATCTGGCTTCCTATAAAGACCATGTAGTTCATTGTTATGTAGTCTTCTCCATTCACCTGTCTGTTCATCTCTCTTTGGTCCAAAAATTTTCCTAAGAACTTTATTCTCAAATACTCGTAATCTCCTTTCCTCCCTTAAAGTAAGAGTCCATGTTTCGCACCCATATAATATAACTGGTAGAATAATAGTTTTATATATTTTCAGTTTAACGTTTTTTGAAAGGAGTTGGGACATCAAAAGTCTCTGCAATGCATAATAGCATGCATTTCCAGAATTGAGCCTATGTTTAATTTCTTTGTGCATCTCATTCCTATTTGTGATTATTGTTCCTAGGTATTTGAATTCAGCCACTTCCTCAAAATTTCCCTCATTTGTCATTAGCTGTCCATTTCCATTATATAC
Organism: Diploptera punctata; assembly: GCA_030220185.1. Taxonomy (NCBI): domain Eukaryota; kingdom Metazoa; phylum Arthropoda; class Insecta; order Blattodea; family Blaberidae; genus Diploptera; species Diploptera punctata. The sequence continues at coordinate 280,355 of JASPKZ010003800.1, forward strand.
TGAATTTCTACGTGTGACCATATATTTAGTTTTACTGATATTTACTTCCAGTCCTAATTTCTTAGTGTTACTCAATAGTGTGTGCGTGTTGGCCTTTAGTATCTCCTCGCTATCGGCCAATAGTACTACATCATCAGCATAAACTAACAGCTTATTAATACCATTGAGTTGTAAGCCTTCCTCATTCTCTAAAGATTTAATGGCATGCTCTAGTACAAAATTAAATAGTAGAGGAGATAGTGCATCTCCTTGCTTCAATCCATTCTGGATTTCAAAAGTGTCCGAAAACTGTTTGCCTACACGCACCCTACTCTTTGAGCCATTTAGACACATTCGTATAAGTCTAACTAACTTTTTAGGAATTCCGAACTCCAGCAGGATACTATATAACTTCTCCCTCTTAATTGAATCATATGCTTTTTTGAAGTCTACATATAGTTGATGTACAGTACCATTATATTCCCATTTCTTCTCTAAAATCTGTCTTATACTGAAAATCTGATCTGTTGTAGACCTGTTTCTTCTAAATGCACATTGATGATCTCCTAGAATGTCATCAATATAGGGAGTAAGTCTGCTTACTAATATATTTGTTAGAATTTTGTACGAAGTTGAAAGTAATGAGATGCCCCTGTAGTTGTTGCAATCAGTTTTATCTCCTTTCTTATAAATTGGTACGATAATTGATTCCTTCCATTCATCTGGAAGAGCTTCTTTTTCCCAAATCATACTAAGCAACCAGCGTATCTTGTCCATCAATTTTTCTCCCCCTGATTTTATCAGTTCTGCTGGGATCTCATCTGAACTGATGCTTTATACATCTTCAATTTTTCAATCGCCCTTTCAACCTCTAATGCACTTGGCTCTGCGACTAGCATTTCTGCTGTCAGTAACTTATCCTCCTCAATGTCCTGTTCTGTATGTACATTTAATAGCTGATTAAAGTAACCTTTCCATCTATTTAATATACTCCTAGAATCTGCAATCATATCCCCATTTTCATTCCGAATTATGTTTGTTCTAGCCTGAAACCCCTTCTTCTCTATACTAATTCCCTGATATAATTCTCTAATGTTCCTATTTTTGCATTCATTTCAAGATCATTAATCTTCTCTCTCAAATATTCACTATTTAACGAATAAAATTAAGCTGTTTACTCACAAATCATTATTTAAATATAGTTATTTTAAAATATTTATATATTTAATGTAAACGGCGATGTTTGAAAACAAATCAGAAACCATTGGTACGCTTCATTTGCTTATTTTGTTCATCACTGCAACCAGATCATATTATTTATTGCCAAAGGATCACAATGTTGTAAGAATGCACCCTAGTGGAGAAATTTACAACCAACGTAATAGGTATTAATTTCTGATGTCCTATGATGTAAATAAGTCAATTATATTTTTCTGCAACGTCATTTCCTGGAAAATAATTCGTTTAAGAGTGCAAACAGTGTTTTTTTTTTTGTGGTATAATCAATTGCTACAAATGTTTTTATATTATCTCCCGCAAGCACTATGAGCTGACATTTGTGCACTATATATACAATCTGGTAGCCATATTTCTTGGAGAGCCAGTCACTGCAAAATAATGATATGACCTATTCAGAATGATAAAAAGGAGATGCTTTCATTATTATTATAAACTTCAATTGGTAAATTCTAGGCGAAACACGGCTGTGATTGATTGTAAATAAAATATCATTGAAATGTGATTAGTCATTGACTCCTATTTGGGGCATGAGTTAAATAGTCATATTTTTGTATATAGGCCTATCAATGAGTTGCATGTATATATTTTTTTGAATATATTTATATTCTTATTTAAATTGTATTTATAGGCCTTAAAATCATAGCTAATACACTGTGCGATCTGTATAGCACTGGACAGCAGACGCGCGGATATCACTATACACTGCCCACGCACTCGCGGCGGGGAACGGACAGCGTTAAATCGCGGTGATACAACCACACACATTTTCGTAACTATTTTACAAATTGTCGTACTTAACAATTTTGTTGAAGCAGGTGCTGGAACTGTTCACCTTCGTTGTCCATACATTTTTTGACACTCTTTATAAAATTTGTTGTACAGATTATGGACTGCTGAACGTGACGGAATGTTTACACCCGGGAATGGTGTTTCAAAAAGTCTTCGTACTTGGCTGGCAGACTGAGTTAACAAATATTGATCATAAATAAATACACGTTGTTCAGTAGAAAAATTATTAGCCATTATACAGTTTACAGTTTACACTTATACACACGTCATTAAGTTTACACTTACACACGCCTGTTTTATAAGATACAAATTTTAAAATTGAAATAACTTATACACACGCCATTCAGTACACAAGGAAAAGCGACCCAGTACCTTATCCACTCGAAGCATACAATCTGACTGTGAATGCGTGGGATGTGCTTGTATAGGCTGAGTCTGCGCACATTTGAAGTCCGGTGTCTGCACGTGTAAGCTTCGTCACCGCTACAGCACAAATGCTGTCCAATGCTATACTGATCGCACTGTAGTTTCTAGGATCTTTAGTAGCATTCACTAGCTTTTGTTTCTATTGTTGTTTTGCGGCAAAATATCTGGGTTAGGTATTAACTTAGGGGAGAAATACATTCAAATAAAGGTAATTTAGTGTGGTAGGCCTACCTATAAGTTATAGGCTTAATATGTATTAGAACTATTAAAGTCAGTTTAGGATGCACAACAGTAAAAAATGCTTGAAATTTATAAGAAAAAATAATATGTCAAATAGAAGCATTATTATAAAGTTTGTTAAGAAAGTTATTTTGAATTTAGTGCTTTTGGCAAAAAATCTCGCGGTGAGAATAAACCCCTTTATTGCCACCTCATAGAAATTGTGAGTGTATTTTATATCTATAATGAGGTGGACCTACCTTTCTGTGTAAATATGACAAGTCCTTTGTCAAACATCACGTATCGAATACAATAAGAAAGTTCGTGGAAAGATTGAATTTAGAAATCCTTGGAGAGTTTTATATACACATATATTCCCTAAAACTCAAAAAGATTGATTTACAGCACTCTAGTTAATTTTCCGTAGTGTGACAAGCCTAAAAGGCCCTTTGGCTACCATCCGGCTGCCGGCCTCACATCTACATGTGCTAATCACAGAGGTGGACGATCATTCAGTCACTATAGGGGTGACGTGTTCAGCACTTAGGGCCGCATGCAAATACATTAGTCACTACTCAAATTACTTCCAATCACTGGTGAGCTGACTCACCGTGAGCAATTGCTGAGATCGAACTAACGGCCGACTTACCGGTCATGCATGAAAGATGACGTTTTCGTAATATTGGCAACGAATTACCCAGAATTCTCAGCGATAAAACCACTTCCGTTATTTTCGTCTGCTATAGAGGAACGCATTTACGCTTGCGTCCCGCAAATAATACCGTATACAACAACGTCTGCGTCGCGCAATATTACGCCGATTCTCCTGTTCTTCCAGTTGAATTCTTTGGTAGACTCTATCAAATTCCTCTTCTCCGCGTATACCGAAAACATGATCGAAGTCTTCAAGGTCCGACATCTTGGATAAAGCTGCAAAGGTTTCAAACTACATCGGTTACCATCGGTTCCCTTCGGGATTTTCACGATAAGTTTCTATCTTTAGCTATGATCTTGAGGTACCTCGTCAGGTAGCTTACAATTATTATCGCATGAATAGATTTCTGAGTAAGCAAAATGTATTAGGATAAAACCTTCTCAGCAGAGAACGCTTTTACTGTCTAATGCGTTTATAAATTCGACCCTAAGGGTCCCTAATCGTCAAAGCTGGATTTCTCAACCTGGAGTCGCTACTTATTGCAGTTACCCAAATTCCTCACGATGCTACAATTCCTCATGATGCTATATAATTCCTATACTGAACAAAATTCCATGAGATGATGCCTTCCCCATGGGAACTCGAACCAGCGCAACTCCGTAGCTCTGCACCATGCCTTAAACCACTCGGTACGGCGCGGGACACTGCTCTTACATTTAACACGGTTTTCAAAACTGGAGAAGAGAACAGCAGACCTTTGTCAAATTTGGAAGTGATCCGAGGATATTCAAAAGATTCTGAAATCACCACGGAGATGACCACGGTAATGAATTAATTCAAGGACGAAACTTTGAACACCATATTTAAAAGATCAAATAATACAGCAATCTATTGCAATAGAGAAATACTACTGTGTTCCGTGTTAAGATAAGCCATCAGTAAAACTTGAGCCAAATTAAATGGAAAATGGATACGTACATTTTACGTTTCAAATTAATTTCTACTAACATGATAAATACATTAAATGTCAGTGGTGGCTTGTAAGCACGTTTTCGCATTGTTTACTGGGCTTTCTCTTTTTAATGTTATCTTATACTTTCAACATCTTAGTTTGAGCTATAATTCTTGATACAACATGTAGGCTATATTTTATATTTAAAAAAAATAGTGCATGAGATTGGTACTCTTGATTTAATGGTTATTTTTATTTTCTAGGAATCAAAGTTATACTGAATTTAGTATAAATTTTATAGGCAAGATGGATGCATTACAGGGAGTAGCACTCGTTACTGGCGGAGTTCAGGGGATTGGTTTGGGCATCGTTAAACAACTGCTAGGTAATGGAATTAAGGTAAATATTAGCGTCACTTCCGTCACCAGACACCCTTAGAATTAGTTCAACTAACATAATGATGAACGATCAAAACTGTTCGCAATTAACAGTAATAAAAATAACTAGAGATATAATTCTACACCTCAGATGAGAAATGAACCCAAGATCTTCAAGTTTACATGCTGTAGTACACCATTCAGCTATTTAAACAAACTTATTAACCAAAGAAAACAGACGACTAGTCTCAAAACATTAACTTCTTCCATATTACCGTAATTGGGGCACGCCGTAGCGTAGTGGTTAAGGCACTGAGCTACAAGCCGGAGGGTTGAGGGTTCAAGTCCCGTTGGGGTCAGGGTTTTTAAACTGACCCAAACCCTCTGGCGGCACTATGGCCCTGGGGTCGACTCAGCCTCTAACTGAAATGAGTACCAGACGCTTGTTATGGGGGTAAAGGCGGCCGTCACGCAGGGTTGACAACCAGGCTGACATAAAGTGCCGATTGTCTAGAAAAAGTGGGAGCCTTAACCTCCTACTACCCCAAGGGTCTCCGGGCCTGTTGTGGGATCACTTTACTTTACTTTTACATATTACCGTAATTGATTGAAAAATGAATATATGTGTGTGTGTGTGTGTGTGTTTGTGTGCGTGTGTGTGTTAGTATTCTAATAATATTCACTGCACGTTTCATATTTTAGGTTACGCACTATATATGATAGGTTGGTTAATGTGGTATATTATCAATTTACATATCATTTCGTAATTTTCTATTAAACCGCTGTGCTAATATTTTGGAGGAGTCCTTCGGTACGGTGTACCTGACGGAAGAGGCAACTCTACATCTACTGTAGATTGTAGATTGTAGATTGACAAACGGGCGGATGGGGTTTGTTAGTCCTGCAAGACAACCCATCTAGGAGAGACATCTTAGGCCCTGCCACCACCCGTTGGGATACCTCGGTCATCATAACCATACTCCCAAGTCCTAAACTTGTCCTCCCTATCTAAGTTCGCGTCCACGTTCAAGAGTTCTGGGCTTGAAACCAACACCTCTAGGGAGAAGGTATTGGAGTTGCAACTGCTGGGAATTGCTGAGCTTCGTAGTCGTCAGGTCGCTCATTCCTGACGACCCCACAGTTGGTCCACGGGCTCCTTGAGCCTAGCCGGGAGGACGCTGTCGCAGATCCACCGACCATTCCCCTGTTCTGCCTCCAGGGACGTATCCTGCAGCCGTTGTGAGACCGGCTAGGGCTACAAGTCCAACAGTGTGAGACTTTAGCACATCCAGGTGCTCATCTCCTGGCGACCCCACAGTTTGTCGACGAGCCCAAGAGACAACTCCGAAATAAAATGGGGCAGGCTGAGCTCTGGAGCTGGGTGAAGGCAATCGGCCTAGGGAAGAAATCCCGAATAATAAACCCGCCATGAAAACGGGCTATCAACCCACTTCAAGGTGTATTTTATACATTGCTCCCAGCCCCAAGGATCAAGCCTCGGATATCATTTCGATAAACATTTGTACCTATTATGTGCAGAAAGGAGCATAAGATAAGTATTCTTTTTTCTTCTTCTTTTTCTTCTTCTTTATAGGCATATGCCTGTTTATTTGCACACACTATGTCAATGATGATTGCATCTCATTCCATCTCTTGAGTGGTCTGCCCACTTCTCTTTTTCATCTACCTAGGACGTAAGTTATTCGCTGCTTTAATAAAGACAAAAAAAGAGAGTGAAAGCTGGGGTTGGAATTTTACTCCATGACAAATACGAACAAAATATTTTAGATGTAGATTACATTAATGAAAACATGGCAGTAAAACTGAACGTTAAAAGAAGTTTCCTCTATATACGTAGTGTTTAAGATAAGGTAATTGTGTATTGTGTGAGGAATGAAGATGATGATGATTAATTCAAGGGGAAGAAAAGATACCCAATACCGGCACACAGTATCTAGATAATATGAGATTCTGTTAACCAATTTAAATCTTACGCAATTTTTTAGAGTTATATTGATGTTTTAGAGTTATGATCTGTTATGTACAGAAAAGAGCATGTTCACTTAGTGGAGTGGGATACATGTTATCATTTATTTAAATAATGTAAGCGTCATAATGTGGAATATTATTTTGTACTACGATACTATAATTGAATCTTCTTCTTCTTCGGATTTCCCCCCACTTCTATGTTTGCCATCTTCAGTTTCCATTTATCTCTATCATTCCAATCTCCTTCTTCCAAATTAGTATCATCCATTATAGTTCTGACGTAGGTTTTCCATTTCCATCTTGGTCTGCCACTTTATTTCTTCCAGGGGTGACCATTGGTATATATTTTTTAGCCATCTTTCATTTTCCATTCTTTGTACATGGCCATACCATTTAAGCGTTTGATTTTCAATCCTCTTAACAACAGATGTGGTGACATTCATTTTCTCTCCACAGGAATTAATTTCTTATTTTATCCTACCTTGTTTTTTGGAGGCTTCTTCTAAAATAATCGAATTCAACTGTTTTATTTTTTATTTTATTTTTTTGTAATTCCGTCAAAGACCAAGTTTCACTTCCATATGACAAAATATTCTGCATTATGCTCTTATAAATTTTCATTTTAGTTTCCTTTGTAATATTTTTGTTCCAAATTATTCCATGTAATGTTTTAGTTGCATTTTTTGCCATTGCAATTTTAGTCTGTACATCTCTCTCACAGGTACCTAAACTTGTAATTATTGACCCAAGATATTTAAAAAATTCGCATTTTTTTATTTTCCCTGTTTCGGGTATGAAGTCATCCACATCCTTTCCCAAACACATATATTCTGTTCTCTGTAAATTTATATTCAGTCCCCATTTTTACATTCTTCCATTATTTTATGTATCATATATTTCATATCATCTTCATCCCCTGCAAAAATTATTTGATCATCTGCAAACAAACATTGAATGCAGTACTTTTCCTTCTATAGGAATAGCCATTTCAGAACATTTTTATACCACAAGTTAAGAGCTTGGTCTAAATAAATGCTAAAAAGAATTGGTGAAAAACTGTATCCCTGCTTAAGGCCTTTATTCACTGTGAATTTCTCTGTTAAATTATTCTGTATTTTTACTTTAGCTTTTGTATTACTATAGATCCTCCTAACAATATTAATCCATTTATCACAGATATTCATATTTCTCATTGCCGTCCATAACAATTGTCGAGGTACACTATCATATGCCATCTCAAAATCAATAAAGGTCATATGTAGTTATTTATTTTTTTGCTAGGATTTTCTCTTGTAATTGTCTAATACAGAAAATATCATCAATACATGATCTTCCACTCCGGAATCCACATTGGTCTTTTCTTAAGTTATATTTTATCTCCTTAAGTTTAAAATGTCCACCGCTGTGGTCTCGAGGTAGCGTGCTCCCTTGTCACGCAGCGGGCCCGGGTTCGATCCCCGGTCGGGGCAGTTTTTCTGCGCGAGGTTTTTATCGGGGTTTTTCGTCACCTGTAAGACAAATGTCAGGAAAACTTTAAGGCCCAAACGGTCCCCGAAATCATATGGCCATCATCGTCATTATCACCCTTATCATAATCATCATCAAAATCATCATTCACCGGTGTGGAAAGCAACGGGAAGTTACCACACCTACAATTCCCTAGTAAAGCTGCAAGCATAGCATGAAATTGCTATGAATACAGTGAAGGACCTGCCTTTGGGCGGAATTACTATGGATGGATGGAAGTTTAAAATTTATAATTTTACTAAAACCCCTAGCTGTTGATGGTAAAACGCTTATACCTCTATAATTGGAACACAGTTTTATCACCTTTTTTTAAAAACAGTCTTCTGGAATATCGTCTCCAATTTCAATTTTATTAAAAAGTTTTGTTAAAAATATACTAAAATATCTCCTCCACGTTTTAGAAGTTCCATCTGAATATTTCCTGGTCCTGGTACTCTCCTATGTTTTGCCTCTTTCAAAGCTCTTTTTACTTCATCTTCTGTTATCTCTGGAGTGTTAAATTTATATTCTACATCCGTATCTTGAAATTGAAACTCGTTTCTATTTTCTTGATGTAAACCTTTATAATGTTGCATCCATTCTGATGGTCTTATCAACTGAATATGTATCTTCTTTCTTTTTGATTTCCTGATAGTTTGTAATTTTTTCCAAGTTTCTTTGGACCTAGCATATCCAATCGGATGATCTATATTCGAGCATATATTATCCCAGTATTAATTTTTTGTTCTTCTCACTTCCACCTTTGTTTTTTGTTTTAAAGTGATATATTAATTTCCATATGATGTTGAGTGATCTGATAACCATTTCATCCGTGCTTTCTTTTTTCTTCTACTATTTTTTTTAATATCGTGATTAAACCATTCATTATTTCTTTTTAATTCTAGATGTTCTGTCCCAAGTGCTTCTAAACCTGTTGTACGAAATCAATGCGAAATTTCGTCTTCAACAATTCTTCGACCGTAAAGGTCTTAACTCATCCGTAAAACCTCACTTTCAGTAAATTAAATATCTTCACATATCTGATTTTATAAGTATTTGAGTTTGGGATGTATTGAGCATATAGCCGGAATATAATATGATAGGTTAACAAGAAAGATTTATAAATTGGAACAAATCCCATTACACCAAAAAATAAAAGACCAAAAATGTATAAGGAAGTGGAATGAGGAAAATTATATGAAATTAGTGTGACTTGAAAACGTGAATGTTCCTAACACGATAGAAGGAAAGCAAGCAAATGATTGGGTTATGTTTTAATAACATACTAATAATAATAATAATAATAATAATAATAATAATAATAGTAATAATAGTAATAATAATAATATACTACCACTATTACTACTACTACTAATAATAATAATAATAAATAATAATAATAATTTATAATAATACTAGGGTCTGTGAAATATTTTTTTTATTTGAGGTGTCCCAGGATTATTTTTACATTTAATAAAAACGCTGAAATTATTTTCAGGGTGTATCAATCTGTGACATAAAGGAGAAAGAAGGAGAAGCAATAGTACAGCAACTACAACATAAACATGGGAAAGATAAAGTAATCTTCATCAAGACAGACGTATCTCAAGAGGAACAAATGAGAGGCAATTTCCTACTTTCAAACCATTTTTCTAAACTTCATTCTTCATTACTTCTCTATATCATTTAAATTGGGTCTATTTTGAATGTATTAAGAGCCGTCATTTGTTTGTGATAATATTAATAATATAAATCTTAGAATAAGGAAACAAATGAAAGAACAAGACAGAACAGAGCTAATAGTAAACAGAAAACAGGGAATCATTAGTTATAACATACACGCTTCACAACTACCAATCTTCATCATCATCATTCATTTATTTTCAATACATTAATTAACCAACTAACTAACTCGCTGGCTCTATCGAACCCGTAAGTTCATGGCCGCACAGGCATAAGCTCTCCATATATCCCAATCCTGGGCTAATAATTTTCCAATTCTCCCCTTATAACCCACTTCCCTTAAATCATGAATAATGTTATTCTCCCACCTCATTCTTGGTCTACCAACTGGGCGTTTTCCCTCTGGTTTTCCTGCAAGAAGCCTCTATGTACCTCATTCATTCCCCATTCGTGACACATGCTCTGCCCATCTCAGTCTACGAGATTTAACTCTTCTTATTATATCTGGCTTCCTATACATACCATTTGCTCACTCTTATGAAGTTTTCTCTATTCACCTGTCTGTTCATCTCTTTTTGGTTTTCAATATAATTAATGATTATTAAAAATAATTAATAATAATATTATTTAATAGTATTATAACAAAGTTATATATCATCATCAGCATCAAGGATTAGACCTGCTGGTCTGTTCCGATCACATGTTAGAATTGGTCTATCCATCTTTTACTGGGTCTTCCAACATTTCTTCGTCCTAGTGGTTTGTAATGAAGAATCTGTTCCGGAATTCTATTGTTATCCATTCTATTGATGTGGTCCATCCATTCATCTCTGTATTGTGTAATTCTGTCTAATACGAGTAGTTTGAATGTATATCCTCACTTCGCCTTTGATCCATAAGTTTATATATATATATATATATATATATATATATATATATATATATATATATTATTGGCTCACACTGGTGTGCCCCTTATATACAGGCTCACTAACTCACATCAGACAAACCATAAGGCATGTCTTGGCGAAGAGGTATAAGATGAGAAATTTCCTTGCGTTATTTCTGTAATTGTACGATATTGGTGCCCATCCAGCATTTGTAAAGGATATGGATAGCCAGTATTACAAAAAATAACAACTCCAGTTCAATAAAATCATATATAATAGGTGCGGAAACAGAAATACTGGTCACATGTTAAAAGCATTTATACTGGTTGCATGATCTTACATATACGTGATGAATATGAAATCAGCAGCTGAATGGTTAGTCAAGAGTTTGTCAGGGTTGCTAAATGTTAGCAATCTTAGATTATTTCTTCAACCAACAAACTCCATGTCTAGACATATCCAGAACAAAAAATAAATAAAAAGTAAAAAATCTTATTCTTCTGAAAGTACAGACCAATAATAATAATAATAATAATAATAATAATAATAATAATAATAATAAAATAATAATTATAGATGTAAAAAGATTACCAAAATAATTTATACGAAATACTGATTCTCCACCGTTGGTCTACCATTGGCCACTGACTTTACGTCCAAATAAGCCATTATTATAAAGGTGCATAATCATTCAGCCAATATAAGGGCGACACGTGGTATCAAATCGGGTCTCCCACACGTTATAACTTGTTTTATCAATCTAATTCCCTTAACCGTTCCTCCAAAAAGTGCAATAATATTTCTTTTGCGCGATAGTGCTTTCTGTCGTACTTACAGCAATGACGACCATGATTGAAAGTTCAATTTCCTAAAGTTCGGGGTTGTCAAACTATTAAGAACTAAATAAGTATATTTTAATATTACAAATACCTACCTAGGGTGGAAAGTAAAACCACTGCCCTTTATGTATACTACATACAATGTATATACAAAAATATATCCAAAAGGTAGTGTTAATATACATTATATGAAACAAATCACTGCATTTTAAATTAACTGAACTTTATTTGAAACAATATAAAACAATAAATAAAATTGGTCAAATTTCAAAACCTTATAGGAACAATAAAAAGCATTCTTTTCCGAAAAGTACGTCTAGATACAATTCTAAAATTTTATAAAACAATGGCTCTTCCAACTCTACTTTATGGTTCTGAAACCTGGACTCTTACTACAGGTAAATTAAATAGGATATTAGCTGCAGAAATGAAGTTATTAAGACCTTTAGCGGGTTATACGCTTTATGATCACATACGTAATGAAGATATCCGCAAAGCTCTCAACACACCAGCAATAACTGAAATCATTCAAAAATATCAAAATAATTGGCATGAACACCTTCTGAGAATGCCAAACAATAGACTACCTCTGCAGCTATTGAACTACAGACCCATAGGGCGAAGAGACCCAGGAAGACCTAAGAAGAGATGGAGGGATCAATTTCTTTCCTGAAGCGGAACAGGCCAATGACCTAATCCATGACTGCCATTGATGATGATGATGATGATGATGATGATGATGATGATGATAAAACAATAAATTCGTACTTGCCGCCATTGTATGCCTGGTTGGAGTTACGGCTTGCTGCAGTCTCAACTAAATTATTCTCGGCATTTAGCGTATATACAGTACATTGGCCAGACTGCTAAATGTCAGGTGTTTATAATAAATGCAAATGTTTCCAACAAAGATATTATTTGTTATTTTGAAAACACTATCGTACAAAAAATAATGTACAACATACGTTTGTGAAGTGTTTTACAGAATCTCGCAAATTAAAAACCTCGCTATCGTTAGGTTTTTAATTATTTCGCTTCTGTAAAAACCACTTCCCAATCTCGCCATTATAATATACTATTTTATGGAAATTTGCTGTCTTTCGTCTGCATGCTATTTATTCCGCGGCTGGAAAAAGGAATGTGATATATTATTATCTAAAGATTTCTGTAAGGAAAACGAAGTTCATGGCTTTTAGAGGAAGAGATCCAGTGAGATCCAAAATTATTTAAAAAAATCAAAGTAGACAACAGGTGTCTAGTTTCAAATATTTGGGCTGTGATGTTGGCTACAATGTGGAAAGAGATATTGACTCCAAAATAAATAAATTTCAGACGGTGTGTGGAACAATACAGAGAACATTCAAAAATAAAATTAGAAAAGAAACCAAGAAAAAAATGTATAATGTTATGGCGGTTCCCACAATATTGTATGGATGTGAAACTTGGGCTCCAGTGAAAAAACATAAGGATAGAATACAGACGGCGGAGATGAGGTTCCTAAGAGAAGTACAAGACTTGATAGAATAAGAAATGAGGATATAAGAGAAGAATTGAAAGTACAGCCTTTATTGGATAAAGTCACGAATTACAGACAGAAATGGATTGATCATATGGATGGAATGAGTAAGGAGAGATATCCATTGTTAGCAATAAATTATCAAGCAAGAGGAAGACGTGATGTTGGAAGACCTAGAAGACGTAGGGCTGATGCATTATGAAGTCGGAACGGGTAATTGCCTAATCCCTGGAGTGATGATGATGATGATGATATATTATTCTAGATGTCATTTGATTATTGTGTTACATGTTATATAAATATTAAATTATATTCCAGATGCATTCAAAAACACATTACAACATTTTGGCAGTTTAGATATTGTTGTCAATAATGCAGGGATTTGTGACGAACAGCAATGGCGTCGAGCAGTTGCAGTTAATTTGGTGAGTATTCGACTTTGAAATATTACGAGTATAAAATAGCCCCAACAATTAATTGATACATGATTAAGAGAAAAATTGTAATATAATTTACAATAAATCGTGGACCTATTTAACGATGAATATTTCAGTAGAATTTCTTTGCTACTTATCGAAAATTTGTCCAATATATGCAGATCTAATTTTATGCGCGTTAATATACACAATATCATCAAATAAAAGAATACAATATTTTTGCAATAATACAATATAGGCTACTGTAATCTTTAACTTCAATCCATACAAGAACATAAAAAAATTATTATAAAACCATAATAGCGGTAGTATTTCTTATTGAATTAATGGTTGTGCATTTTCAGTTTTCATTAGAAATTAAAACAAGTGACCATATTCAAAGTTTACTTCTACAATAACTGAAACTGATGATTGCAACTATTTCTGTAGACAGTTGTGCAGTTTATAAACCAAACTGTGCATATCTCTCGGATAAAGGAACACACGAGAGCATATAACAGAAATTTAGAAAATTCAAAATATGCTAACCACCTATTCCAATTTAATCATTGTTTCGATCCAAATTTTGAAATTTTACATATTTGTGATAAGGGTAAGAAGTTAGATCTTTTGGAGGCTGTAGAAATTAATAAATTTAAAAGTAGTAAAAAACTGTTAAATTCTCAACTTGATTTGAATGAATTCCCTTTGTTAAATTAAAAAATGTAAATAAATATTGTTGTATTGTTGCTTAGATCAGTTGGAACACAATTCATAATTTGTTAACATGTCTGAAGAAGGTACAGTGTACCGAAACAGCTGTCACTGAATTATATAATAAATATGAAAATCAAATAAAACTACGTTTTATTTTTATTTAATTAACAAACTGTGCATAGTTTGGAGAAAAGATATTTTCTTAATAATGAATTATGTTTATGAATATACAATATTTTTTTAAATATTTGTTCACAATTTATTTATTTATTTATTTTAATTAAAAATATTTTACTATGTAGTTTTACACTTGATAAAAATGTGATTACGAAAAGTATGAAGGCAACAAATTTTCTTGCTGCAGTTCAATTCTTTTACAGTAATTTTTACTCTATCAGTATTTTATATAATTTATTTTAGAATTTTTATCTGAAATCAAAATTTTAAACGATGTAGTTCGTAATTAAATTTTCCACAAAGTTTAACACTCATAATTAACGAATAAATACAACTTTAACCAAAAGGTCTGCTCCATACAATCCATTGAAACATGTGACAGTAAGCTCCGCTCTTCCCTAAATTGTATGTGTTGCAGAATGGATCTATACAAGGAAACTTACTAGCGCTGGACTTCATGGGAAAAGATCAAGGAGGAAAAGGTGGTGTGGTAGTTAACGTGGCTTCTACTACAGGCATGGGAATAGCCCCATTCCTGCCAACTTATAGCGCTACAAAACACGGAATTATTGGTTTTACAAAATCCCTTTCTGTGAGTTAAATTCAGCTAATCTTTTTTAAGGCATTGTGTAATAAATCACAAAATTGTCACGAATGGATAAGTATATTTTTTATCTTTTTATGGTATAATGCTAATTA
This sequence comes from Diploptera punctata, assembly GCA_030220185.1. Lineage (NCBI taxonomy): Eukaryota > Metazoa > Arthropoda > Insecta > Blattodea > Blaberidae > Diploptera > Diploptera punctata. The sequence continues at coordinate 295,423 of JASPKZ010003800.1, forward strand.
TTTTATCCCTTATTTAAGCTCTTCCTTTTTAGACACCTTTATCTTTTTTAAGTCCACCGCTGCGGTCTCGCGGTAGCGTGCTGCCTTGTCACGCAGCGGGCCCGGGTTCTATCCCCGGTCGGGACAGTTTTTCTGGGTGAGGTTTTATCGGGGTTTTTCCTCACCTATAAGACAAATGTCAGGAAAACTTTAAGGCCCAAACGGTCCCCGAAATCATATGGCCATCATCATCATCAACCTTATCATTGTCATCATTACCATCATCCTTCACCGGTGTGGAAAGCGACGGGAAGCTACCACACCTACAATTCTCTAGTAAAGCTGCAAAGCATAGCTGTGAAAGACCTGGCCTCGGGCAGAATTGCTATGGATGGATCAATTTTAACTTCCCTGGTCTTAGAAGGACATGTTTGTGAGGAGGGGATTATTAACTCAGGATCATAAATATATTGGGGACACATCGTAATAACGGTGTTTGAATTTCGCGGGTGACGGCAAGAATAGTGGTCTCGCATTGGTAGAAATAGATTCGTGAGCCGCTGACTCATGAGTATCGAAATACCCACGCAGATCATCGATGCGTCTGGACTTCCATTCCAGAAATGTCTCTAAGCTTATACTTTCTCTGTCAGGAAAGTTCTATGCCAGAAGGATTACAAGGAAAATCTTGATTGGGAGCCGAGAAATTTCCGTCCCCGGCCGATATAGACTGTTGCCAGGGATGACAGCGATACAGTGATCTGTCAAAGGGAAGAATCTTTTGCAAGTGGACTCATTAGATAACTAACTAACTCACTGGCACTATCGAACCCGTAGGTTCATGGCCGCGCGGACATAAGCTCTCCATATATCCCTATCCTGAGACAATGTTTTCCAATCAACCCCTGTATAATATACTTCCCTCAAATCATAGTTAATGTTATTCTCCCACCTCATTCTTGGTCTACCAACTGGGCGTTTTCCCTCTGGTTTTCCTACAAGAAGCTTCCATGCACGTCTTTCATTCCCCATTCGTGCCACATGTCCTGCCCATCGCAGTCTACGAGATTTAACTGTTCTTATTATATCTGACTTCCTATAAAGACCATGTAATTCATTGTTATGCAGTCTTCTCCATTCACCTGTCTGTTCATCTCTCTTTGGTCCAAAAATTTGCCTAAGAACTTTATTCTCAAATACTCGTAATCTCCTTTCCTCCCTTAAAGTAAGAGTCCATGTTTCGCATCCATATAATATAACTGGTAGAATAATAGTTTTATATATTTTCAGTTTAACGTTTTTTGAAAGGAGTTGGGACATCAAGAGTCTCTCCAATGCATAATAGCACGCATTTCCAGAATTGAGCCTATGTTTAATTTCTTTGTGCATCTCATTCCTATTTGTGATTATTGTTCCTAGGTATTTGAATTCAGCCACTTCCTCAAAATTTCCCTCATTTGTTATTAGCTGTCCATTTCCATTATATAATGTATTTTTATGTGTGACCATATATTTAGTTTTATTGATATTTACTTCCAGTCCCAATTTCTTAGTGTTACTCAGTAGTGTGTGCGTGTTGTCCTTTAGTATCTCCTCGCTATCGGCCACTAGTACTACATCATCAGCATAAACTAACAGCTTATTAATACCATTGAGTTGTAGGCCTTCTTCATCCTCTAAAGATTTGATGGCATGCTCTAGTATAAAATTAAATAGTAGAGGAGATAGTGCATCTCCTTGTTTCAACTCATTCTGGATTTCAAAGTATCCGAAAACTGTTTGCCTACACGCACCCTACTCTTTGTGCCATTTAGACACATTCGTATAAGTCTAACTAACTTTTTAGGAATTCCGAACTCTAGCAGGATACTATATAAGTTCTCCGTCTTAATTGAATCTATGCCTTTTGGAAGTTACGTATAGTTAGTGTACAGTACCATTATATTCCCATTTCTTTTCTAAAGTCTCTCTTAAGCTAAAAATCTGATCCGTTGTAGACCTGTTTCTTCTAAATCCACATTGGTGATCTCCTAGAATCTCGTCAATATAAGGAGTAAGTCTCCTTACTAACATATTTGTTAGAATTTTGTACAAAGTTGAAAGTAAGGACTCATTAGATACTGTGAAATAATTATCTGATAGTTAAACGTTAAAAGAATATAAATTATTACAACAATCCTGAGTAGAATATCAAGGAGAGTTTATAGAATATGGAGTTCTATACGGTCAACTGAGTTGTTTTATTATGCCAAAACGACGCGAAAATTGACCCCCCGGGTAGCGCGCAACAATATTTTCTGACCACGAAAGGACATAAAAGATTTCTCTGGTTAAATTATCATAAGTAATGCCACGAGTGATTTCCAAATTACCGATAAATTCACGACTCACGAAGTGAGGAGTGAATTTATTAAGATAATTTGGAAATGAAGAGTGGCATTTGTTAAGACTATTTAACGAATAAAATTAAGCTGTTTACTCACAAATCATTATTTAACCATAGTTATTTTTAAATATGTATATATTTAATGTAAACGGCGATGTTAGAAAACAAATGAGAGACGATTGCTATGCTTCATTTGCTTCTTTTGTTCTCACTGCAACCAGATCATATTATTTATTGCCAAAGGAACGCAATATTGTAAGAATTCACTCTAGTGGAGAAAAAAATGAAACACATCAAACTGTATATTAATTCATTTCTGATGTCGTATGATGTAAATATGACAATTATATTTTTCTGGATTATTACCTGAAAAAAAAATACTTTTAAGAAAGTGCAAACAGTGTTTTTTTTTGTGGTATAATCAATTGCTACAAATGTTTTTATATTAACTCCTGCATGCGCTATGTGTTGACATTCATGCACTATATATATATATATATATATATATATATATATATATATATATATATATACAATTTGGTAGCCGTATCTCTTATGGAGTCGGTCACTGCAAAATCATGCTATGACCTATTCAGAATGTTAAAAAGGAGGTGCTTTCTTTATTATGATAAACTTTAGTTGGTAAATTCTAGGCGAAACACGACTGTGATTGGTTGTAAATCGAAAATCATTTAAATGTGATTGGTCATTGACTCCCATTTGGGGCTTGAGTTAAATAGTCAAAGTAAATCAGTAGTTTTATTATATCAGGGTTTGAAATACGGTATTGTACTTCTTACTAATAATTACCAATAGTACAGTCCAGTTCTGATAACTGTAGCCGTCTTGGTGCGTGGCAGGAGGGAACTAGTAGTCAAACAATACACATTTTCTTAATAATAATAATAATAATAATAATAATAATAATAATAATAATAATAAAATTAATTGTTATAAAAACAGCGGTATCCTATAATAAACACTCTGAACTTACTAGACAACAAAAATATTCACTAACACAGAAAATAAGGAAAACTCAACGTGTTGCAACTATTATGTTTTCTAATCTGATGATAGTTGCTGGCGGTACCTGTAACTCGCCCTCCCCTCTTACCGCACCATACACCATAGACCCATCAAATGTGGCCAAAGAAGTCAGAATTGGACTTTAACTAGTATATTGCTGCCACTGCCATCTAGAGTATTTTTATTTCAATTGGATGCACAAATAGGTTCACAAGTAAGCATTGAAATTAAGCTTTTTAAATATGCATATTCACTTTAGATGGCCCTATTTTAATCATGGTACAAAAATAACAGTCCATCATCATCATTTTTGAAGTGAGGCACACTAAAATAAACTTACTTACTCACTCACTGGCACTATCGAACCCGTAGGTTCATGGCAGCACGGACATAAGCTCTCCATACATCCCTATCCTGAGGTAATGTTTTCCAATTATTCCCTGTATAACCTACTTCCCTCAAATCATAGTTAATGTTATTCTCCCACCTCATTCTTGGTCTACCAACTGGGCATTTTCCCTCTGGCTTTCCTACAAGAATCTTCCATGCAAGTCTTTCATTCCCCATACGTGCAACATGTCCTGCCCATAGCAGTCTACGAGACTTAACTGTTCTTATTATATCTGGCTTCCTATAAAGACCATGTAGTTCATTGTTAAGTAGTCTTCTCCATTCACCTGTTTGTTCATCTCTCTTTGGTTCATAAATTTTTCTAAGTACTTTATTCTCAAATACTTTTAATCTCCTTTCCTCCCTTAAAGTAAGAGTCCATGTTTCGCATCCATATGATATAACTGATAGAATAATAGTTTTATACATTTTCAGTTTAATGTTTTTTAAAAGGAGTTGGAACAACAAGAGTCTCTGCAATGCATAATAGCACGCATTTCCAGAATTGAGTCTATGTTTAATTTCTTTGTGCACCTCATTCCTATTTGTGATTATTGTTTCTAGGTATTTGAATTCAGCCACTTCCTCGAAATTTTCCTCATTTGTCATTAGCTATCCATTTCCATTATATAATGTATTTCTACGTGTGACCATATATTTAATTTTATTGATATTTACTTCCAGTCCTAATTTCTTAGTGTTTTACTCAATAGTGTGTGCGTGTTGTCCTATAGTATATCCTCGCTATCGGCCAATAGTACTACATCATCAGCATAAACTAACGAAATAAACTTACATATGAAAGTTAATTCATCTCACCTCTTTGCAAAATAAAAATATGTGATCAAATAGGCCCAAAAGTAAGCATTCTGTATTACTTTAGAACAACAAACTATAATACATTAATAATAATAATAATAATCATCATCATCATCATCATCATCAAATAGATATTACAATTCAATGTTGAAGGAATCTAACCAAGAATCGAAATATCTTATAACCGTTATTACGATATCCCGTAAAAACAAAATACAAACTACTTTAACGATAGTAAAGCATCATTATTACAACAATTACGACAAAATACATTAAACTTATATCATACACTTACGGTCTTACTAATAAAAATCTATTATACTGGCTTTCATCAGTTGTTTAGTTATACAATGTATAAGCCTTATGTAGATCATGTATAATTTCCTTACGTTGGCAGGAGGTATATAACAATACAACCATTATACACAATACGCCACATATTCGTCATCACTATGGCATCAGAACATATTACGCGCAGTTTGTAACAGAAATAAAACAACATCAACTAGTGATTAATTGTATAAGAAATTAGTATGGATAAGAATTAATAGAGATTCCCTAATTGGGGAGGTACGGAAAAAATAAATGTGTTTTAATTTATTTACATTTTCCTTTACGCAATGTCAAATATATCGAAGAATTAATTTCACAGGTAATGTGCTGCCATCTAACGTCAAGAATTTCGAACAATTCTTGGAAACTAATAAAAGTTACTTATGAATTATATGCAGTGTTTTAAGATGCGTTTGAAAATGTTCAAAATAGTAGAAAATGTTACCGACAACAGAATAACGCTTTAAGCAAAAACAAAAACACCTACAGTTTGATTGGGAATCGAACCTAGAACCCCACGCACCGTAGTCAGGAGATCTGACCTCACGACTATCAATCTAACATGCAGTTTGCCGCAATAATAGTACCTCTATAATTAAATACATTTTTATATCGGTATGTGTATTATGTATTAATGATGCAAGAACCTTTTTGTTAATATTATGAAGCATTTAAACTACATTCAGGTTAAATCTTGTCTACAGCAACTATTGTAGAACATATTATTTTGTGAATCAATGTTCAACTTTAATAAAATATTATTAGGCCTAATCGAGAATGAGTGTAACAAAAGGCATTTTATGATGCCTTTATTTTCCTACCCAGAGCTTTATTAATATTATTTATGTCCAGTGCCCATCAAACAGTCGTTAAAGTCTTGCATTTTGCGTTAAATTTAAGGAAACGTTCGTCAATATCATAAGAAAACAATCAGTTGATATGAAAGTCCGACATTTTGTCTAGTTATACAATCCTTAAATAAGGCTGGAGGCATGTATAACGATTCCCATGTAAAGTTGTGCACCTCTTATACACTAGCAGCTAATACAGTGTTTATTAGTAAGAATTTTCAACTGAGATGTGTATAAACCTTGTATAAAAGTTATATTTGGATTATTAGTAAGAGGGTTAAAATCAATTAATCTAAAGTAAAATAATATTAGCCTATTGCAATCAACAACAAAAAAATATTCCAAAATACTGTTCTATTTGATTAAACTGCATTGATGGCTATGATTGAGAAAACAAAATTGTTCTGGAGAAAGTAAACATTTCTCGAAATTTTTAGGCATCTAGAAAAAATATTTAATTTTGTGTAATTAAGAATATCAAATTGTTTAAATTATAAAATTAATTCCAAATTAGATAATAAATTTAAGCCGTGAGTTCCGAGTCTAAAAAATTTCCGGCTCGTAAAAGAACCTTTAGCCTGAAAAAGATGCATCTAAGCAAAATTGACCGACCTCATAGATCCAAGTAATATCTTAACTGACTACTAGATGTCTCATTTGGTCGGTATGCTGACCACATGGCATCTGTAGGGAAATCAGCTCAACTAAATTAGCTTGGTCCAGAAACTCCTAACAATGGAGAAGCTAAGGATAGACTCAAAGGCCGCAAAGCCAAAGAGTGCGAGTAAAGCAGCCGGTGCGGGTTCGAACTCCGGTCGAGACAAGTTAACTGGGTGATGTTTTTTTTCGGGATTTCTCCTCGCCTGTAAGACAAATGCCAGGAACCATTATAGGTCCATCATCTGGCTATCACAATCAACCTTGTTTAACATGAATGCATGAATGAATGGTGCGTCTTGTCTTAAATTCTTAAATGTTCATGATGTCTCGGAGCTGGCACTGAGCCGATCTCTCACCCGGGAGGGTCCTCCATGTCCTTGTGTTATTAATACCATATGAGTACGATCCGGACTTTCAAATCATTTCCCGGTAGGTCGTATATCAGTAAGCCCAAGTGGCGTAATAACATAAAATTACATACAATGGAAGAGTTAAACTAAAGTAAAAAAAGAAATTATTATTATTATTATTACTATTACTATTATTGTTATTATTATTGTTATTATTACTATTATTGTTATTATTATTACTATTATTGTTATTATTATTGTTATTATTATTATTGTTATTATACCTGAGGGAAGACGGGGCAGAGGAAGACCTGAAACCTCCTGGAGTCAGGGAATATGTTTATACATGAAGGAGGAACATCTACAACCAGGAGATTGGATGGACCGACAAATTTGGCTATTAGGAATCGGATGATGTAAAAGACAATCAACCAATGATCTATCTATCTATATATATATATATTATTATTATCACAGACTGAGTTCGTGTGGGAGACAACTGGAGTGAGGGTAATGGCGGTTTGTCCCGGATTTACGGAAACGGATCTGGCAACAAAAGACGGAAAGTGCTGTTTAAACACTTACCGGAAAGAATGGTTACCTCAATTAACAAAAGTGTTGGAGCAGATGGAACAACAACAGAAGTGAGTATTTGTTGGTTTATAGTATTGTTACTCTGATAAATACGAAATAGTCACTGAATTAGCATGAAACGAAAATCAAAGAGAAGGCTTCATTTTGGTTATGATTATTATAGATAAGTTATGGTAAATTGTTTATTATTGTCAAATTGCCTCCAATCAAAATGAAGCGTAAATACGGTGGCTGGAACTTTAATAGTTGGTAACACTGTTGTAGAGACGTAATGCGATGGAACATAATTATGTCGCTGATTGTATACGTCGCATCGGTTACATATCTAAACTTACCTCAGAACATACAAACTCTTCCATTCCATATCACGCGCATGCGAACTGGCGAAAGAATCAGACCTTTGTGTTAGCTGGCGGTCTAATGTACTGTTATGATGTTTTCGAAACAGGAATAACGGAGTTGGATAAATATTGAATGTTCCAGAATAAACTAGTCCGAGAAGAGATAAAAGTATTTCATAAAAACACATGCTAATAAAATAGTAATAATTGCACCCACTCACAGCAGTTAATGTAAAGTCAAGGATTGGCAATATTATTTGTAACAATGGAATAAATGAAGACCGTTTAAAAAACTATTTGTCAATTGTCAGAATTGAATGAAAATTATATAACTGCTAACTGTACCTGGCGTTCGCTGCTAAGTCTAAATAATTGAAAATCGAAGGGTTTTTTATGTTTAGCTGAATACGTAGACGTAAAAATAATTATAAATTTATGTCGTAATTATTTTTAGAACCCCGTGCTGATAACCCGGCGTTGACCGGGGATCTACTTTTCCCGATCTTGGCATAAAAGAACTAAAAGACGAAAATTGATGTTTTTATGTTGCGGTGAATATTTAAAAGAAAAAATAATTATAAATGTATATCGTAATTATTTTAAGATATCCTGTGCTGTTTACCCGGTGTTGCCCGGAAATCTACTTATCCCGATCTTCTAGGCGTCAATGAAAGACAAAATGGTTATTGTGAGTTATTCGTAAAAGATAAATATAAACTGCCGCGGACTTTTTTTTGTAAAGTTTTTTTTTTTTAGGTATTCAATTCTATGTACATTAATTTTGTGTGTATGTTATGGTTTAGTCAGAGTAAGCCATTTAAGCGACAAGTGAGCTACTTTTTTGTTCACGTTTTTCACTACAAAGGATGTTTTTTTAAGGGTGAAGGGGTTGAGAGTATTACAATTCTCTTATAGCCTAAAACTTTCCCGAGAAACCCCAGAACATTTTGCAAAAATGTCCCATCACAATCCGATGAACGATATGGTAGCGCATAAAATACGAACAAACAAACAATTTTATATGTTGGATTAAAATGTAGTTAAAGTGTTAAATATCTAATCAGCCATAGGCCAAAAAGAAAAATTTATGGATGATATGAACTTATTACTTATCCCACATAATTCTTATTCACAAACCTTGTTTATTTACTTGCAAAATTGGAATTTCCATTTGCCATACTTTGTTCATAATAATTATGGACAAAACACGCCAAATTATTATAAATAATAAATAAATAAATAAAGCCTGATATGTCCCTTTAGGGCAAAGGCCTCCCTGTACAGGGGTTAAGCTCTATTTGAGAGTGTCACCCGGTGAGCTACTCCGTGGTGAGAAGTTGACTTGGATGTTGCACTTGGTTTGTATACACTGTCTGTTCTGTGATTAGTTAATACACAGTTGTCTCTCCATCGTTCTCCAGCTTTTCCTGCATCTGGCGACTCTGGACCATTGCGCCCCTGCTCGTTCTTTGAAGATGTCAGCCCATCGTCGTCTTGGTCTTCCGCGCTGTCTCTTGCCTGTGTACGGGTCCCACATGGTTGTTTTTATTGTCCACCTGTCGTCCTGTATTCTTGCGACGTGGCCTCCCCACTTCCATTTTTTCCTGATGGCTTGTTGTGCGGGATCAGTTGTTGAGGATATCGCTTGAAGTGTTGTATTCGAGATTCTGTCCTTCAGAGTTATGCCTAAGATTTTCCTCTCCATTTTCCTTTGGCATACTTGGAGTGTGTACTTCAGTTTGGCAGTAAGATTCCAAGTTTGGCAACCATATAACAGTGTTGGAAGAACACAGGTTTGTAGTGTTTCCATTTTGAGTTTCCGGTTGAGTGACTTGTCCAGCAGTATAAATTCAGTGACCAGAACGCCTTCCAGGCGAGAGCTATTCTTCTGCTTATTTCCTTCTCTACTTTCTGATGGAAGGAGAGTAGTTGTCCTAAGTATATGTACTCGCTTACATATTGAAGATCCATTCCATCGACTTTGATTGGGTTTTCCGGACCATTAGACATAATTTGTGTCTTGCTTTTGTTCATCGAAAGGCCTGCAATTTTGCTAGTTTCTGAGAGCTCTTGTAGCATTGATTGGAGTTGTTTAGGGGATCTGGCGAACAATACCACGTCGTCAGCGAATCTTAAGTTGGATAGCCTGCTCCCGTTTATATTTACTCCGTATTTCTTGTTCCAGTTTAGTTTTCGAAATATATCTTCAAGCACACATGTAAAAAGTTTAGGAGAAATTGGGTCGCCTTGTCGTACTCCTCTTTTGAGACTGAATGGTTGTCCCACAATTTCTGTCTTCACCTTGGCATAGCTTTGGCTGTAGATCTTATCCAGAACGCGGATGTACTTGTGTTCGATTCCTTGAGTGTGTAATGCCTGGAGGACACTTGAATGTTCTACTGAGTCGAATGCCTTGTTGTAGTCGACGAATGCTAGATATAATGTATGGTGGTATTCAACTGTCTTTTCTATTATTTGGTTAATTGCTTGGAGATGGTCTGTTGTACTAAAGCCTGAGCGGAATCCGGCTTGTTCTGTTGGCTGGTTTTCGTCGTTAGTCTTCTTGTTAGCACTTTTGAAAATAGTTTGTATAGATTGGACATCAGGCTTATGGGTCGGTAATTATTCATGTCATCTTTTGTGCCTTTCTTGTGGAGAAGAATGATTGTGTTTGATTTCCATTGCTCGGGTATTATTATATTGGTGAAAGTTGCATCCCTTTTTACACGCTTTATATTAGCTTGACCTGTATCTTTCTATGTAACGCAATCTTTCAACACGATTTTCACCCACTTAAAATCATTGGATCGACTTTAAACTTTGTGTACTTGTAAAGGACCAATGAGAATACAATAATTTCATATTTTGTTTCTAAACTTCTGGCCAGAATCATCAGAAAATCAAAAAAAGTGTCCGTGTAATTATGTAACGGAATCTTTCAACACGATTTTCACCCACTTAAAATCATTGGATCGACTTAAAACGTTCTATACTTGTAAAGGACCAATGACAATACAATAATTTCATAAATGTTTCTAAAATTCTGGTCAGAATAAGCAGAAATTCAAAATTATAAAAACCGTTATAATAGATTGCGGACTTCTCAACTTCTTACTCAATCGTTGTAAGAGCTCAGTTGGACTGTAGTGGTATATAATTTCAGTAATCCATAGGTCGCTGGTTCAAATCCGGCCCGGAGGATTTTTTTTTTAGTAGAGCATTACTTTTAGCTCATACTACAATAGTATCGAATTTAAAGATATTTACATTTTTATCTTATTCTGTAAAATATTGAAACTAAAAAATAAATAATAGTTTAAAAAACTAAATCAATTCGTTTTATTAGAAAACCGAACTAAAAAATAAAAAATAATTTTAATTTCCAACACGCTTGGGATAAAATTAAAGTGGTCAACAAAAAAATCATCTCCAACACATCTAGAATAAAACTAGAGTTATATACACACAAAACATGATTTTAGCATCAAAAGCGTGGGGTGCTTTTTATGGTTTTTACGTTTTATCCTTAGAGACTTTACTTTTACCAATATCTGTTTATTATCAAATATATTAATTGATATAGAGCACCACACGGTTTTGATGGTAATTTTTTTTGTATGTATAAATAACTCTAGTTTTATTCTAGATGTGTTGGAGATGATTTTTTTTTTGTTGACCACATTAATTTTATCCCAAGCGTGTTGGAAATAAAAATTATTTTTTTATTTTTAGTTCGGTTTTCTTATAAAGCGTGTTGTTTTAGTTTTTTTAAACTATTTTTTTTAATAGCTCTGCTATTTTAAATTAGTTTACAATTTTATAAGCACGTACGTACTGAAATGCTATAGGTCAGAATAATATAAATTATGATTATAATATTATTTAATCTTCTTCTTCTTCTTCTACTACAAGGTTTAGGCTATGCAGCCTGTTCCGGCGAAGTTAAAAGTGGAGTCCATTATTATTTAATGCATTACATAATATCTTGCACATAAATATTATGATTTTTTCCAGGGCTGATTGTGTTGGTGTTGCAGTTGTGCGCATGCTCCGTGAAGGAAAGACCGGTTCTATATGGATTGCAGAAGATGAGGAAGTGTACGAATTAAATATCCCACATTACAAACAAATGAGAATTTAAAACAGACATGGATTTTTGAACTAGACAAAGTATGCGAATGAAGTAATGAAACATTTAGTAGTTCGGAAGTATCGCTCTTTTCATGTTACCTAAAACATTTTTCTTCGCTCTGGAACAAATAAAGGCCATGTGTGTATTTTACATGAAACAATTCTTTTTTCATATATTATAATTGGATATAACTCATACGTATGTGTGTATATATGTGTGTGGGTGTGTCGTGCTTATTTTGTATAGTTGAGCAAGTATATAATAAATTCTGGCATTAAGCAATGCAGGCCTAATATGACATGAAAAGAAAAATAAACGTCTGAACCCGGATTTGAACTCAGTTCCCGCGACCTCTCATGATAGAGAATATATATAAAATAAAAAGTAAATATTTGTCCCAGGAAGCCTGAATAGCGTAAGTGGTAACACACTGAAGTATCAATTCAGAGGTCCTGGGTTCAAATCCTTGTTCAGGCGTTTATTTTTCTTTTCATGTCATACATGTGCTTGCGTGCGTGTGTATGTGTGTGTAAAGACAGAAAGCATCAGTACCTTTCCTCCTCTGTTTTTGAACCTATTTTTTAGTAATTATTGTCTTTTTTTTTGCCAGAGAGACGAATAGACAGGTGAATGGAGAATACTGTATAATAGTGTGCTACATGATCCTTCTTTTTTTTAGTAGCTATTGACGAGCTTTAATGTTATCAATAAAAACATTTACTCAGACAGAAACGAATAGACAGGTGAATGAAGAAGACTTCATAATAGTGAGCTATATGATCCTTATTTCTATTAGTAGCTATTTACGAGCTTTAGTGTTATCATCATCATATATCATGTAAGCCCTTGTTTCCCTCAACGAGATTTAGGCGCTCTCCCCCCACAGGGAAGAAATTGAACCATACTAATTTAGTTACACTTGTTTTCGTATAGATGTCATTGGAATGGCCCGTGGTCAGCGTTCTGCGTCATACGAACATCTAGGAAACCAAAGTAGTGCTAGGACGGGATATCAATAAAAACATTTTGTCAAAGAGAGACGAATAGACAGGTGAATGGAGAAGACTGCATAATAATGATGACGGTCTAATTTCGAACACTAGTATATATATGTTGATATAGTGTGACTATATCACAAAAATGGAAACAAATTTCGGATACAGTGGGTAAATGGAAAGAGAGAAAGACCAATCACATGGATGGAAGGTATTGCAGATGGAGTGGAAAATGCATTTCTTTAATAGGCCTTCCTATTTATTATATGTAATATGATGGATATATATATATATATATATCATCATCATCTGCATTCATGGATTAGGTCTGTTGACCCGTTCGGACTTCAGCTCATCTCTTTCTAGGTCTGCCCACATCTCGGGTGCCTTTAGGTTTGTATTTTGTTATTTGTTTTGGATATCTATCTTCATTCATTCTGTCTATGTGTTGCTTCCATTTTTGTCTATATGTATCTATTTTATCAGTTATTGCAAATATTTCAAGTTCCTGTCTTATTTCTGTGTTCTTGATTCTGTCTTCCTTGGTGCACCCTTTAACAGATCTCAAAAATTTCATTTCTGCCGCCGTTGTCCTACTTAGATCTTGTTTTTTTATGTATCCAGGCTTCTGATCAATAGAGCAGTACCGGTACTGCCAATGTTTTATAAAATTTCAATTGGGTCTCTCTTGTTGTTTTATTATTTAGTGATCGTTTTATCGTACCACATATTCCCTGGAATTTTGCTATTTTATTAGTTATATCATTATCATAATTAAATTAAATGTCACATCCTAGATAATTGAGATGGTTCACTATATATATATATATATATATATATATATATAGTGTTTTTTTTTTTGTAATCTCAGTACTTCACGGTCTTATAAAAGTACATACAATGAAAATATTACACTACCATTCAGTCTAGTATTCACAAATGCACCCACTTTCAGTAACATAAGAATTAACCTTTTCAAACCTAATTAGTAAATTTACAAATTATGTGGAGAAGTTCTTATTATTAATTCCAAATCATTATGCAGTAAACATATGATGACACTCATTATAAATTATATAAACTAATCCTCCTTAGTTACTTGCATCGCTTTAGTCGAAAGTTGGTACAATTCGAGATACGGTAGTCAATTCGCAGGAGTTATTAAGTGTGTTGATCTGTACCAATCGTTGAATTTCCGGCCTTACAATGGGCTTCATTCACTTGTTATTCAAAGCATGACAAGTGAATATCAAATACAAATAGCCACTTGGAAGGAGAAAATTTTAGTGGAACTTGATGATTTTCAGTTTAATAATTTGGTTGAAGAATTCGTTTCCTTCTTAGCTTCTACAGTTCATATTTTACCTGGTCCCAAACATCCTGCTAGAAGATATTTTGATGCACGAAAAAAGAAAATAGCTGCAAATAATCAACAAACTTATAAAACATCTACTAATCCTGAAAGGGCTTCGAAACGAAATAGACTAAAGAGGAAAAATGCATATAGGTTTCAGCTGACTCAATTTTATTTTTACAACCAACGTCGGAAGGCTCTCCGACAAGTATTTCAAGGAGACAATACTTCGTGTTCTATTGACTGCCTTACATTACATGAATATTTCCCAAATTTATTTTCTACGCACAATGACTTTGTTCGAGAAGAATAGGTGAAGTTGAAGCTGTTCAATTAGATGAAACATTTGATATTTCTATAAGTACAAATGAAATTATTGAGGCTACTAGGAAAATTTCAATAGACACTGCCAGTGGGCCAGATCATGTAATTGTTGCCGCTGAAATCATATCTCTAATTGCTACAAGAATATTAGTTTCAGGAATTGTGCCACCAGTATTACAGAAAGCTCGAACTGTATTAATTTATAAGAGCGAAAACGAACTTTCAAACTGGCGTCCTATAACCATTTGTTCAGTAGTTCGGAGAGTAATCGAGAGAGCCCTTAATAAACGCCTGTGTAGTTACATAACCTTCAATGAACACCATAGAGGTTTCATAAATTCTCCAGGCACACAAATGATTACATCTATCCTAAATATCATCTTACAATCAGCTAAACAAAAGAAAGAATCTGCATGTATAGTTTTTTTGGACATCAGTAATGCCTTTGATAATAAAGGGCATAATCATCTTAAGAACACATTACAAACTGTCGATGTGCCAAAACAATTATCAAAATTAATATTAAATCCCCAGGAAGAAAACACGACTCAAATTGAAACCTATCAAAAAAAACTAAACCAATTACTATCTATCGAGGCGTTCTATAAGGTTCTCAGTTATCACCATCCTTATATAACATTGCAACTAATCATATTCTCAATGAACTCTCAGAAAAATCAATAACAAGTCAATATGGTTATCTACTACTTCCGGATCAACCTCATCTAACTATTATGAGCATTGCTGATGACACGGTGAATATAGGGAAAGATGTAGCAGCTGCCAGTGAACACGGTGAATATAGGGAAAGATGTAGCAGCTGCCAGTGAACTGACAAGAATAGTTCTGTAGAGGTGTCAGGAAATAGGCCTTCAAATTAATGTTTCCAAATCAGCCGTGCTCTCAATCGAGAAAGGTAAACTACGTGAAAAAGATCTCCAATTTGATGGACAAGCAATTCGTGCCCATAAAATCACTAACACTATTTGTTATTTAGGTGTCAACTTTTCAGATCATATAACTTTTGATTCTAAACAAACCCTTACTAAATTACGGAATAATATTGAAACTCTCATTGCTTCACTGCTGTTACAGCCTGATCAGAAATTTACAGTTTTAAATTGTTCCATGTCTCCATCTCTAATTTACCCGTTTCAAACAGTACCACCAAATCAAATACTAAAACATTTTTAGTGAATAAACTTTTGAGAAGTGGACTTAAAGAAATTTTACATCTTCCGATGGACGTCCCTGATCACATGTTATATACTGAACGTCGGAATAAAGGACTTAGTTTATTTCGTGCAACGTGGGAAACAAAATTACAGCATATAAACATTTATCATATTCTTTACAAAGACAATAATACACATATTACTACTCTCCGAAACCTAAAAGAGAAAAGTTTACAATGTGTGAGAGAACTTAACATTGAACCTAGTGACATCAATATTAACACTCGAGGTCTTCTACCAGATGCAAGGAAACCCAGGAAACAACTAAGAGACAAAGAAGCAGTTCTCTGGAGTCAACTTCCTCATAAAGGAAAAGGCATTGTTCTCTACAATGAATATACACCGGCAAATCAATGGATTCGTGATCATCAGGAATTGTCTTGTTCCGAATGGAGAAAAGCGATTAAAATCGTACAAGCCAATGTATCGGCGGTGCATTCTTTGCCGGACAGGTCTAGGTACGATACCCTCTGTAGACGTTGTCGCAGAGAGCACGAAACCCTTGCACACGTCCTTGGGGCTTGTTCGTTTGGAAAATCACTGAGAAACATTCGGCACCACACTATTCGAAATATGATGGCAGAAGCCTTGCGAGATTATGGATGCACAGTTTATGAGGAAGTTCATGGTGTGGCCACTAATGGAAGTAACAGACGAATCGATATTATTGCATTTAGACCATCTTCTAAACTTGGTTTGATATTAGATCCCACAAACCGTTTTGAGACTCATAGTACCAACCTGACGACGTTGACTGTGAAAAGAAAGCCATATATGAGCCAACAATTGACTATTACAAAGATAAATACCAATTAGATAGTATAAATGTCACATGATTGATGATCGGGGCAAGAGGTACTATACTAGGATTCTTAACTAAATTTTGGAATTCCTTAGATTTGGACAGGGTGTATCTTTCTAAAATTGCCATCGCTGCCATTATAGGATCAATTTCAATTTTAAGAAACCATATTTACATATCTAATTTATAGTATGTATACTTCAATTACAATTTGAAATTTTTTAATGTATTTACAAAATGTATTTCATCAATTTCAAAAATTAATTGTAACACTTTGTCCTTGAGGCAATCCTCTAATGAGGAAAGCTGTATATAATAATAAATACGTCATATAATAAATTCCATGAACAGCTTTAAATCGAAATTAACTGATATCTTAAGTTCCACACAATGAAAATATTAACTGCATAACAATCATATTCAGCATTTTGTATATACCTATAAATATTCATTAAGGAAGCTTTACTTAATTTTATTCCATATTTTGTTAGTATTAGCTAATATTAGACCAAATCCGCACTCTCTTTTGTTTATCCTATATTTTAATATTTTAAAACTGTAACAAATATGTAATTTTGTATGATTTTATTATTCGCTGGTTGACTGGAAGAAAAGGCCTTATGGCCTTAATTCTGCCAGCTTAAATAAAGAATTATTATTACTTCCTGATATACTGCAATGCCGAGGGAAATATGGACAGAGAAGCGATGAAAACTGATGTGTGGAAAGGTCCGAACTTCCAACTTCGCCACCTAATCACACGCTTCGCCGCGCATTGTTTCCACGGGAAGATATGCCAGAACCGTCGTACCATGCCCCCAAGGAGGACTGCAGATGTAAGCTTTGCGACGAGCCATGCTCCAAATACTACCCAATGAAATGCAAAAGCAGAACTCAACCTCTCATCACAATTACAAAAGACTGGTAAAATTCAAAATGTACACATTGTGTTTAATAAAATCTATAAAAAAATAATTCTTGATATATTTTAACAGAGCTCCTTCGATTTGATCGATTTCACTTCATTCGCTATTTTCCGTCAGATTTGTTCACATCTCTCCTTCGATTTTTTTGGTTTCACACCACTCAATGTTTTCCATATTTTAATTCCTGATACTTTAATTTTCAAATATCTCCTTTGATTTTCTTAGTTTTATGTCATTCACTGCTTTCCATTAACAGTATGCATGATACATCTTTCGTATTGCTCCTGATCTTGGTTTCACGTAATTTGCTTTTTTACATGAGTAGATATTTTTCTTATCTCTATTTGATTTTCTAGGTTTTACGTCATTCACCTTTTTACATTAACAGTATTCATTATCTCTTTTCTTTTTTTTCTTTTAAAATTGTTAATTTCACGACATTCATACTTTTCCATTAAAATAATCCATGAAATGTTTTCGTTCAAATCTCTCCTTTGATTTTAATAATCCAATAGATCTTCTTACGCTTATTTGATATTTCGTTTGCAAGTTCAAAATGCTCGTCAGTACATTGTATGTGTGCCAAAAAAGGTCTTGTAGAATAAAAAGTCCAACCAATGCTTTCTGATAAACTGCCATATCTAATTGATAAAAAACTTAGAAGATACATACAAATTCTGAGAATATCCAGGAAAATCCAAAGTAGCAATGGTTACGCATTAACCGAACAAATATGTGAAATTATTATTATCCAAAGAAAAGTAAGCAGATGAGCCCAAAACTGAATAAGTAGGGGAGGGGGTGGAGCCCAGTTGACCTATTAAGCTCTATAATCGTGAGAACTTTACTTGATAACAAACAACTAAGGAAAGAATTCAGGCAACGCGGATAGCTCGCATTTCCTAACTTAGAATATTTTAACATCAAAAATTTCTAATTAATTAACTTACAAGGAAACAGCCAACTATTGCATCCTAAAACCTACCTTGATATTTCTCCCAGAGAAGCTTTGTCATGTACCAAAGGTGCATCCAATGATTTTAACAGTAAGACACTAAAATAATCCAGCGTCAAATCTCTCATTTAGACTATAGGGAAGTAATACAAATCGTGACTCCGTAGAATGGTTAACCTTCACTACTTGCCGTCTGCGTCGTGTTCCGTCTCACTATACTCCACTCTTACACAAGCACGGAGTAGATCAGTTCCATAAACTGGATTGCCATTGCTGGATTCTGGCTTCGATTTCTGTGCCCTTCAGTTAAAAACGGCAGATTTTTTTTGACACTGCCTTTGTTACATCATTACGCTTCTCTCGGAGATATTTAAAGGTAGTTTTTGGCTTGTAATGGTTGACAGTTCCCTTGTTAGAAACTTAGCGCTAAGCTGCAAGTTAACCGGCTGGATATGTATGCTATAGCGATTTTGGATTCTAAAATTATCAGAATCAGGTAGAATACGGTCACCGTCTTAGCGTTCTGGTCAATGTTCCTGGTTACAGATTAAGTGGCCCTGGGTCTGACTCCTGATATTGTAACTTATATGAGGCGATTAGAAGTAAAGGGGTGTAAGTGCAAGTTTTGCAATATTGAGAAAAACAGGTTTAAGTTGAAGTTCATCATCACAGTCCATTCACGAATTTAGGCCATTTGTTAACCTGTTTTGGCCTCAATAGAAACACCACCCAAAAGTCATTTTCTTCCTGCAGGTTGATAGCTTAACATGTGCTTGGGTATACTGTGATCCTCCTTTCGGTGAACATGTTGCATCTATCTTGACTTATAATCAGAAATTTTGCTTTCTAAATATTCAATATGTAATTCTCCTAAGATGGCTTCCTTTTTTTATGATCTAGTAGTGTGTATCGTGTAGTCATTCGAACATATATCATTTCAACGGATCTATGTTTCTGTATATCCTACTATTTCAATGTCAATACTTCACTACCATACAAAAGAGTTTGAAGAGCCAGTGTTTTATATATTTTTGAATTTACATTCTTTTCTTCTTCATACGCAAAATTGTATCCTAGATATATAAAATTATTCACCTGCTCCAAAATTGTATTGTCAAATAGTCTACAATTTTACTGAAGTTGAGGTTGTATAAAAAACATAGGCAATTGAGAATTATATCAATAATTCTTTATCTACTTCCAATGTATACACTTATATCCCATTACCACTAAATGAAATAATACTTCAAAAATATAAATATACATAAAACTCGTTTTTTTTTGCAAAAAAAAAATCACAACTCTTTGCTTCTAACCACCTCATATGTGATTTTTTCTAAAGTTTGTATTTCATCAGAACCTGTGTGTGGCTGTTTTTGTTGTGTACAACCTTATTTAGCAAATAAAATATAAAAGCTGCAAGCAGATAAATGGAGGAAAAAATAAAATAATGGTTTTATCTATAATAAAAAATAATGAGTACTTATCAACTTGAAGTAATGTCGGTCTATCAGCTGGACAAGGTGATCATGTTTATTTATTAAATAAGTAGAACATTAACTTTTCCTCTATAGATTATATATATATATATATATATATATATATATATATGAAAAACATATTTCGTAATAAATGATATTGAAAGGTAAAGTACAGAATAGTAGGATAATTAATTGTCAGGTTTCTTTAATGTGGGATATTCCACCTTAACTAAGGTCATAATACTTATCTACGCGTTTTAATATATTATGCTTTATACATTTGGAATGTGTAGAAAATTTTAAATTAAAAAATAGCATTATTGCCTGATAAATTAGCACAAACTAATGTTTATCTTCTATATTTCATAAGTAATATGGAACATTTTGAGACTGGTACACAGTATATTAAGACCTAAATAGGATAACAATATGACAGTCGCTACGAAATTGTAACAATTTTATATAATACAGAAATACAACAGAGAATATTTTCTTTATTTCCGAGAAGGAATTACATACACTCTAGATACATGATTATTAATTTAATATACAAGTGATCTTCTTGGTGATCAAATATATATATATATATATATATATATATATATACAGTCAATATGCCCACTTCACCAATTAATGTTTAAAAAGGTCAACAGTTTCCACAGCCAAGCTGTCATTCTCAAGACCAGATACTGACTGAAGACAAAATTGATAATAAATAATAAAACTTGTTGACCTTTTTAAACATTAATTGGTGAAATGGGCATATTGACTCTATATATATTTTAATGATTATTAATGCATTAGAATAAACAATCTAATAAAGTCGTGTGAAATATCAAATGAATTGTCAAAACATGAATAATCAAAATATCGGATTAATAGAAACTTATCATTAATAATTGCAGGGACTCTTGTCATCGCACCATCTCTCAAAAATAAAAGGTAAACTGACAATACATAAAACTGTTAATTGTTAATTAAGAGAGGAGAAAATATTATGAGTATTTGAGAATAAAGTTCTCAGGAAACATTTTGAGCCGAAGAGAGATGAACAGACAGGCGAATGGAGAAGGCTACCAAACAGTGAGCTATACGATGTTCATAGAGACAAAATATAACAGTTAAGTCCCGTAGACTGTGATGGGCAGGTCATGTGGCTCGAATATGGAATGAAAGAGGTGCATGGAAGCTTCTTGTAAGACAAACAGATAGGAAACGCCCAGTTGGTAGACTAAGAATGAGGTGCGGGAATAACTTTAACCACGATTTGAGGGAAGTAGATTATACAGCCGATTATTGGAAAACATTAGCTCAGGTTAGCGACGTGTGGAGACATTATGTCCTCGCGGCCACGAAGCTAAGGGTTCGATAATACTAGTGAGTATCATTAATAATATAATAGAATTATTTATAATCTAAGGCAGCTTCGTGGCGCATGCGATTACACGCTCGCCTCTCACCGCTGTTGTCCTCGAGATCGAATCCCGGTCACTCCATGTGGGTTTCATGGTGGACGAAACATAACTTGGGCAGGATTTTCTCGGGGTTTTCTCCCGTTTTCCTCTACCACAAATTTCATTTCACCATACTCATCTCATTCATTTCGTTCATCCGCCCCTGTGACGGTGTGTCAGAGATGGTCGACCGGCATCCCTGTAGTCCACAGATCTCTATAAATATAGGGGCTTCATCTCATCTCATCTCATTCCTCGACCCGACCCTGAGTTGGACACGGGTTGAGGAAATTAATTTATTTTTTAAGAAATTGAACATAGGCTCAATTCCGGAAATGCGTGCTATTATGCATTAAAGAGACCCTTGACATACCATCTCTTTTTAAAAAACGTTAAACTGAAAATATATAAAACCATTATTCTACCAATTATACTATATGGATGCGAAAAATGGACTCTTACTTTAAGGGAGGATAGGATATTATGAATATTTGAGAATAAAGTTCTTAGGAACATTTTTGGACCAAAAAGAGATGAACAGGCAGGTGAATGGAGAAGACTACATAACAATGAACTACATGGTCTTTATAGGAAGCCAGACATAATGAGAACAGTTAAGTCTCGTAAACTGTGATGGACAGGACGTGTGGCACGAACAGGAATGAAAGTCTTGCATGGAAGTTTCTTGTAGGAAAGCCAGAGGGAAAACGCCCAGTTGGTAGATCAAGAATTAGGTGGGAGAATAACATTAACTATGATTTGAGGGAAGTAGATTATACAAGGGATGATTGGAAAACATTAGCTCACAATATGGATGTATGGAGAGCTTATGTCCGCGCTGCCATGAACCTCCGGGTTCGATAGTGCCAGTGAGTTAGTTAGTACATTTTTTTTATTCGTCTTCCTCAATTAGAAATTATTTTTATTCAAAAAAACTTCGTTAAATTATTAAATCATGAACGTCTTTCAAAAACATGTTTCATCTTGAGTATCATGTCTTCATGATTTAATAATTTAACGAAATTGTTTTAAATAATAATCAATTCTGATTGAGGAAGACGGATAAAAAAAGGTGCTACATAATTATTCAAAGCATTTTAACATTGTATTACACATTATCAATACAACCCAAATCACCAAACCAAATTATTAAAACAGTCAATGCGTTTCTATACCGAGACCATCATTATAAAGACAAGTTATTGAGCGTTGACTATTTTAATATTTTTGTTTGGTGATTTGGGTTTTATTGATAGATAGATAGATAGATAGATAGATAGATAGATAGATAGATAGATAGATAGATAGATAGATAGATAGATAGATAGATCATCGGTTGATTAATGTGTTTGACATCGTCCGATTCCCAATAGCCAATTTTGTCGGTCCATCCAATCTCCTGGTTATAGATGTTTCTCCTTCATGTATAAACATATTCCCTGACTCCAGGAGGTTTTAGGTCTTCCTCTGCTTCGTCTTCCCTCAGGTTTCCATTCCAAAACATATTTTGGTAGTCGATCCTCTCCATTCGCTGGACATGTCCGTACCATCTTAATTGCTGAGTTTTAATATAATCTAAAATAGTGTCTTCAATCTTCATTTTCTCCCTTATAACTGAGTTCCTAATTTTTTCTCTTCTTGAAATTCTTGCGACCCTTCGTATAAAATCCATTTCCGTTGCCAAAACGTACTTATTTGTTTTTGTTGTTAATGGCCAAAGTTCTGCTCCTTAAGTAATGATGCTTTTAACAATTGTATGATATATATTCATTTTATTTTATTACTTATATTTTTATCCCACAATATTCCATTGAGGCAAGCAATTGCAAATTTTGCTTTATTATTTATATTTCTTATTTCCTCTTCATAACTCCCATTTTTATTTATTTTAATTCTCAAATATGTGATCTCACTACAAGATTTTATTAATTCTCCAGTCTCCAAAATTAAATTTTGTTCTGGTTCACCAATTGATAAATATTTTGTTTTTTTCATGTTCAAATTTAACCCCCATTTTTTATATTCTTCCATTCATTTTCTAGCCATATATTCTAAATCTTCATAATCTTGTGCAATTAACAATTGATATTCTGCAAAATGTAAGTTGTATAAAGTTTTGTTGTTTGAAATAGGAATTCCCATGCTTGAACATTTTCTCCTCAAATTCTTTAATATTTCATGTACATATATTTTAAAGAGTCGGTGATAGACAACAACCTTGACGAAGACCTTTATTTATCGTAAATAATATGTAATAAATTAAAAATCACTATTAAAATATACACACACAAATTTTAATTAGCCATTTCTTATTACGTAAAATTGTAAGCTTTCACGACAGGAGTCTTGATTCCTGTTGGACGTGTCTTTCGGGCTAAATGGCTGTGGTCTGATTTTCTTAAAACTCAAAAGTTTCGTCTACTATTGTGGTAAACATCCTCAGGAGATTCTGTGTGCTCTATGAACTCCTAACTTCAACTGAAAGTTGAAGAGTTTGGAGTTCATACAGTACGCAGAATCTCCTGAGGATGTCTACCGCAGTAGTAGACGAAACGTTGAGTTTTTAAGAAAACCAGACCACGGCCATTTAGCCCGAAAGACAATCCCAACAGGAATAATTTCTTATTAGTTATGGTGTTCCTGCAGGGCTTGAAATACAGGCAAGTAACAAGTACCATTTTCACGACTGTAAAAAATAAAAATAAATTATCTTATCAATATCATAAAATTGTTATAATAATAGTGACATGCAGACATTACACATCTGAATGCGACTTATCTTATCTGAATATATGAAATAGTATCAGTACCGTACATAATTATATTGACTTTGACTTCTATACAGTGTTCTCAAGGATTACAATTTTACTTTTATGTCTCTATTGCACTTAACGGTATGTATTGCGTTTAAAAATTATTATTATTATTATTATTATTATTATATTATTATTATTATTATTATTATTATTATTATTATTATTATTATTATTATTATTGTATCATGGCAATTGGAGAAGAATGGAACATATAAAATGGACAAAGTAAGAAATAAAGATGTGCTAGACAGAGTGGGTGAAAGAAAAACAATGCTGGAACTCATAAAGAAGAGGAAAAGAAATTGGATTGGACACTGGCTAAGAAGAAACTGCCTGCTGAAGGATGCCCTAGAAGGAATGGTCAACGGAAAGGAAGTTAGAGGCAGAAAAAGACATCACATGATAGACAATATTAAAATAAATAGTTTGTATGCAGATACAAAAAAAAGGAAGGCTCAGTTAAGGAAAGAGTGGAGAATGCTGAGTTTGCAGTAAAAGACCTGCTCTCGAGCAGAACACTATGAATGAATGAATTCGGTGGACTAGTGGTTATGCTCCTTGCCTCTGGTCCCGAGGGTCGCGGGTTCAAACCCGGCTGGGATCGATGGATTTTTTTAGGATAGAAAAATCCAAGGAACAAGTCCTCCGGGAGGGACTTTAAGCCGTGGGTCCCGAGTCTGAAGATTTTCAGGCTCGTAAAAGATCCTTAAGCCTGAATGAAAAGGCCTCTAAGCAAAATGTACCGAATTGTTCCGTCCTAGTACTACCTTGGTTTCCTAGATGTCAGTATGAGGCGGAACGCTGACCATGGACCACTCAAATGACATCTATACGAAAACAAGTGTAACTAAATTAGTATAGTTCAATTTCTTCCCTGTAGGGGGATAGCGCCTAAATCTCTGTTAAGGGAAACATGGGCTTACAAGAAGATATTATATTATTATTATTATTATTATTATTATTATTATTATTATTATTATTATTATTATTACTATTATCATCTGAGTTTCTATGGGAGACAACTGGATTCAGGGTGATGGGAATCTGTTCCGGATTTATGGAAAATTCATGGAAAGTATGTTATATCGATCGGAAGTTTGGACAATGACACAGCAACATATCAACAGAATAACTGCAGTTGAAATGGATTTTTGGAGAAGAGCTGCCAAAAATCTCGTCTGAAAAAAATTTGAAATACAGAAATTAGAAAATGGATGAATGCAGAAAAAAATATAATGGATGAGATTGAACACAGAAGGCTAAAATGATATGGACTCGTAAGAAGAATGCAGGATGGAAGACTACCAAAGGCTGTCTATGCATGGAAAATTGAAAGAAGGCGCAGAAAGGAAAGACCAAGAACAACCTGGAAGAATAACATTCAAAATTCAATGAAGAAGTTTTGTGTAACAGATGAAATCACAGAGGACGGAGAACTTTAATTAAGAAAATTTATGAATATTTGTTTGCAAACTGATAGTCTCTAAGTCCGTAGTCATTTATATTTTTTTTTTTGAAAATGCATGTTAATTACTAAGATTGGTTGGAGAAAACCCTCAATGATGAGGAAAATTCTCAAAATTAAAATGAAATTTATGGAAACAGAATTCGTAAGAAAATCGGAAAATCGCTGCTTAAATACTCTTCTCCTTCTTCTTCACTTCAAGGATTAGGTAAATTGCTTGTTCCGTCTCACAGTTGATGTGTCCATCTCTTCACTGGCCTCCCTACATTCCTAGAACCTCTTTGCTTATAGTGAATTGCTGCTTTTGGTAACCTTGTTACATTCATTCTTTCTACATGTCTAAACCATTTATCTCTATATTATTTGATTTTATCATTCAATGGATATATATTTAACTCTTTTCTTATATCTTAATTCTTTGCCCGATCCAATCTGCTTAAATACTTGCCGGAACAAATGGTTACCCGAATTTAAAAAGAAGAAAAAATAATTATAGCACATAAAACAATTATTATAGAAGTTATTTTTCATCATACTTAAGTTACAATTCGAATATCGAAGCACTAAACTCAGATATATTCACAGGCGTACTAATTCAGGGTCTTTAAAAACTAAATTCCATGGCGCGACAAACCTAGAAGACCCTTAGCCTACCATCCGGCTGCTGGCCTCACATCTACATGTGTTAATCACAGAGATAGACGATCATCCTGCCTGTGTATGGGAGACATAAGTGAACGTATCGAGTCCCCCACCCGTTAGAGCTGATTTTCTCAACCTGGTGACGCTACATATTATATCTTTCCAAATTCCTCAAGATACTGGGTGAGCACCAGTCCCGTACTGGCCGAAATTCCATGAGAAAATCTTCTTCCCCCATGGAGACACGAACCACCGCAAATCCCTTAGCTCTGCGCCAAAACATTTTGTCTTAATCACTCGGCTGCAATTCGGAACAAAACAAATGGTTGCCTGAATTAGAAATAAAAACAAATTGCAGCATTTGAAACAATTATAGAAATGAGCGTTTTTTTTAATCACAGTTACATTTCGAATATAGAAGCACTAAACTTAGATATTGCCGTAGGCGCTCTTTGCCTTTATTATATGACAAATGTAACATCAGAATTTTCGTCTTTTATATGAGACGTTGCAGATATTAGGGGGAAATTCTCAAAACGTAGGTTAGGAGAAACAGCAGTTTAAATAAGTACGGTACATAATTAAATAATAATTTCAGTTTTTGTCAATCCGTATGTTAAGGGCGAGCTCGATTTTGAGTTTATGAACTAAATATAACTGCACCTATGGTAAAATAATGTAGCAGTAAACGATCTAATTATGTATTATTTATTAAAATTAATTTTCTTTGTACTAATAGCAAAATTAAAATATTAAGAGACATTGGCAGTTCAAATTGCTGCACAGCACTTCCAATAAATTGGAAAAGCCTCATATGTTCCATGAAATGCTAGATGACATAGTATCATCATCATCATAGTACATTCACGAATTTAGGCCATTTGTTGACCTGTTTCGGCCTCAAGAGAAACACCATCCAGAAGTCTTTTGAGTGGACGTCCTGGTCTTCTTCTTCCTGCAGGTTGATATCTTAACATTAGTTTGGGTATTCTGTGATCTTCCATTCGATGAACATGTTGTATCCATCTTGACTTATAATCAGAAATTTTGTTTTCTAAAGATTCCATGTGTAATTCTTCTAAGATGTCTTCATTTTTTTTGTGATCTAGTAGTGTGTATCCTGCAGTCCTCCGAAGATATCTCATTTCAGCAGATCTAAGTCTCTGTATATCCTTCTGTTTCAACGTCCATACTTCGCTACCATACAAAAGAGTTGGAAGAGCCAGTGTTTTGTACACTTTCAGTCTTGAATGCTTTTGGACTAACTGTGGCTTGAAGATAGAATTTATTAACCCTAAAATTCTTAAAAATTTAGATATTTTTGCATTTACATCCTTTTCTTCTTCATATGAGATATTGCATCCTAGATATGTAAAATTATTCACCTGCTCCAAAATTTTATTGTCCAGTACAATTTTATTTCTGACAGGATCTAATGACATAGTATTAACCCTAATTATATAATAATATATAATATTTATAATATTCATAATATATAAATATTTATATAGCCTAATAATAATAAATTTCATAATCTTCCTCCTGAAAAACGTTATCCAAATTATCTTGCTCTAGCCCATTATCAGCAGATCCAAGAACTTTTTCGAAGTAATTCTTTTATGAAAGAGGCAAATATGGCACTACCTTTTCAGATATTCAAATTCCATTGAAAGCTGTTTCAAAGGTGTATCGTTCTTATTGTACTTGAGAAATCTAATTTCTCACAGTTGTAGTGCTTGTACTTTCCTTTTTTGAAGACAGATCTTCACAGTTGATCTTCCCTTTTCTATGACATATTACATCGCGGCTCTAGTAGTTCTGATGAATGGAAAAATCTTTGTGTAGGATTCTGAAAATTTCAAATATCCCGTTAAGCATCGCTGTTTTATCAGTTTCTCCAAATCACCTACGCTCATTACCAGGGAAGACATAATTTCGATGACACTACATTTCTTAATACATCGGCTTTTTTAATGAAGTGGTTGGATGTTATTTTGGCCAATTTTAAACCGTTAAACCACGTAAGTGATAGCCCATTACATGAGCTTTTTTATTTTATTTATTTATTTATTTATTTTAGATGCGAGTTAAATTTCGCTTACGTTTAAAGTAATCATCCATGTTTCCACTTTGTTCTTCTCTCTTCCAAGTAAATCCAGAAGTGCAGGCGTCTGTTTCTGCAGCGTGCAATATTGTTAGAAGTACAGAAATGTTGTACTATTTGTATTGTGTTAACTACCGGTTCAGGCGTTCAGATTAAGTGCAGGAAGAGATGGAGAAAATCCTCCCTCCCGGAGGAATTGTCCCTGAACTTTTCCATCCTAAAAATCCATTGACCCCTGTCGGATTTGAACCCTAGTCCCTCGGAACTAGAGACAACAAGAAACATAACCACTTGCCCACTGCGACCGACTAAAAAGTGTATATTCGATATTATATTAAATAAATAATGTACGTAGCAAAAATTAATTTTAACGAAGTCGTTTTGAAATTACTGCCTCAACTAAGATTCGGTCTTCCGTATCACTATTCATCGGTAAATCTCATTTTCAATGTTTTGTTAGTATTTTATGCCATGAGGTTCTTTAAGCAACTCAGGTCATTAACGTTGCAATTCAAATATGACAGTAAAATATAAGTTTTGCTCATAGATATCCTACATTTGTACTATCCGACACAGCAGAACATTGACCTGCTCCATTTGTGGACGGTTTGCGGACTAATGCCGTGTCATCCCGCGTACACTCGCTTGCCAGTCTGTGAAGTCGAGGAGTTCATCTATTACCCTAAGTAAGCTGGGTAAATGCTTCATTTGCTATTTGGTCCTGACTATACATGGTTAGTATCTACGTCTGTGCGACGCAGCAACGGTGCTGCTATGACCGGATGTAAACGTTTCGCTGTGTCATATAATATATGCTTCATTGTTTTTCATAAATATACACCTCAGGATCCATTGCTTTGTTTACCTTCCGAAGGAAGTCACATTCAAGCATGCCTAAACTAGAAGGGGCATAGTCCTTTTCAAGCTTAGTGTTGTAATACTTTTTCTCTGCAAATGCATGATTTTTTACTAACTCACTGGCACTATCCAACCCGCAGGTTCATGGTTCAAGCTCTCCATACATATCTAATATGAGCTAATGTTTCCCAATCAATCCTTATATAATTCACCTGTCTCGAATCATGTTAATGTTCTCCCATAACATACTTGTTTTACCTAATTGTCGCTTTCACTCTGGTTTTCCTACAAAATGTTTCAATGCCACTCTTACATTCTCCACTCGTGCCACATGTCCTGCCCATCGCAGTGTAAGAGATCTGTTCTTACTACATCTGGTTTACCATAAAGATCATGTAGCTCACTGTTATTACTGTGTGTACCGTTATGTACTCTATTCACCTATCTGTGTCTCTATTTATCTTCTCTCTTCGATCCAAAAATTATTAAGAACCTTATCAAATACTCGTAAAATTTTCTCCTTCCTTAAAGTAATA
Source organism: Diploptera punctata (assembly GCA_030220185.1). NCBI lineage: Eukaryota > Metazoa > Arthropoda > Insecta > Blattodea > Blaberidae > Diploptera > Diploptera punctata. The sequence goes on from JASPKZ010003800.1 coordinate 325,231, forward strand.
TACAATATTTCGCATCCATATAACTGGAAGAATAACCGTTTTATATATTCTTAGTTCATATTTTTAAGATAAGCTAGGATGATAAGAATCTCTGTAAAACATATAAACATGCGTTTTCAGAGATGACCCTATGGTTTTTTTTTCTGCACCTCAATCATATTTACATTTAATTAGAGTAGCGAACAACCTTCTGCTGAGGACGGGACTAGTCCCGAAAGACCTAGAATATTTTAATTATTCCAATAGTTGAGGAAACTGCATACAAGATAGGCCTACATACTTTTAAAATTTTATATTATACTCTTTATATTGTAATTATTGTTCCTAGGTATTTGAATTTTATCTGTTCTTCTAAATTTCTCTCAATTTTACTTGAAGTTAATATACATAGTAGTCATTGCGACTACAATTGGACGATGTTATGCACCAACCGGCTAAGCGCCATTTAAAAAAATTGTATTTTGATGTCATCTGTTGCATTGGTTCATGAAGTATGTGTACACACACTTTTTGCGTCAAATGTTTAAATATAGCCTTATTTTTAAAGAAAATGTAAACGCCATCAGTCCTATGAGAGATTCTGTGTTTTGCTACAAACGAGTATGAAACCAGATGTTCATAAATGCTAATATAAATTTTGTAGCTCTTCGCTGTGGTCTCGGGGTAGCGTGCTGCCTTGTCACGCAGCGGGCCCGGGTTCGATCCCCGGTCGGGACAGTTTTTCTGGGTGAGGTTTTTATTGGGGTTTTTCCTCACCTGTAAGATAAATGTCAGGAAAACTTTAAAGGCCCAAACGGTCCCCGAAATCATATGGCCATCGCAATAATCATCATTCTTATCCATCTTAGGTTAAGTTTAGGATTAGAGACTCTCCTGGTGTACCACTATCATCACCCATCATATCATCGGGGCAATGTAACCCCGCCTTCCAGGCGCCCCAACCTCAGAAGTGGGTTACAATTACGCCATGCCAGGAGAGAAACCAGGAATGTCGAAAGACAAACCTGGGGCAGTTGGGAAAAAAAAAATTGTCAAACAAGATAATAATAACTTGTAATATCCAGTATTGTTAGTTTGGCGCTACAATAAACAGTGAAGATTGACTTGAACTTTAAACATATTTTTCTCCGAACTTACATAATGGCGCTTAGCGGGTTGATGCATAACGCCGTCCAATTTATAGTACGTACCGAGTTATAAAGAAATACTAGTACTTGAACAAATAATGGCGGTAATCATTGCATAATCTTACTGAATACTGACTTCCTTTCAAGGACGTTGTTTGTAAAAACCATAGCAAGGAGACGACGTTAAAGGTGGGGAGACGGAAAGTTTTATTCATTAGCCGACCTGTGTTTTGTGATTCAAATTAAGAGTTGTCATTGCATTCACCACACCGTTTAGTCTGTTGGTAAGTATTAATTTATAAAGACGTAAATGAACTGCAATCTTTAAAATTGACATACTTATATTTGTGTCTTAATGTTATGTTTATTTGTAACCGTGGAGTCCAACATTTTTTTAATTTCTTTCTTTGTCGTTTTCTTTCGTTTACACTGTTTTTCCTTTTTGTTTAACTTTGTTAACCTTTTTTATCTTATTCACATATACAAACACAAGACAGGACACACACCCAGATGCAGGTGGAGATTTAAAATACCCTACCCCGCCGGGAATCAAACCCGGGTCGCCGGAGTGGAAGGTAGGGCCTCTACCGACTACGCCACGGCGACGGACATCATTAGGATAGGATCCAAGTGCGCTTATCGACGTAGTAGGAAATCTTAATTCTCCACCTTGTGTCTGGTTGCGTGTGCCATATATTGTATCGTTTTTGGTCGTAGCTCTGGCAAACTGTTAACCACAGATACCGAAACTCCCGCTATTGCGTAACTATCTATTGCGTGATTCGGAGTTTTTTCTCCCTGCAAACATGACCAGGGCAAGGGCTTGTATGTCCTACATAAGGAAAAGAAAACCCCGGTCATAAAAGACCCTTACCTACCAACCAGCTGCCGAAATCACACCCACATATCGCACTCTGGGAAGAAGACCACAAGTATAAAAATGTTAAATTGAGTTAAGACTACTAGAGGGAGTTCGGGTAATGTGGACCCTTCTGTTTGAGTGGTACCTGTTAATATCTTATTTAACTGGTGCTGCCCTCGTACAGAAAATATTTTAACTTCTTCCCCCTCATCAACTTTGAAGTGTTCAAGATCAGTTTCTTTTATTCTTTGAGCGAATAAGGGTTTATTTGTGATATTTATGAAAATCACCATTTTAGAAGTTTTTCAAGCTAATAATTAATTCTGTAATTTCTTCTATTGAATAGTCCTATTACAAATGTTGAAAAACTCGTAAATATATCATATTATGTAGTTGCTGTTTTAATATACTGAAGGGTTTGGTCTGATATTATGTAACATGGCGGCTGTATAGGATAATCAAACGTAACAAAGGAATTCGGTTTATGTGGACCCTCTACGAGGCGATTAAAGTTGACCTGAGTCCACTTTACACGAATGCGTATATTTTATCAATGAGGATGTTATCTGTAAAAACCATGCACTTAATTTTATTTAATAATCTTATAATTTTATTAAACTCAAAGACCGTCGCTTTCTGCAGTTGAATGGCATATGAATGCTATATAAAACAATAATATTTTAAAACATTAAATGAATATTAACGCTTTTTAATTATGATCAGTCATAAATGTTTTCAGATTAATCTGTGCCAGCTTGTATAAATTAATAGAGTAAATAAACTTAAAAATAGACTAAAAGCTAAGATGGGCTTTGGGGTCCACTTTAGCCGAATATAGAGATTATTAAAATTGACCTTTCTTGTAATGAAAAAAATTATAAATTATGAAGATATTTCCATATTTTAATAATATAACAATGCTATTTAATAATTATATCACTAATGATAATTACTGAGATTGCCCTAATTAAATAAAATTCAACTCGCGTAATTAAAAGAAAAAACACAACAAATTAAAAATAGGGGTCCACATTATCCGACGCTCCTCTACCTGTTAAAAAATGATTATAAATGTATTACTTTATGGCTACAAGGCATGTGCAAGAAAATGGAGACAGGATAAAACAGATGGATGGTTTCCAGTCTATATAGGAATGACGTGGTTAACTTGTATCAAAATAGAAATTAGGCTCAACTGCACTTCTACTAGTGCTTGATTTTTCAGTTATATTGTTGTAAACTATAGCTCTTCTTCTGCATTTACTAACATTATTTAATATTTTAAACTTTTTCAAACAATTTTTATAACATTATTAGACAATTTTGAAGTATTTATTTAAATATGCAAATCACAATATTATGACACTGTTAGACAATATTGTGATGCTAACTGCAATTTTCTAAACAGAGTATATTACTTAGTCTATGATTTTTCTATCGCTGTTTTGGGTTATCGCTGGTTGGATCAGCGTTACGGAGTGATAAGAAAGTGTACACCCATTTTTAATAAACGTTAGGTTATTTTAATATTATTAATATATTCTTTTTAACATAGATTTGGGGATTTATTGCAAATATTGTTTTTTTTAATTTCATAGCGACGGACAGTAATCAAGGATGATAATCGTTATGTAGTTCGATTGTGGGTTATCGCTGGCTCTATAAACTCTGGGGCATGCGCACTGTTGTTCTATAGGACTTTGAAAATATTTCACGCTAGTTTAAGTGCAGTTTTTCCAAAAATTATAATATAAAATTGTTACCTTACATTTTCGTCTCCTCAACTTTGTAAAATATTAATTGTCTATGGGCTTTTTAGGACTAGACCCATCATCAGCAGAAGGAGCAGAGGAGCAGGAGATATCAATTGATAATTTAGAGTTCAAACTGATTTTGAAAATAAAACACAAATTTAACTGTTACAATATACCGGTATTTAAAAAATACTGAACCTTTTAACTTTGAAAAAATTTATTCAATTTTTAATTGTGTTATTTTTTATGAGTTAAATATTATATATTTACAATGAGATTTGAAATTCAACCTCAATTTATGCTCTAAAACTTAAAATGTTAATGTTGTTTTTAAAATGTGCAACAAGTACTGCCATAAACGGTAGGTAATTTAAATTAGAAATCTACCATAAATGATAGGTAATTTAAATTATGAAGTCAATAGTTTTACAGGAATTATGGATCCGGAAGGCCGAGTAGCGCTCGTTACTGGTGGAGCACAGGGAATTGGTTTAGCCATCGTTAAACAACTGCTAGCTAATGGAGTTAAGGTAAATTTATTTTTAAGCATTTACATTATATTTTATTTAAATTGTATTGTGCTATGCTTAAATGTATGTTATTATGTCGTATCTAGGATACACAGTGGAACATTCCATAGTAAGAAAATACTTATTTCCCTAGATTTTCATCTATTGCACTTTATAAATGCGGGACTTGAAACGTTTTAAAAAATTCACTTCTCAGACTATTTAACTCATGCCCCAAATGGTTGTTAATGACCAATCACGTTTCAATGAATTTTGTTTTACAACCAATACCAGTCGTATTTCACCTCGCTCTTTTTCGATTTATCTTTATCAGTTCCTGCTTTTATGAAAAAGAAAGCTCCTCCTTTTTAATATTCCGAATAGGTCAAAGTATTATTTTTCTCCAACAATTACATTTAATATAACAAATAATAAACAGTTTCCTTGATTTCACTGAGTTGTTTACTAAAAATATAAATGAATATCCTATAATGTTGATTATAACACACAGTTTGATGTGTTTCATTATTTCTCCACTAGGTGCATTGTTTCAATATTGCGATCCTATTTGGCAATAAATAATATGATCAAGTTGCAGTTAATGAACATAACCTCACATTTCCGATTTGTTTTGAAACATCGCGGTTTTACATAAAATATATAAATGTTTTAAAATGCCGCCACTTATATATAAATGAATATTTTTGAGTAGCAGCTTAATTTTCTTCGTTAAATAGTCCTAACAAATGCCACTCTTGAATTCCAAATCATCTAGATAAATTGGAAATCACTCCTGGCATTACTTATGGTATATAAGAACCCATATCCGATAGTTTTAAAAAATATTTTCTCTGCTGTACATAATAAATATTTATGAAATTTCGTAACAAATATATTTATGTCCGATTGAAATTATATATATATATATATATATATATATATATATATATAGCTTGCATTGCTCAAAGTTAAACATTTAATTATAACATCGATAAAGCGGCATTGCTATATAGTAAAAATAGTCTCTTTAATTTGCTTACTTGTTATAGTCGTACTATTATACGACAGTGAAGACAGAGTTCTCGCGACATCTAGTAATAATGGAGAATATAATACATATATAAGAAAAATAAGCGTTTGAATTGGATTCGCCTGGTGGTGTAATGGATAACACGCTGAGGTACAGACTCAGAGTTCCGGGCTCGAATCCCGTCCAGGCATTTATTTTTCTTATCATACCATATATATACATACACGATACATTCTGTATAGAATATAATTTCAATCGGACACACACACACACACATATATATATATATATATATATATATATAGTCCACCGCTGTGGTCTCGAGGTAGTGTACTGCCTTGTCAGGGGGGGGGGGGGGCCCGCGGGCCGGGTTTCGATCCCCGGTCGGGACAGTTTTTCTGGGTGAGGTTTTCATCGGGGTTTTTCCTCACCTGTAAGACAAATGTCAGGAAAACTTTAAGGCCCAAACGGTCCCCGAAATCATATGGCCATCGCAATCATCATCATTCATATTCATCTTATCATCGTCATCCTTCACCGGTGTGGAAAGCAACGGGAAGCTATCACACCTAAAATTCCCTAGTAAAGCTGCAAAGCATAGCATGAAAATGCTATGATTGCAGTGAAAGACCTGCCTTCGGGCAGAATTACTGTGGATGGATATATATATATATATATATATATATATATATTCCATACTAATTCTGCCCGAGGGCAGGTCTTTCACTGCAATCATTCATGCTATGCTTTGCAGCTTTACTACGGAATTATAGGTGTGGAAGCTTCCCGTTGCTTTCTACAAGGTATACATATATATATATATATATATATATATATACGATATGGTATTTCCCGCGGGGGAATTAGGGTGCTCCCTAGCGGGAGAGTTTTAACCAATCTGATATAGTTACGCTTATTTACCCATATATGTCAGTGAGTGTTACAGGGTCGGCATATCGCTTCAGTGAGAAAACATATTGGGTAACTAAGATATTACTTGGAGGTAACGGTCGGTAAATGTTGCACAGAGGCCTCTTTATTTAGGCTTATACATAAGAAGACCTATAGTTTACAACAATAAACTGAAAAATAAAAAAAACAGTAAAAGTGCAGTTGAGCCAAAATTATTATTAATAATAAAATATTAGAACAAACTAACACATTTCATAATTAAATAATAATAAAACGTAGTTTTATTTGATTTTCATATTTATTATTTAATTAATAAATATGGATTTTTATCAAGTAAACACCAACTCAATTGATTATTTAACACATTTAAGTTCCTCGGATAACAAGTTACAAACGAACAGGAAGAAGATTTTACGTATTCGAAAAATTATAAAATTTAACAGAGTAACAGGAATTATAAATAATATTTTCAAGCCAAACTCAGTAGTACAGCAACACACAGGAACTAGAATTTATAAAACACTAGCCAGATCCATATTATGCTACGGCAATGAGGCCTGGACAATTCACAGTGTAGATGAACAAAGACTAACTGCGGCAGAAATGAAATTTATGAGACGTACTGCAGGTTACTCCAAGAACATACCATCAAAGGAATTCTGAGATTCTCAAAGAATTACAAACGGAATCAATCATGGGACATGTACAAAAATACAGAAACAACTGGAAATCTCATGTAAGAAGAATGAGCAGAACAAGAATACGTCAAATCTTAAATTACCAGCCACCAGGCAAGGGATCATTTGGCAGACCCTTCAAACGTTGGATTGAGACAGTAACATACCACTATTTGTCTATCACATGAAAGAAAGAAGAAGAAGAAATAAAATTAATATATGTAAAACAATTTACCTTTAATATTTTCCGTTCCTCATTTTACGCTGTTTTCCGTATCTGAAAGCATTCCACGCCACGATTTGTTGACCGTTTTTATAAATGACATTTTACTAGAAACTCACTTCTTAATACAGCCCGCACAGCCATCATACAGCGATACTTCTTTCGAACTGTGGTTAAAAGACTTCGAACCAATCACATACCCATCGAACCCCCACCCGCGTTCAAGACCATTTGCACCGAACATCAAACATACATCTGCACCAATACATAATAGGTTAGAATAAATTTGGTATTACTTCATCAGTTGATGCGAAATTGTGAACGCTTTTTATGCCAACAGTTTTTTTTATGTAGACATTTCTGGTATTCTCTCCTGGCATTAGCGTATTGTATCCCTCTTCTGAGCTTGGGGCGCCTAGAAGGCGGTGTTATGCTGCCCCAATGATATGATGATGCTAATGATGGGCTAGAAGAGGCCTTAATCCTAAACTTATTTTAATAAAATGAATATAATAATGATGGTCAAATGATGCTCGGAGAACGTTCGGGCCTTAACGTTTCCTGACATTTGTCTTACAGTAATAAAACAATACTTACTTACTTACTCACTGGCACTATCGAACCCGTAGGTTCATGGCCGCACGGACAAAAGCTCTCCATGCACCCCTATCCTGAGCTAATGCTTTCCAATCATCCCCTGTATAATCTACTTCCCTCAAATCATAGTTAATGTTATTCTCCCACCTCATTCTTGGTCTACCAACTGAGCGTTTTCCCTCTGGTTTTCCTACAAGAAGCTTCCATGCGCTTCTTTCATTCCCCATACTCGCAACATGCCCTGTGTATCGCAGTCTACGAGACCTAACTGTTCTTATTATATCTGGCTTCTTAATAAATAAAATTAAAAAATGTCGCCCAGGAAACTTGTCCCGACCGGGGATAGAACAGGGGCTGCTGTGTGACAAGGCAGCACGCTACCTACAGACCACAACGGTGGACTGGAATTGTGAGTGTTGTTTTTGCGATATCGAAAAAAAAAATACTACAATTTTCGTTTATTTTGCGCATTAGCTATCCAACCATAATTGTGTAACACACTGTAACACCGCAACAAGAAACTCGATCGTGAATCGAACACAGGACTGCTGTGTTAGAGACATCTATGTTACGGCTATAGCGTTGGAGTTTTTTTTTATCTTATATAATAGAATTTCTAGAAGAAAATCCATATATAATCGGCCGGGGTGGGCTAGAGATTATGTTCCTTGCCTCTAGTTCCGAGGGACGCTGGTTCGAACTTGGGTGGGATCGATGGATTTTTACGATGGAAAAATCCAAGGAACAAAGACCTCCGGGAGGGACATTAAGATTTTCAGGCTCTTAAAAGAACAAGCCTGAATAAAAAAAAAAGCATCTTTGCAAAATTTACCGATTTTTCCCATCCAGTAATATCTTACTTATCAACTAGATGTCTCATCGAGACGCTAGGCCGACCCGCTATCACTCGCTGACATCTATTGGTAAATGAGCGTAACAAAATTAACCTGTTTAACATTTTCCAATACTGTTATTTTAACACAGTTCCAATAATGGATCATATTATAATATGGAGAGGGGTTATTGTTGGGCCAAGAGGTAAAGATTGGATTCAGTGACACTAGGAATACTGAAGGAGTTCTCCATGTGTGAGAACTTAGGTTGCTCGGTTGGTATTCGGTAGAGTTGAGGTTCTTATCTCGGGATTCCACGAGGACTTCGTCGGGCAGAATTAATGTACAAAGAATATCTGGTAAAAGTAGTTTATTCTTGACTTTTATAAACTGCAAGTAATTGTATATATATGAAGTGAATTTATCCAACTTTTTAGAACGTAGTGTTTTGAAGTGACTTGATGAAATTGTACACGAGAAGTAAGTGACGAGGAGAAGCCTCTCTCGCCTATAGGTAAATTAGTTACTCCCACTACCTCGATCACGTGGACCTAAGGTCTGTGCTTAGGCACATATAACGAAACATATAATTGGTTAATGCGCCCTCCTATTTTGATCCCGGGGGTGTTACAAATTTATTATTGGCGATTTACGCCTTCAGAGGTTGGACCTTTTTTCCCCGTGCTGGCTTCACGTACAGTCTAGTCACAAACATTAGCTAGGCTTGGGTTTTTTCTTCTTAGGCTTGGGTTTTTTCCTAGGCTTCCGACGCTAGAAACTTGCCATGTTCCCACACTTTTTTGCTAACGATGTTTGTGTCAGGGTAAAACCCCCGCTTGTACATTAGCTAATGGGTTATGGTTATCACGCTAAATCAGTTAACTGGAGGCTTAGAAGATATCTCTACTCAATCTGTCGAGCAAAGGATCATTGTCATTAGTAAGTTATTATCATGTGTCAGCCACTTCCGTCTTCACAAAAGAAAGGTTTACATTACCTGAGTTGTCAGTATTCTTTAATAACTAATAATTTGATTACATTGATGCTGACTTCTTTGGATCATTTTATACGGCCTTTGCTCTTACATAATCAGGTTCCACTCTCTTCCCTGATCAATTTGAATATAAATATGACCTAAGTCCAGTAACTGCTTCATTTAATGATGTTATAATATCATCTGGTTATTATTGCCGATAGGGATTTATTTAGATTTACACAGGAGGCTGGATGAATGAATTGCCACAAATGCCCTATAAACAAATGGAAAAATCAAGGGATTTTTTTATTTGTTTATAATCCTCTCGCGTAATATAATGCTAGTATCATAGCTATAGTGGCCTTTAAAGAAAAAATGGCTATAATATTTTGGTTAGAGCACGTTAACCCTGAGAGTGTTGCCAGCACGTCAATTATGTTCAGATTGTAAACACTGATATGTATCCCTTTTACCTGGGATCGTTCTTTGAGGTTAAATAGACTCACTTTCTGCAATATAGACATACATAAATATTCATAAAGAAAAAAAAGATACACCCTTAATATATTTGGTGGTCTACTCAAACCATTCATGCTTATACAATTACCATTCAAAACTATTTAGTTGAATACCAGTATAGCATAGATTGTTTGTTCATGTGTAACTGTTTATTTACAATTTCGTCTACACCTTAATATCTACCTACATTATAATGTGCGTCTACAGCTTGGGAATTCATTTGCGATGAACCAGTTTTGTCTACTTCAAACCATATGTCGAATAATACTTCAGTTTTGCTAAATTTAATTTAAATTGAGTCAATAAGACTTATTTACATGGATCTATATCTTTGCGACCAAAATACTAAATATCGCGTTTAAGCAGCTGTGCTATCGTTATAAACAATTATTATTGATAGTATTACCCCCTGATATCATTTTTTCCCCATAGGTATTGCATACATACGAATTCATCATGATTATTAATCCATGAAATATTCATGATTCTTAATATTTTATTCTCAACATATTTCGGCCCATTTACTTTGCCAAAGCATAGCTGGCTATATCATTGCTCAGCCAAACGACGTTATTTTCTTAAGCGTGCAAAATCATTTCCTTCGAATGCAGAATCGTATAGTATGTCACATTCGCTTCCACCAGCGACCATGACTTCATCTCATCTCATTATTAACATCGAATACAAATTCGCACAAATTGTCACATTCGCTTCCATCAGCGATCATGACCTCATCTCATCTCATTATTAACATCGAATACAAATTCGCACAAATTGTCACATTCGCTTCCATCAGCGATCATGACCTCATCTCATCTCATTATTAACATCGAATACAAATTCGCACAAATTGTCACATTCGCTTTCACCAGCGACCATGACTTCATCTCATCTCATTATTAGATAATACGGGATCCCTTGCCCTCAAATATTTTCAACAAAATAGCACGTGTTATACAAACACAGTGACGTGCCGCTTCGGCCCACGTCTACAAATTAAATTCTGTAAATATAATCAACAAATAAATTCCTCACGCTTTATAGGTTCACACCGTCACTCGGCCTTTCAATTAAGGTGCATTGAGCTTCACCCTGTCTCATTAGCTCCTATGTTTACGCTGTCTGATTGTTATTTTAGACAAAAGAATCATAATCATCATGATATTATTCGTATTCAGATTGTTGTACAAGTTTCTTCAATTACCTATATGTATTAAACAATGACAATGGCCTATCTGGGCTCATTTTAACATTTACTGGATTAAGTAGATACTGCAGCTTTCTGCTCGAGCGATTGGGTTAAAACATTTAAAAATATAGATCCATTCTCTATCGATAAGTTCAAATCAACAATTTATTAATCACCCTCAATCTTAGCTGAAAGTGGACATGCATGTGTTATGTATTCACCCTAATTCAATTAATTATATCATATTCATCAATATGGGGGTATTATCATGATTAATATCTAAATTGACATTTCACTTTATTTTTTTTTTCGCAGTCATTTTGCCCTTTCCTCTCGCGATTAGCGTTTTCATCTAGGCCTATTTAATCACTTTATTAGTGTTATTTATTTTAATTACTGATTATATTTGGTACTTTACCATACAACACTTATTTATTTTTTTTTTCACTAATACTTTTCATTTATGTCCTAATCTCAGCTAGTATTGAGTTCGAATCCCGTGAAAACTGGTTCATGCATTTAAGTATAATTTATCAGGTCTTGTTTTTTTTTTTTTTTTTTTCGTTTGGGGATTATGTAGAGCTTATATGTTTGTACCTTTTGTATGTTATATCAAAATTTTGTCGGTATATAACCACTTCCTTACCTGGGTACTGCATAATTTCAGCGTTTACATTGACCTTTATCTCATACCTAAAATCACAGTAGTGTCTACCTGTGCACACAATACAATATAGTACAATGCAAGACATACATACATACGTAATATATCCATTCCGTTGTCATTCTTACGTGTAAAAATCTCTCCCTCCTTTTTTCCGAGTGTCAATTTTCACTGTCCGTCTATCTACCCTTAATATTATTAGTGTCTAATTTCACAGTCCGTTGACTCGCAAAGGCCTCCTGTACTATTATTATATACATGTTTTGCGATACTACGCCCACACGCAAACAAACTCTGAACACACGCATGGTAATTTATCGGGTCTTTACAGCCTCAATCTCATCCTTAGATTCACATATAATTACTAGACTTTTGTCAAAATTTTTCAAATGATTCTTACTTCTATCATCTATGTTAGTATGCGCCACAGAATTACTAGCGATCTCTGGGTTCCCTAGTATCTCTATACGTGCATATGTTTTGTGATTAGCCGTCGTCCAAGAAAACACTCTCCGACGCGTATGATTCATTTTCGGGGCTCCTATCCTTTTGACCTCTACTATTTATGTTCTTTGTGATGACACTTATTTCATCATTTAGTTTGCTGGTTTCGTTAGTCACTTTCTGTTCTATATTAGTGCCTAACTCATTAAATCTAGGCTCTACTATCATTTCGATCAATTCAGAGCGTTTATCCTGCTCTGCAATTTTCTGAGCTACTTGGGGCTTTAGTGTTTCTTGTTCGTGGGCTGGCTTTTGTACAAATAGACACATATCATTCACCCTTTTGTCCGCGTTCTCCAACCTACAGAGCACATTCTTGTCGACTCGTTTTATTTCCCCTTGTAATTCCTCCTGTTTCTCCCCTAAGTTAGTTTGTAACGTTATTATACTGTTGTTCATCTCTGTTCTCATTTGACTTATTACCCTGTTTTCTGTTTTCTCTAGGTCTTTAATAAGTTTTTGTTCCATTTTATTTATCTTTAGTTCTACACACGCTGACGATTCATTTATTTTCGCCTCTAGCATCTCTCTATTTTTTCCCATCTCATCCCTTAATGTTTCTTTCAACGTAAATACATCCTTTTCCCTGCTTATCTCCATCTGTCCTCTCCAAGTTTCAAATTCCTGTTTCATATTCCTCTGCATTGCCTCTAAATCCATTTTCCTATTTCTATCTATCGTCTCTAAATCCATTTTCCTACTTCTATCTATCGTCTCTAAATCCATTTTCCTACTTCTATCCATCTCCTCTATTCTCGACATTAGCATTTCCATGTATTTCATGGTGTCGGTGCTTGGATTTCCCTTGTCCTCTACTTCCCCTCTAGCTTCTACTCTTGCGTTGTTTTCATTACTTTCCCCTGTGCTCTGCTCTAAGTTCTCTCTGCCATCTTCGTTGTCCTCTCCCATCCTTACGATTTCGTTCTCTCCTTCAATCAGTTGCCCACAAGCCTTCTCCCTAATCTCTTCGTGTTTCCTATCCATTTTTTTATCTTTATTTGCCTGCCTCTTTCTATTCCTACTTCTTAACAACATAAATACACACAGATATATTCTCCGTTAAATCACTGTAATATTTTGATTTCTTATATAGGTAAAAAGTAAAAAAAATGCTTATTCTGTTGTTGTGTCACTTACTGCTTCCTTCCTTCAGTTGCTGTCTGTCTGCTTGTTGCCATCATCTTCTCTGTCCTGGTTGCCTCGTGGTCGTGGGACTTAGTCGTTCTGCCGTTGATTTCTATTCGTGTGTTACTTTACGACCTATTCTGCCCGCACGTTAGGGAGCCAATATGGAGAAGGGTTTATTGTTGGGCCAAGAGGTAAAGATTGGATCTAGTGACACTAGGAATACTGAAGGAGTTCTCCATGTGTGAGAACTTAGGTTGCTCGGTTGGTATTCGGTAGAGTTGAGGTTCTTATCTCGGGATTCCACGAGGACTTCGTCGGGCAGAATTAATGTACAAAGAATATCTGGTAAAAGTAGTTTATTCTTGACTTTTATAAACTGCAAGTAATTGTATATATATGAAGTGAATTTATCCAACTTTTTAGAACGTAGTGTTTTGAAGTGACTTGATGAAATTGTACACGAGAAGTAAGTGACGAGGAGAAGCCTCTCTCGCCTATAGGTAAATTAGTTACTCCCACTACCTCGATCACGTGGACCTAAGGTCTGTGCTTAGGCACATATAACGAAACATATAATTGGTTAATGCGCCCTCCTATTTTGATCCCGGGGGTGTTACAAATTTATTATTGGCGATTTACGCCTTCAGAGGTTGGACCTTTTTTCCCCGTGCTGGCTTCACGTACAGTCTAGTCACAAACATTAGCTAGGCTTGGGTTTTTTCTTCTTAGGCTTGGGTTTTTTCCTAGGCTTCCGACGCTAGAAACTTGCCATGTTCCCACACTTTTTTGCTAACGATGTTTGTGTCAGGGTAAAACCCCCGCTTGTACATTAGCTAATGGGTTATGGTTATCACGCTAAATCAGTTAACTGGAGGCTTAGAAGATATCTCTACTCAATCTGTCGAGCAAAGGATCATTGTCATTAGTAAGTTATTATCATGTGTCAGCCACTTCCGTCTTCACAAAAGAAAGGTTTACATTACCTGAGTTGTCAGTATTCTTTAATAACTAATAATTTGATTACATTGATGCTGACTTCTTTGGATCATTTTATACGGCCTTTGCTCTTACATAATCAGGTTCCACTCTCTTCCCTGATCGATTTGAATATAAATATGACCTAAGTCCAGTAACTGCTTCATTTAATGATGTTATAATATCATCTGATTATTATTGCCGATAGGGATTTATTTAGATTTACACAGGAGGCTGTATGAATGGATTGCCACAAATATTATAATGATATTGTGAAAAGAAAAATTAATATCTGAACCAGGAATCGAACCGTAGACCTCTCGTTCTCCCTACGAGTGTGAGAATTATAGACTTGTACATGTGGAAAGATTTGTTAATGTTTGTACCATCTCTAGAATGGTGTAGTGGGCTGCACACTCGTACGGAGAACGAGAGGTCCACGGTTCGATTCCTGGTTCAGACATTAATTTATCTTTTCACAATATCATTATAGGCCCTAATATTATAAATTAACTTGGTCAGTAAGTTTATATTAGAGAGTGCCCTAATCCCTGTAGAGGTAAGCAAAGGACTTAAAAAATAATCCTTATATAAAGTATGTTTTTTTTCTTTTTTCAGGGACTGTCAGTTTGCGATATGGATTCAAAATACGATGAAACTGTAAGAAATCTAAATGAAGAATTCGGGAAGGATAGAACAATATTTATTAAAACCGATGTTACAAAAGAAGAGGAATTGAAAGGTTTGTTTACTGCAGAAAATCCAACGATGTTAATCCTATACCACAGAAGTGGTTCTACAATTACCGGACTTCTAAATTGTAGGTTTTACACAGCTGGAAAGGCAGTGCACAGGTACCGCTTCAGACGTCGTTATTGAAGGCCACTCAATGGGAGGGAGCACAGAATGTTACGCATGCAATACCAGATTTACTTTTCTTTTATAAACACAATACCATTTATTTCTGTTATACAGGGTCATTCTGAAAGAAGGAACAGACTTCAAACATTTATTTCTTCAAAACTACAAAAAATTGAAACACAATTCCAACGTTCTTGGAGTTCCGATTACGGCCGCATTGGCGCTGTTGCTTGTCATGTTGATTGTTTTTATCAAAATGACGACATTAATAGGACGTTGAATTGGAAGAGGAGCAGAAAATCAACTTCATCGCCATGGTCTCCCAGGTCATCAGACCTAACCCCGTGTGATTTTTATCTGTGGGAATACGTAAAAGACCGTGTTTTAGCCCCTCTATGCCTGACACTCTTGAAAATCTGCGACATCGAATTGTTGAAGCTGTGAATTCGATAACTAGAGACCAGCTGATTCGTGTGTGGCAAGAAATGAGCCACTGTTTTTATATTTGTCGTGTAACACATGGTGCTCATATTAAATGCATAAAATAGTGAAATCTGGACTTTTCTCTTTCCAGGAACGTAGGAATTGTGTTTTTTGTTTGTAGTTGAAAGAAATAAATGTTTGAAGTCTGCTCCTTCTTTCTGAATAGCCCTGTATATTGTGAACTTTAAATACTGAATGTAGTTGTTAAGTACTGTATTGTGTAAAAATATAACTTAATACAATACACAACAACAACTATATTTAGTATTATGTATGTAATTGCACAACTATATATCGTACTAACGTATAGAGTTAGAAGTCTCGGGTTCATTTATTTTTTTCATGTCATAATTGGCCTTGATTGCTAAATGTCAAAAAAAATGATTACAACATCTATACAAACAAGCGTTATTGCTATAAAGTAAATATTCTCTTTAAAATGCTTACTTATTATAGTAGCCACGAGTTGGCAGTTCAATCGAAGTCCCGCTATCATGAATTGAGAACTATATATAAAGTAAAGTAGTCCCACTACAGGCCTCAGAAGGCCCTTGGGGTAGTGGGAGGTTAAGACTCCCACTTTTTCTGGGCAATCGGCACTTGATGTCAGCCCTGCGTGATGGCCGCCTTTATCCCCATAACAAGCGTCTGGTACTCATTTCCGTTAGAGGCTGAGTCGACCCCAGGGTCAGAAGGTTTGGGTCAGTTTAAAAATCCTGACCCCACCGGGACTTGGACCCTCGACCTTCCGGCTTGCAGCGCAGTGCCTTAACCACTACACTACGGCGTGCCCCAGAATTATATATAAGGAAGAAAAAATAGATATATGTTCTAGGATTCTTGAGTGGCGCAGTTGGTAGCGCACTAACATATAGAGTAGAGGTCTCGGGTTCAAATCCCGGCTCGGCATATATTTGTCTTTTCATGTAACATATATATACTTTTATTTATTTATTTAAATGTAATATATTGCACATAGTAAAAATTTGTGTGTTTTTCAGCTGCATTTAAAAAAACTTTGGAGAAGTTTGGTGGATTGGATATTGTAGTCAACAATGCTGGAATATGTAATGATCAAATGTGGAAACAAGTATTTCTAGTGAACGTGGTAAAGTTTATTATTCTTATAAGCTACTAGCTAATACCCGGCGTGCGCTGCTACGCCTAAACAAATTAAATGTGTTTTTATGTTTAGTTGAATAAGTAAAAGTAAAAATAATTATACATTTATATTTTAATTATTTTTATATTCTCGTGATGATTACCCGGCGTTGCCCGGGAATCTGCTTGGGATCATTGAGTTGAAAGACAAAAATGGTTGTGAGTTATCTGTAAAAGATAGAGATATGCTGTCGCGGACTTTTTTTATTGAATTGTATTAAATATTTAATTCTGTGTAGATTAACTTGTTGAAATTGTTACGGTTTAGGCAGCGTAAGCTATATAAGGGCGTCCCAAAAAAATCTCTCAATGATGGAAAAAAAAACCCATTTAAATCGGCCAAATAGTTTTTTGTGTCCATAAAGGATAGACAGTCACAAACGTTCATTTATGTATAAATATTTTGGAAAAGAGAAAACAAAAAAGAATTGTAAAGCACTTAAAATATCATTGCCTTCGGAAACTTGAGTGATGTTAGGGTAAATCTAGTGTCAAATATGTTTAAAGTTTCCAAAGAAGTCAATTATGTTTGTTAACTCTTCTTTATGTCAGTTTCCTAATTTTCTAAATAAACTTTAGTTCTTTCAATTTACCCACTTATCTGAAAAAGCAATTCATAATTAAATACAGATATAATAATTCTCAAAATAATAGTAATAATAATATTAATATTATTATTATTATTATTATTATTATTATTTTAGACATTCAAAGTATAGAACAGGTGTCTAGTTTCAAATATTTGGGCTGTGATGTTGGCTACAATGTGGAAAGAGATATTGACTCCAAAATAAATAAATTTCAGACGGTGTGTGGAACAATACAGAGAAGATTCAAAAATAAAATTAGAAAAGAAACCAAGATAAAAATGTATAATGTTATGGCGGTTCCCACAATATTGTATGGATGTGAAACTTGGGCTCCAGTGAAAAGACAGAAGGATAGAATACAGACGGCAGAGATGCGGTTCCTAAGACAAGTAAAAGGATGTACGAGACTTGATAGAATAAGGAATGAGGATATAAGAGAAGAATTGAAAGTACAGCCTTTATTGGATAAAGTCACGAATTACAGACAGAAATGGATTGATCACATGGATGGAATGAGTAAGGAGAGATATCCATTGTTAGCAAGAAATTATCAAGCAAGAGGAAGGCGTGATGTTGGAAGACCTAGAAGACGTTGGGTTGATGCATTATGAAGTCGGAACGGGCAATTGCCTAATCCCTGGAGTGATGATGATGATTATTATTATTATTATTATTATTATTATTATTATTATTATTATTATTATTATTATTATTAATGGTGTTATTTATACGCCTATTATTATGTCCACTGCAGTGGTCTTCGGGGCCATGTTGTTGCCTCGTACGCAGCGGGCTCGAGTACGATCCCCATCGGGACAAGTTTTCTGGGTGAAGGTTTTTTTTTTTTCACGTATGACAAATGCCAGAAAACTTTAAGAACCAAACGGTCCCAGAACATCATCTGGACATCATAATTATCCATATATTATTAGCTCTGTTTAGTATGAATATGTGAATTATTGATATGAATTTTCTTAAATGATCGTGTTGTCTCGGAAGTGGTCCTGATATTGATATTATATCTCATCCGGGGAGACCAAACATGTCCTTATGTAATCAAAAAAATGTGTGATCCAGAGTTTCAAATCTTTTCGTTGTAAGGCCCAGATGGGATGAGGAACGTAAAAGTACATATAGAGGAATATACAAATGGAAACCAATATACACCAGATCAGCTGAACGTCCAAAAAACAGATGGCAGGATGACATCATAAAATATATTACAGAAGTGAAAATTTAAAATTGGCCAGTCTGGATCCAGAATAGATCTGAATCGAGAAAAATATTTGAGGAGGCCAAAACTTCACTGAAGTGTAGTTGCCTATTAGAAGAACAGGGGGAGGTTAAATTAAGGTGAGAGAGAAAGAGAGAGATTATTATTATTATTATTATTATTATTATTATTATTATTATTATTATTATTATTATTATTATTATTATTATTATTATTATTATTATTATTATTATTATTATTATTATTATTATTATTATTATTTATCATTATTATTTATCATCATCAATGTTGAGTTAAGTACTACAATTTTCAAATATATATATATATATATATATATATATGTCTACCGCTGTGGTCTCGGGGTAGCGCGCTGCCTTGTCACGCAGCGGTCCCGGGTTCGATTTGCGGTCGGGATCGGCTCCTGGGTGAGGTTTGTTTCGGGGTTTTTCCTCACCTGTAAGACAAATGTCAGGATGTTCAGGGCCCAACACTCCTCGAAAATCATCCGGCCATCATCATTGCCATCCTTCACCGGTGTGGAAAGTAACGGGAAACTACCTCACCTATAATTCCCTAGTAAAGCTGCAAAGCATAGCATGAAAATTCTATGATTGCAGTGAAAGACCTGCCCTCGGGCAAAATTACTATGGATGGATGGATATATATATATATATATATATATATATATATATATATATATAAAATCACCTGTGAATGTTGTGTTTTACAGAACGGGGTGATACAAGGAACACTTCTAGCACTGAAATACATGGGTAAGGATGAAGGTGGCAAGGGTGGAGTTGTCATTAACACATCGTCTATAGCAGGCCTGGGAGGTGGCAATGGGCTGCCTATGTACAGTGCTACTAAAGCTGCAGTCAATGAATTCACAAGAAATATTGGAGTAAGTCTTTCCTTTTTATGTAATTATTTATATGCTTCCTTTGTTATTATTTTTACTTATACACTCTTTAGATTATAAAGCTTAATGAATTATTTGGATGGGCCTATACGAAAAAAACTGATTAGCCATATGACTGTCTTTTATGTTTATGCATTTTTAACATATTTATTTATTTATACAAATGCAGGGGACTTGACAGAAGTCATTATTCATAATTATGAGTAAACAATAATAATGAATTAAACAATAAAACATCGTAGCAAAACAGAAAGTTTGGCTCTTGCTTCCCAGTATCTATCCTTCAGCGTAGCAGAGTGAAGTGCCTCACACTGTAGTAGCTGGTTTCTGCCCATCTTGGTGTTCGTGGAGCACATTGGACATTTTTTTTTTTTCACTGATGGCGCATCATCACCACAATCATCAGCTCATATATCATCGGGGCAGCGTAACCTCGCCTTCCAGGCATCCCAACCTCAGAAGTGGGTTACAAGTACGCTATACCAGGAGAGAACACCAGAAAATGTCGAAATGGCAATCTGGGACATATTTTTTAAAATATTCAATCTGTAGAGGGATTTTAGTCGGGATAAGTTCGCTTAGATGTCCCGGATAAGGTACATGGACAATTTGTTGCTCCGGACTAGTTGAGTTCGGTCGATAGAACAAGTTGTATATCAGGGAATGCGCAAAGAAGGATATTCACTGCGGAAAAACAGTAGACTCGGTGTGATGTATTGAAATTGACGTCCCACTTTATTATCACTATATTTTACACTTATCATATTCGATAATTTACCTTAACGCTGAAGGCTGCTGATGGCCGGAAGCGTATATTTATTATTCTCTGCACGTGTTTAAATAATTATTCTAACTTCAACGTTTGGGTCAAATAGATGCGCATCACTTATTTATAGCTGCTTGACTTTAAAGCCCCATAAACTGAGGGTCGAAACTAATAATATTTATAACACTAAAAAAGGTGCGCTGTGACTGATAGCACCGAAACGTAGAGGAAACGCGCTGCGGCTGGCGCACACGCTAGTAGTTTTGACTTAAACAAAGCGATGTGCCTCCTCGACTGAAACACGCGCTAGCAACTTTAATTTTTGCTAAGAATGATTATTTATTTTCTCTATGTGACCCGGCATCCGTCCCTTCCACCAAAAGTCTTAGCGTCTCACAAAAAGTTCACATGTTACAACAATTTTGATTCGCAAACCATGTCTTGAGGGCGTTGTCGGTGGTGTTAAACTTAAGCGTTTGTGGTCATATCACCTCCTTTAAATTATTTGCGTCCCAATATCAAATTTGCAGGGTTGTCCAACTAAGAGTTATCTTTGCGAGGGCGAATTTTGTTTGTCGGCATTTGTATACTTCTGCCAAAGAAGACACCTGTGGAGTGCGCGCATGTTTCGTTAAATTGGTTTTTGGGAGCTTTTTTCCGTAGCTTACCTAGGAAAACCCAGTAGCTTGTACGTATTTTTAGATTTAGTTATTGTTGTTACAAGTGAATAATGACGCAGTTTTGTAATTCCCTTCTACAAAGGAAACTGTAAACATTTTCTCCATTGTATAAGGGCTTACCGTTTCATTGTATCTTGTTTGCTAGTGTGGTTCATCACGATAGCAAAGGTCCAGGTCTATGACCGAGCGCTAATCACTTGGTACTAGAGTTTTATCGATTGCATATGAAATTGTTTTATGATAAGTCGTATCAATTTGATTAGCAGAGAGCGGAATCTGTTCCACAATGTCGAATGTTTACTTGTATTGGTGTAGACTATACGAGAATGCGCGCGAATGGGGTGGTATGGAGTGTACGTATCACATAGCTGTATCCTACCAGGCTATGAAGATAACTCTGTCATGTAGAAAGATGGATGCAATAAACAACTTTTCATTTAGTAAAAAAGTAGAGTTATTGTAGAGTACGTCGGTAGTTGATATTGCTCGTACATGACTTTACGTGTAGTGAAATGCCACCAAAAACGAAAAACAAATGCATATGCTATAGGCAAATCTTTGTCGTTTTACCTTAAAACGTTTCATTATATTATAAGCAATGCATGGCCTAAGTATATTTTATTTTATTATGCACCTTATATTACTTCCTAATGTTTATAATATAGAAGAGTCGCCCGATAGGTATTGCAGACATGTGATATATTCCATCCCACCCTCACCCGATCGCTCCAGTACAGTCAATACCAGTATCCTTCATTCGACTGTGAGAGCAACCATGCTGTATGGCTCAGAATTATGGGACTGGGAATGAACGGGAACACTAGATAAAATTTCAAGCTATGTTTCTTAAGAGAGCGTTGAGATTAGCAATGGGGACTGCTAATTGTGGCATACTGAAAGAATTCGTTACATTTCTGGACACAATAAAGAGGCAAATTTATGGCTATTAAGTATAGGTTGGACATAATAAATGGGAATCAGGACTCACTCAGGGCAGAGTGTTACAAGGAACAGAGAAGGCAGTGTGTTACGGGGGATTGGAAAATCGGTGTAGAAAGGGGATTGAATGGCGTAGGGATGGGTTGGGTATGGGAGAGGAATACGGGTAATAATATAAATGTTTGGAGGAAAGTTAAGAAGAGACTAATTGATATAGATAGGCACTATATAGAAGCCGATTGTAGCCAAAAAATATCGCTCACCCTGCAGTCGGAACTTAAACTTTCGTGGGGAAGGGAGAAGTATATTGACTCTTTGGATGGGGATGATAGAAGTGCTATTGCATGGTTTCATTTGGGGGGATGGATGGCCCATAACTTAACAAGTGAAGAAGGCATTAAACTGTGTCCTCTATGCGGTGACCGTGAAAACTGGCAACATATCATAGCATTCTGTAAAGAGACAGAACAACTTAGATTACAGTTCCTGCCGGAGAGATTTCTCAGGTCAGATCGTGGGAGAGTGGCGTGCTGGGATCTTTCAGGACGGATCGAGAGTGAAGTGAAAACCTGCAAACTTTTGGATACAGTAAGGAAATTGAGGCATTGCAAAATAAATCAATAAGGATATATATATTATCAATTATAAGAATATCAATGTTGTCTTTGTTTTCGATCTTCAATTATATTATGTAATAAGTAGTCTTGATAGGTTAAGTTGAATAGCCTGATAGTGCATTTGATGTCTGCAGGAACGGGGGGGAGGGTATGCGTGTGTATGTGTGTGTGGGGATGTGTGTATGTATATGTGTGTGTTTTTTCTTCTCTTTTTTTTAAATTTGTTTTATAACATTTTTTTAAATTATTAATGTACAGAATGAAACTGTTTTATATCTATACGTATGGTCTTTTCATGGATGAATGTAGATGTGCATTAATGTGTATATAGTCGTAGACATAGATTTTATTTATATGTATCCATTATTTTTATACACGTGTATAGTCATGTAGGAATTTGTTTATATTATTATTATTATTATTATATTTTTCTTTTATTCGTGGAAAAATAATGCACGTACGGCCAAGCAGGCCCGTGCGCAATGTAAATACATATGTATCTCCATTCTTTTGAAAAAAAAAGTGCAATAAATTCCATTCATTCAATACCAGTACAATTAAGTCATTAGCATTGTGGAACAAATTCCGCCGTCAAGTTATTAGTAATAAACTATGTGCAGGGAGAGTATTTCTGGAATACAACTGGTGTGAGGGTAATGGCAGTGTGTCCTGGTGCGACTGAAACTCGTCTACTGTCACAAACTGTTATGACCTACCAAAAAGACTGGGAAAAGGCACTCGAAGAACAGTCTAAGAAAAATCAACCAGTGCAAAAGTAAGTTTTATTTCATACTATGTCAAATTTGGTATATTTATGTTATTAAAATGAGTGTGGAAAATTAACTATAGTAGTTCTCATACCCTTTACGACACGTAACTTTCGCCAACATTAAAACGAAAATGTTGCGTGTGGAGATAATTTCAACGAAAGCAATATTAAGAATACTCCGTATATATATATATATATATATATATATATATATAATGGTATGATAAGAAAAATAAATGCCTGGACGGGATTCGAACCCGGATCTCTGAGTCTGTACCTCAGCGTGACATCCATTACACTACCAGGCGAATCCAATTCAAACACTTATTTTTCTTATATATGTATTATATTCTCCATTATTACTAGATGTCGCGAGAACTCAGTCTTCACTGCCATCTAGTAGCGGGCAGTCTAGTGACATCTAGTAGATGGCAGTGAAGACTGAGTTCTCGCGACATCTAGTAATAATGGAGAATATAATACATATATAAGAAAAAAATAAGTGTTTGAATTGGATTCGCCTGGTAGTGTAATGGATGTCATGCTGAGGTACAGACTCAGAGATCCGGGTTCGAATCCCGTCCAGGCATTTATTTTTCTTATCATACCATATTAAGCTTGCATTGCTCAATGTTAAATATTTAATTATAACATATATATACACCGATTCCGGCTGTAATTTGAGACCCGTCATCTTCAAGTAGGCACCCTTAAAACTCATTCACATCACGTTACTATAAATAGAAACCTTTTAATGTACTGAAAACAGCTCACGTATATCCTGTTGGCAGCACTCTTTCCTGGGAAGTAAATTTAATGTCGCGCGCCACCACGAGAATTTTGAATACCTTACATTTAAAAAAGATCAGATCAATATATATATATATATATATATATATATATATATATATATATATATATATTAATATCCAGACTTATTGCCAATATCGACGACGTAATAGGTGATCAACAGATTACGTATGTGACTTTGGAAGGAATAGATCTTCAATACATCAAAATTTTAGCATAAGACAGATTTTATAAAACAAATGGGAATATAATGGCACTGTTCATTAACTATAGTAGGCTTCAAAAAGGCATATGATTCAATTAAGAGAAGAAGTAATATAGTGTCCTGTTGGAGTTCGGAATTTCTAAAAAGTTAGACTTAATCGAATGTGTCTAAATGGCACAAAGAGTAGGGTGTATGTAAGTAAACAATTTTCAAATAGTTTTGAAATTCATCAGTAGGTTAAAGTAAGGAAATGCACTATCTCCCCTACTATTCAATTTTGTACTAGAACATGTTATAAAATATTTAAAGGATGAAGAAGTCCTACAACTCAATGGTGTTAATAAGCTGCTAGTTTATTCTGATGATGTAATATCATTAGGCGATAGCTAGGAAATACTAAGGGCCAACATGCACAGTATAGTGCACGCCTGTTAAAACTTGCTCACTAGGTGTTAAAAGATGCCCCCCCCTTCCTCCCCACATCAGGTGCACTCACAATGCAACACAACTGACAAGTAAGTAGCAGGTCTTACCATGTCAGCCTCTCCGACGTAAGGTTCAACAGGAGGGGCCTCGCTAGTAAGCACTTATTAACGGCCCTGCTCCGTTGATTAACACTAAGAAATTGGGGCCGGAAGTAAACTTCAATAAAACTAGATATATGGTCACACATATAAATAAACTATAGGCCTATAATGGAAATAGACATTTAATGACAAATGAGGGAAATTTTGAAGAAATGACAATTAAAATGCATAGAAACGATAATTACTAACATGTGCATAAGGTAATTAAACATAAGCTCAATTCTGCAAATGTCTGTTTTATGTAATGACTCTTGTCTCTATAAAAACAACATTAAACTGAAAGTATATCAAACTTTTTTTTATTCAATACTACCTGTTTGTCATTCGACATTTCAGGTATTCTCTCCTGGCATTGGCACTTCTGAGGTTGGGGTGCCTGGAAGGCGGAGTTACGCTGCCCCAATGATATGATGAGTGATGACGATGGGTAATGATGCGCCAGGAGAGACCTTAAACCTAAACTTAATCTAATGAGATGAACATGATATTGATGATAATGATGGCCAGATGATGTTCGGGGACCGTTTGGGCCTTAAAGTATCCTGACATTTATCTTACAGGTGAGGAAAAACCCCGAAAAAACCTCACCCAGGAAACTTGTCCCGAGCGGGGATCGAACCCGGGCCCGTTGCGTGACAAGGCAGAACGCTACCTCGAGACCAAAGCGGTGGACGTATATCAAACTGTTATTCTCCCAGTTATATTATATGGATGTGAAACACTGACTCGTACTTTAAGGGAGGAGAAAAAATTACAAGTATTTGAAAATTAAGTTTTTAGGAAAATCTCTGGACCAAAGAAAGAAGAACAGACAGGCGAATGGAGAAGATTGCATAATAGTGAGCTAGATGATCTTTATTGGAAACCAGATATAATAAGAAAAGATACGTCTTATAGACTACGATGAGCAGGAGACGCGGCACGAATGGGGAATGAAAGAGGGGCATGGAAGTTTCCTGTAGGAAAATCAGATGGAAAGCGCCCAGTATGCAGGTCAAGAGTGAGGTGGAGAATAACATTAACCATGATTTGAGGGAAGCGGATGATTGGAAAACATTAGCTTAGGATAAGGATGTATGGACAGCTTATGTCCGAGTAGCCATGAACCTACGGGTGCGATAGTACCAGTGACGTAGTTAATGAGTAAGGTATCCATGATCAGTATTGAAATTAAACGAGGATATAGGATAAAGTGCGATGACTTGGAACTGTTAATTAGATTGAATGAAACCCATCAATTAGGATCAATTAGGATCTAATCAACTATATTTTCAAAATGTAGTTTTTAAAGAACTATATATTATTTGATGGCATATTTACAGATTCTGTATCGTGGTGGACTAGTGGTTATGCTCCTTGCCTCTGGTCCCGAGGGTCGCGGGTTGAAACCCGGCCGGGGTCGATGGATTTTTAGGACGGAAAAATCTAAGGAGCAAGTCCTCCGGGAGGGACTTTAAGCCGTGGATCCCCGAGTCTGAAGATTTTCAGGCTCGTAAAAAATCCTTAAGCCTGAATGAAAAGGCCTCTAAGCAAAATTTACCGAATTTTCCCGTCCTAGTACTACCTTGGTTTCCTAGATGTCAGTATAAGGCGGAACGCTTACCAGGGACCACTCAAAATGACATCTATACGAAAACAAGTGTAACTAAATTAGTATGGTTCAAATTCTTCCTTGTAGGGGGAGAGCGCCTAAATATCTGTAAAGGGAAAACATAGGCTTACAATACAATACAATTTACACATTCTGTAAAATACGAAATTTTGTAAATATGGCAGATTCGTTCTTGAGATTAATAAATACTGTTACATTTAACACCTCACCTCATAAATGTAGATTTCTCGATTACTATTTTCAATATTTCTTTTATCATCTTAAGCTCTACCTAATTGTTGAATTGGTGGTTGACGATCCTGTAATGTCGCTTCCTTCTCCCTCTGTTGTCTGACTGATGAACTTCCAAATTGAATTTTTTCACCAGGAGTTTCAAAATTCACGATTTTCCTTTTATTTTTGTGTGTGTTTTTTTTCTCCCAAACTATTAGATTTATCTAACTGTTTCAATAATTTGGGCTTTGCTTCTATTCTGTGCCTTTCTTACCAAGCATGTGCGGTAATTGCAGATTTAATTATTTCCCATTTTTAACATTTCTAAGGTGTTCTTTCAATCTTGTGTTTCAAGTACCTTTCTGTTTTTCCTATGTACATTTTTTCACAATATAGTTGACTGAGTTGGACTTCATCTGGTCCCTAATTGCATTAAGATCGAAAACTAACTCATTAAACTATCGTCCTGTTTGACTTTAATGTTGAATTATGAGTATAAAATGTCAACAACTACAACAAGTGAAACTTCAGGTTCTTTTCGTTTGAGACCTTAGTTCCCATCTTAAAATTACAGTACATGTCTGCAATCCTGCTATAAACAGATTTTTTTTATAATTGTGAAACAACCAAAACTCAAATATTATTTATTGTTTTCATTAATATTTAAAGGAAATGACACTATGAGCTATATTTTAGTTAACAGTACAGTTAGAATTTAACACCTCGCCTCATGATTTTAGATGTCTCTAAGACTAGTTTCGATACTCCTTTGTGCCATCTTCAGCTCTATCTAACTGTTAAATTGGTGGTTGGCAAATCATTTAGGTTGCTTCCAACTCCCTCTGTTGGCTGACTGATGAACTTACAAATTAAATATTTTTCCCAGAAAAATAAAACAAATCATAACTAACTGACTAACTCACTGGCACTATCGAACCCCTAGGTTCATGGTCGCGCGGACATAAGCTCTCCATACATCCCTATCCTGAGCCAATGTCTTCCAATCATCCCCTGTATAATCTACTTCCTTCAAATCATAGTTAATGTTATTCTCCCATCTCATTCTTTGTCTACTAACTGGGCGTTTTCCCTCTGGTTTTCCTACAAGAAGCTTCCATGCATGTCTTTCATTCCCCATTCGTGCCACATGTCCTGCCCATCGCAGTCTATGAGACTTAACTGTTCTCATAATATCTGACTTCCTATAAAGACCGTGTAGTTCACTTTTATGTAGTCTTCTCCATTCACTTGTCTGTTCATCTCTCTTTGGTCCAAAAATGTTCCTAAGAACTTTATTCTCAAGTACTCGTAATCTCCTTTCCTCCCTTAAAGTAAGAGTCCATGTTTCGCATCCATATAATATAGCTGGTAGAATAATAGTATCTTCACTTGTCGTATGGAGTGACTTGCGTGCTTAAATGATCCCGAGAGCTATGCCGGCGGTAGCATTGCTGCCGATAGGGTTACCCATGTCGGACTGGTAGAAGGTGATAAGCCAGGCGAAAAAAGTACCTTGGTCGAAAGAGCGACGATCTTTCACCGTAAAAATACAACCGTCAAGAAATGCGGACATGGGTTCAACTGGGGTAAAATTTTCCGGAAGTCAATAGTCCTCCATTCGGTTCTCCGGGCGAGGACTACTTCAGGGAACCCATGTCAAAGACTCAAAAAATCATTTTTTTTATTTCCGGGAAAAAATAATTAATTTCGAAGTTCATCAGTTAGCCAACAGAGCGAGTAGGAAGAAACCTACAGGATCGCTAACTACCAATTCAACAGTTAGATAGAGCTGAAGATGGTATACAGAAGTATCGAAACTAGTATTCGAGAAATTTACAATTATGAGGTTAGATGTTAAATTTTAACTTTATTATTATTATTATTATTATTATCATTATTATTATTATTATCATTATCATTATTATTATTATTATCATTATTATTATTATTATCATTATTATTATTATTATTATTATTATTATTATTATTATTATTATTATTATTATTATTATTATTATTATTATTATTATTATTATTATTATTTTGGTAGTCGGCCGCGGTGGACTAGTGGTTATGCTCCTTGCCTCTGGTCCTGAGGGTCGCGGGTTCAAACCCGGCCGTGGTCGATGGATTTTTTAGAATGGAAAAAATCTAAGGAGCAAGTCCTCCGGGAGGGACTTTAAGCCGTGGTTCCCGAGTCTGAAGATTTTCAGGCTCGTAAAAAATCCTTAAGCCTGAATGAAAAGGCCTCTAAGCAAAATTTACCGAATTGTCCCGTCCTAGTACTACCTTGGTTTCCTAGATGTCAGTATGAGGCGGAACGCTGACCACGGACCACTCAAATTACATATATACGAGAACAAGTGTAACTAAATTAGTATGGTTCAAATTCTTCCCTGTAGGGGGAGAGCGCCTAAATCTCTGTAAAGGGAAAACGTAGGGTTACAATACAATTATTTTGGTCTGAGACCATAGGTTCTTAAATTGTTTATTTGCAACTCCTCTGTAATCATACGAATCCCTTCCATTTAAATGTGAAAAATGATGTATAATAATGTTGAATATAACATATATCCAGTTTTTTTTATTTTGTGTCCAGGCCTGAAATTGTAGCAGAAGCAGTATTGCACATGATTCGGAAAGGCAGCAGCGGATCAATATGGGTTAGTTCAGGAGGTAATCCACCTTTTCAAGTACACCTCCCAATTATTGAAAACAACGTATTGAAAGTATAAAATTCCTCACAAGAAAGATGATGTTCCAGGCACCAAAGCAATGTTTACAATATGCCAAACTTTCATCGTAATTCATCACTACAGGATGATTCAGAACAACACCAACTGTGCAAAGTGCAGGGATTCAGTTTATTTTCTTGGATACATAAGCGTCGCAATTCAAGTCTGGACTTGAAAGGGCTGAAAAATTATGCTCGGGGAGCTCCATGAAGTCCCTTTACATGCTGTTAATCTTCAACACAGGAGCTTTACTTCAACTCCAAAGGAATCCATATTCAAGATTTTTAGACTCTAAAAAATGTTTTATCCTGGCTGGGTTACAATCAGTGAATCTCGGAACAAGTGCTTAGCTTGATTAATCGGAATACAAAACTGTATACATGTAGTAAGGCCTATATTCTATAAATACGGTATCTCTTTTTTGTATTCAAGAAAACATGACTAAACTTTACAACCTGTGACTCTACTTTTTTTAATTCCTTCATAAATTCCTGTCAAATTCTATTCTTAGAATTTCATTTTTTTTAAATATTTCCCACCATTTACAATGGGTTTTACATTTTTTCTAAGGATTATTTCAATATATTTTTCTATGATATTTAACTACATACGTAGCATGAAGACATGGCAGCCATATTGATTTTAACTAATATTCTATGCAACAATGAAGACGTGTTCCAGTGCAGCCAACATAGAGTATGTACTAATTAACACTATGCACATATACTTCAGAATTTCAGAACTTAGTATTTATTTTTGGGCATTGCATTCTTTCACATGTTAGAGTGCTTAAATTGCGTTAGATTAGCTTTAGGTTCGTTAAATATCGTATATATGTTGTCTATATCCCGTGATTCCATAGTTTAAATCGCTTCCCGTTTATTGGCACTTGCGCAAGGTGTATGATTGGATCTTAGAAAAATTTACGCGACAGATGTTGTAAAGCATTTCCTAAAACATTATTTCACTATAAGATATATTGATGAACTACTTTTCTCTCCTCCTATATCCATCCATCCATAGTAATTCTGCCCGAAGGCAGGTCTTTCACTGCAATCATAGCATTTTCATGCTATGCTTTGCAGCTTTACTAGGGAATTGTAGGTGTGGTAGCTTCCCATTGCCTTCCACACCGGTGAAGGATGATGATGGTGGTAATGATGATGGCCATATGATTTCGGGGACCGTTTGGGCCTTAAAGTTTTCCTGACATTTGTCTTACAGGTGATGAAAAACGCCGATAAAACCTCACCCAGAAAAACTGCCTCGACCGGGGATCAAACCCGGGCCCGCTGCGTGACAAAGCAGCACGCTACCTCGAGACCACAGTGATGGACTCTCTTCCTATATAGTGTAATGTAATTCACTATGGCATTCGATGAGTAATGGAAATACTGTTAAAACATCACAATAAATGCATTTAGATTATTATGAACTTCATGTATAGTAGTCTCCTGCCAAATCAACTATTGTTGCCAAATCCTTGAAATACGGCGCACTTCATCTACAGCATCATTTCTGGATATATATTTCATCTGATCGATCTAGAGCTTTCTGGAGATCAACTCATGATTGAAATCGAATGACTCTTAGAGATTCTTTGATCTTTGAGAATAAGTTACAATCACAATAGCTCATGTCTGGTGAATTTGGTGGATATTCGAGTACTTCCCAACTCCACCATCTAAACAAATTCTTCTGAAACACCTTTTTAGGGCGGTATTACTTCCTACATGTGAGAAAAAGTTAATGTATTAACAAAAAATTGATACTTCGAGACTTTCAATATTACGTATTTATACAACAAAGACTGATCAACAACATACTACAAAATTACAATGACCACCACTAGGATCGCTGATTTACAGCAATGTTGTCATTACTTATCGAATGCCCTAGTATATTGCAATTATTGATATTGAAAGTAGGCAATGAAAGGTTATTACAGGTTTGCCCGGTATTCAAAGAATAATTTAAAGCATACCAGCCAGGTTAATAACACAAATATCAATAAACCTGGCTAAGCGGAACCTAATCCTGGGCTCAACTGTACTTCTACTAGCTCTTGATTTTTCAGTTATATTGTTGTAAACTATAGCTCTTCTTCTGTATTTACTAACATTATTTAATATTTTAAACTTTTTCAAACAATTTTTATAACATTATTAGGCAATTTTGAAGGAAATATTCAAGACTCGGAACCCACGGCTTAAAGTCCCTCCCGGAGGACTTGCTCCTTGGATTTTTCCATCCTAAAAAAATCCATCGACCCCGGCCGGGTTTGAACCCGCGACCCTTGGGACCAGAGACAAGGAGCATAACCACTAGTCCACCACGGCCGACCTCAATTAATCATAAATTAATGAATATATCAACATACGGCTCTTCCTTGAAAAGTAGTCAATATTCCAATCGCACTTCATGCATTCATGTTTTATAACCTATGAGTATGTTGGGCTCGGTATGTTTAACCCATAACATTCATTATATCTTTAGGGAAATAAGCGTAACTAAATTAAGTTGGTCTAGTAACTCCTAAAAAAGGATAGGCCAAGGCCCAACATTGAGTTGTTAAGCCATTGTAGATGTAGACATTCATTATATCTTTAGGGAAAGAAGCGTAACTAAATTAAGTTGGTCTAGTAACTCCTAAAAAAGGATAGGCCAAGGCCCAACATTGAGTTGTTAAGCCATTGTAGATGTAGATCATTATATCTTTAAGGAAATAAGCGTAACTAAATTAAGTTGGTCTAGTAACTCCTAAAAAAGGATAGGCCAAGGCCCAACATTGAGTTGTTAAGCCATTGTAGATGTAGACATTCATTATATCTTTAGGGAAATAAGCGTAACTAAATTAAGTTGGTCTAGTAACTCCTAAAAAAGGATAGGCCAAGGCCCAACATTGAGTTGTTAAGCCATTGTAGATGTAGACGTGTTAAAGCAGTATTAAAATGTTATAAATAATATAGTATGATAAAATCAAATGTTTCCTACCTCTCCTTATAGAAATCTTCTAAGTAGATCGCAATATGGAGACCATAACGGTCTATCTTCAGTAAAATCAGAAAAACAAAGGAAAACTTATGAACTTCGAAATTCCCGCGAATCCTGACCTGATCCAGCGGTTCATCTGTCCACCAACAGAGGGAAGAAGAAGTGTTTCTTCCGATCAACATAACATCAGTCGTCAAGATTGTACTGAAGATGAGAGCGTTATGGTCTCGAAATCGCGATCTACTTAGAAGATTTATATGAGGAGAGGTAGGATACAATTGATTTTATCATAAATTAAACCTCATAGTAATTAATTCCTATAAAAGTTTAACCGTCTAGCAATTAGCATGCCGAAGATGAGACATGTATTTGAAAGCCCTTCATGATTTAGTAATTTAACGTAGTTGTTTATAAAAAATAATTCTAATTGAGGAAGACAATACTATATTATTATTTACAACATTCAAATCTTCTAAGTAGATCGCGATTTTGAGACCATAACGGTCTATCTTCAGTACAATCAGAAAAACAAAGGAAAACTTATGAACTTCGAAATTCCCACGAATCCAGAGGTTCATTGGTCCACCAACAAGAAGTGTTTCTTCCGATCGACATAACATCAGTCGTCAAGATTGTACTGAAGATGAGAGCGTTATGGTCTCGAAATCGCTATCTACTTAGAAGATTTATATGAGGAGAGGTAGGATACAATTGATTTTATCATAAATTAAACCTCATAGTAATTAATTCCTATAAAAGTTTAACCGTCTAGCAATTAGCATGCCGAAGATGAAACATGTATTTGAAAGTCCTTCATGATTTAGTAATTTAACGTAGTTGTTTATAAAAATTAATTCTAATTGAGGAAGACAATACTATATTATTATTTATAACATTCAAATCTTCTAAGTAGATCGCGATTTTGAGACCATAACGGTCTATCTTCAGTACAATCAGAAAAACAAAGGAAAACTTATGAACTTCGAAATTCCCACGAATCCAGAGGTTCATTAGTCCACCAACAAGAAGTGTTTCTTCCGATCGACATAACATCAGTCGACAAGATTGTACTGAAAATGAGACTGTTATGGTCTCGAAATCGCTATCTACTTAGAAGATTTATATGAGGAGAGGTAAGATACATTTGATTTTATCATAAATTAAACCTCATAGTGATTAATTCCTGTAAAATTTCAATAATATAGTACCTTTTTTATCCGTCTACCAATTAGCATGCCGAAGATGAAACATGTTTTTGAATGCTCTTCATGATTTAATAATTTAACAAAGTTTTTTTTTAATAAAAATAAATTCTAATTGAGGAAGACAATACTATATTATTATTTATAACATTCAAATCTTCTAAGTAGATCGCGATTTCGAGACCATAATGGTCTATCTTCAGTACAATCAGAAAAACAAAGGAAACTTATGAACTTCGAAATTCCCGCGAATCCTGACCTGATCCAGAGGTTCATCGGTCCACCAACAGAGGGAAGAAGAAGTGTTTCTTCCGATCGACATAACATCAGTCGACAAGATTGTACTGAAGATGAGACTGTTATGGTCTCGAAATCGCTATCTACTTAGAAGATTTATATGACGAGAGGTAAATTAAACCTCATAGTGATTAATTCCTTTAAAAGTTCAATAATATAGTAGCTTTTTTTTATCCGTCTACCAATTAGCATGCCGAAGATGAAACATGTTTTTTTGAAAGCCCTTCACGATTTAACAATTTAACGAAGTTTTTCTAATAAGAATAAGTTCTAATTGAGGACGACAACACTGCATTTATTATTTATATATTATAATACATAACGTCAACTTGCATGGAAGCTTCTTGTAGGAAAGCCAGAGGGAAAACGCCCAGTTGGTAGACCAAGAATGAGGTGGGAGAATAACATTAACTATGATTTGAGGGAAGTAGATTATACAGGGAATGATTGGAAAACATTAGCTCAGGATAGGGATGTATGGAGAGCTTATGTCCGCGCGGCCATGAACCTTCGATAGTGCCAGTGAGTAAGTAAGTAATACATAACGTCAATTATAACAATAATGAGTATTAAAGATGTTGATATTTATAAGCAGTATGTATGTACACTAAGTTATATAGGATATGCATATAATGTATGTAATTTATTGGATGGGCCAGTAGCTAGCACGATAAAGCGTCTTCATACAGCCTGATGGTGGGAATTCATTTACAGAATGCGGCAAAACTTTCGGAGGCACGAGGATCTCTGTAGGGCGTGTTTTAGATTAAGCTTCTTTCTGGGTTCTACTGGTGTGAAGGACAAGGAATTCGATGATCAGGAACAATGAGTTGTGTAATTAATTAAAAAGAGTTTATTTTGTTAGCCTCTTATGAACAACACAATATTCACAACAAATTAATAATAATATAATATAGGAGCAACAGGCTCCTCTGAATACTTGTAATATGATAAACTAGCCACACTCTCTGTGTGTATGGGACCTACTAACCACACTGTGTGTGTGTATGAGCTGCTAGCCACACGGTGTTAGGGTATGAGAGCGACTAACCACACTGTGTTATCGTATGAGAGCTACTAACCACACTGTGTTAACAATAAAATTTCTTGGCCTTTTATATTAACCCTTAACTTCACAATGTATCTTTTTTTAAGATACATTTATTTATTTATTTGTTTATTTATTTATTGTTTATAAAACAATAAAAAAACAAATGATTATAAATTAAGTTTGTGTCAAATTACGTAATAATGTAACCTACAATAATAACTTATAGTTTTATATGATTTTGTTTTCTTTGCGGTCCGAAACATTTGAATAACTGGCATGAGGAATCATTGTTTTGCCAATTTAAGGGTTAATTTTCCAAGGAAGTTTTAAATTGGCTCAAGTATTCCTTTTAACAAAATTTATTGTTCTGCAAATTTGAACATATTCAACACGTCAATCAAATTTATACTTTAATGATAAACATTAGTTTCGCTTCGCTAGGTACCTGTACCTGCCAACCCTTGAGTTACCGTTAATCATTGTATAACAAAAGCTTATTGTGTGGTCCCAAATAATAAACAAAATTAATTCTAGGAATAACCCCGCATCAAGAAGCAAAAGGCTTGGACAGTACTTCAATCATTTCCTTTCAGAATGGACTTGGGGTCCATTCACCATTCAACCTATAAAAAATAAATACTGGTATTTTCTTCGAGTTAAATTTGTCTAACACCCAATCTTCCTTCTTGCTACTTTGATTGTAAGAATTGTTTATCCTTGTTCCATGTAATCCCGAAATGATTTCATTATGTTTTTGCACGATAGTGTTTTCTGTCGTACTTACAGCAATGGCGACCATGACTGAAAGTTTAATTTTCTAAATTTCGGGGTTGCCAATCTATAAACAACTAAATAATTTTACTGTAATATTACAAATTACCTACCTAGTACGGGAAGTAAAACCACTGCCCTTTATGTACTACGTACAATGTATATATAAAAAAATATCCAAAAGGTAATACATTATACGAAACAAATTGCATTTTAAATGTACTGGACTTTATTTGAAACAATATAAAACAATAAATTCGTACTGTCAGCTATTTTATTCGTATGCCTGATTGGTGCCACGGCCTGCTGTAGTCTCAACTAAATTATTTTTGGCATTTGCCGTATATATATATATATATATATATTGGCCAAACTGCTAACGGCAGTGAGTTGTTTATAATGAAGGCAAATATTTCCAACAAATATGTTATTATTTTACTATTATTTATTATTTTGAAAACACCAATGTGCAAAATATAATGTACAACCCACGTTCTTCCTCTTCTTCACTTCCTGGTTTAGGCAAGAGTTGCCTGTTCTTTCTTCACTAATAGATCTAAGACCATCTCTTCCGAGGACGTCCGACATCTCTTCTTCCTCTTGGAAAATAATGGAAGATTTTATTTGGTAATCTACTTTCTTCCATTCTTTCTACATGTTCTTTCCACTGTATCTTGTTGTTAAATATATTTTCTTTTATGGAGTAGATCTGCAGTTCTTCACGGATATCCTCGTTTCTTATCTGATCCATTCTAGTGCAGCCTTTTACTCTTCTTAAAAATTTCATCTCGGCTGCTTGGATTTTACTTTCTTGTTTAGTAGTGGTAATCCAAGATTCACTCCCATACAAAAGGGCAGGGACAGCCATCAGTTGTTTATAATGAAGGCAAATATTTCCAACAAATATGTTATTATTTTACTATTATTTATTATTTTGAAAACACCAATGTGCAAAATATAATGTACAACCCACGTTTTGTGATGTTTTACAGAATCTCGGAAATTAAAACCCTGGCTGTCGCTCGGTTTTTAATTATTTCCTTGCTTCTGTAAAAAAACCACTTCCCAACCTCGCATTGTGATATACTATTACAGTATACTACTACTTTATTTATGTATGCATTAATTTACTTGGCCCACGTTATGGTCTAAACATAACGCCTTTGCCTCGGATGCAACGGGTTCAGATTCGATTCTCAGTCGGGACAAGTCTCACAGATTTTTTTCTTCTTCGCTTGTAGGCAAATTTCAGTAATAAGACTCAAATAGTCCATGAACGCCATCTGGCCATCAATCACCCTATTCGCTTTGTTTAGGATGAATCATGAATTAATGGATTTATCTTAAATGTTTGTGTTGTATCAGAGATGGCCTCGAAATTGAAGTGATAATTTAAACGGGCATGCCCTCCATGTCCTTGAGAAGTAATAATGTATATGTGATCCAGATTTAAAATTCTCTTCCGACTGGTCCTTTTAAGACCCGAGAGTCACAAAGTTGTAATACGATTTTATTGGTAGAATAAGGTATAACATATTTAGTAGTCGATAATAAACTCATTTGATTAAAGAAAAGTGTAATGAGAGAAGTTACAATGCCACATTATAGATTAACAGCAATTCGGTTAGCTTAATAGTTGATGGAAATGAAGGTCGTTTGTTGAATAACACTTTAAAATCTCAGCCTCCCAGATCTTAGCCTCAGAGAAAGATAAGCCTTGACTTACAAAACAACCTTAGTGATTATCATTTTTGCTGGCATTAGCAATCTTACCTCAGCCCGAAACTGACAACGGTGAGTATCTTGCTTACATTACTCTCTTTAATAACACTGGTCGACAAGGTTTTCTTCACAAGAAATCTTATTAGTGAATCTAGTGCATTTTTACACGCTTTATATTAGTTTGACCTGTATCTATCTATGTATTGGAATTTTTAACACGATTTTCACCCACTTAAAAACATTGGATCGATTTGAAAATTTGTATACTTGTATAGGACCAATAATTTCATAAATAGTATATAATATATAATAGGTGTCCACCGCTGTGGTCTCGAGGTAGCGTGCTGCAGCGGGCTCGGGTTCGATCCCCGGTCGGGGCAGTTTTTCTGGGTGAGGTTTTTATCGGGGTTTTTCCTCACCTGTAAGACAAATGTCAGGAAAACGTTAAGGCCCAAACGGTCCCCGAAATCATATGGCCATCATCCTTATCATTATCATCCTTACCATTATCATCATCATCCTTCGCCGGTGTGGAAAGCAACGGGAAGCTACCACACCACACCTACACAATTCCCTAGTAAAGCTGCAAGCAAAGCATGAAAGTGCTATGATTACAGTGAAGGACCTGCCTTCGGGCAGAATTACTATGGATGAATATAATAGGTTGAGGACTTGTCAACTTTTTAATCCATCGTTGTAAGAAATTAATATTATATCCTCTCGTAGTTCAGTTGATAGAGCGGTTGACTGTAGGTATATAATTTTAGTAATCCATAGGTCGCTGGTTCAAATCCGGCACGGAGGATTTTTTTTTTAGGAGAGTATTACTTTTAGCTCATACTACAATAGTATCGAATTTAAATATATTTACATTTGTATCTTATTCTGTAAAATATTAATGACAATTTTGTAAACTTACCACATTGTAATTTATCCAAAAAAAATATGAGAAGGATGCGATTAACTGTAACTATTTATCTATATTAAAATATTAAAAAATATTATAATAATGTTAGATAATGATATATATATATATATAATTATATTCGTGCCTATGCACTAAAAATATCGTAAGCAGTTATATTTTCATGGGATTCCGGTTTATGACAATCAATTAAACTAAAAATTAAACAAATAAATAATAGTTTTAAAAAACTAAAACAACACGATTTATTAGAAAACCGAACTAAAAAATTAAAAATAATTTTAATTTCCAACACGCTTGGGATAAAATTAAAGTGGTCAACAAAAAAATCATCTCCAATACATCTAGAATAAAACTAGAGTTATCTAGAAAAAAAAAATTACCATCAAAAGCGTGGGGTGCTTTTTATGGTTTTTACTTTCTTCTTAGAGACTTTACTTTTGCCAATATCTGTTTATTATCAAATATATTAATTGATATAGAGTACCCCACGCTTTTAATGGTATTTTTTTAGATAACTCTAGTTTTATTGTAGCTGTGTTGAAGTTTTTTTTTTTGTTGACCACTTTAATTTTATCACAAGCGTGTTGGAAATAAAAATTATTTTGCATTTTAGTTCGGTTTTCTAATAAAGCGTGTTGTTTTAGTTTTTTTAACTATTATTAATTCATACTGAAATCAGAAATGTAGTCAGAATTTTACCATATGGTAAAGATGATTATGATAGCCAGATGGATGATGTTTAGGGTCCGTTTGGGTCTAAAATTTCCTAAAATTTGTCTGACAGACGAGGAAAACCCCCATAAAATACATAAAACAGGAAACTTGTCCCGACCGGGGATCGAACCCGAGCCCGCTGCGTACGAGGCAGTGATGACGGTACTCCGAGATCACAACGGTGGACATCCTCTAATTAATACATATATTTATTATACACGTACACTACAAGATACTTTAAGACAAAATTAAATTAAATACCATATAAATGTAGAGTAATTATCAGTCGACCCCAATTTCATACACTGTGACCACATGCCCTACAGCAGGGGTTGGCAAATAATTTTAGGTGGGGTCCGGATGCGTTTCAAAAATTTGTCGAGGTGCTAATTTTTATTTTCATTTTCACTCATAGAATACGCAGTGTTAAAAAATCAATGGGAGAAATTACATTTGCGGTCTTGAGACAGTTAGGTTCATGCGGATAGCCGCTTATGCGAAGAGTGTCTTCAACATGGGCGGTCATTAATCTTGAGCGATTTTGTGCCGACGTACCGGAAAGAAGCCGCTTACGTATCAAAGAGTATGTTGGCACACACCAAAGGAGCCGTACCACATAGGAGACTCTTCCATGTCAGAGGTTGCAGGCGCCGAGTACACCCGCCCGAAAGTAAGTTTCATAAAGTGGCGTTAAGCTTTCGTTCGAATTACGAAATATTGTGCTTAAATGAATGTGACTCCTCCGATTAAAACAGCCTTCAGATGTTGCCAAAGTCAGAAATCAATTTATAATGTTTTTATTTAATTAATTAAAATTCTTGTGATGCATTCGGGTGTACTGTGTTTTTATGTGGAACGACATAACACAATATGCTGAGCCGGCCTTCCACCCCCGCTCTCCAGCGCACTCTCCTGCGCTGCATAGCTTGGCAACTACAATGAGTAACAAAATTGTTTTCACGTTTTGAAATGTTGGAAGAATAGGACTACTTAAATAAATATTGTTTGTATTAACCTAAATGGATTTTTGTTTGTTTGTTTTAGTTCATTCGTTTGACACACTTTTGTGAGTTGAGTATGAGGTCATTTTTGGCGACCGGATTTTTTTTTTTTTAACTTCCGCGGTCCGGACCTTTACCTACTGTGGTTTGGACTTGGACCGCGGTCCGCCAGTTGGCGACCGTTGCCATATAGCACTGATGCTCTCGTGCCTGGTAGCGGGTAACCTGGGAATTTGATGGCGTACTGTTATATGCTGAACTGAACAACCCACTGTAGGGGTAATGTTCCAGTGACGTCACGGGTCGGGTGGGAGTGTTCAGACAGAAGTACTATACATTTTCAAAGCATCAATAAAACTAAATTAATCGTCTCACATAGGAATAGGCCTACATTATATAATGTAAATGGGCAGCTAATGAATGATAAATGAGGATAATTTTGAAGAAGTGGCTGAATCCAAATACTTAGGAACAATAATTACAAACAGGAATGAGGTGCCGAAAGAAATTAAACATAGGCTCAATTCTGGAAATGCATGCTATTATGCGTTACAGGGATTCTTGTCCCAACTTCTCTAAAAAAACATTAAACTTAAAATATATAAAACTGTTATTCTCCCAGTTATGTTATATGGATGCAGAACATGGACTCTGGGAAAAACGATTACGAATATTTGAGAATAAAGCTATCAGGAAACTTTTTAGACCAAAGAGGGATAACCAGACATGCGAATGGAGAAGACTACATAACAGTGAGCTACGTGATCTTTATAGTAAACGAACATAATAAGAGCAATTAAGTCTCGTAGATTGCAATGACAGGACATATGGCACGAATAGGGAATGAAAGGGGGATCAGGAAGCTTCTTATAGAAAAGCCAGGGGAAAGCGCCCAGAATGAGATGGGATAAAATTAGCCATGATTTGATGGCAACAAATTATACAGTTAGTTAATTTATTTATTTTACCTGATGACGTTATGAGGGTAAGATCTTCTCTTTCACTTCACTAGGGTTCAATTATACATACAATAAAAATTTTGAATTATCTACATGTTGATTAATAATACATAATAGGCATAGGCTACACAATATAGAGTTGACAAGGCAAAGAACAAAAAATATTAATAATATTGATAATAACTGATAATAATAACCTATAATTTCATTAAGAAGTTGGCTTGGTAAAAAAAGTGCAAAATATAAATGAATAATAAGAGTATATCTGGAACGCGGTTATATATTATTATATTGTCTAAGGAAATACTTGGTAAGCTTTTTTTTAACTGTTTTTGAGTCGGGCAGTCCTTGATATACGAGGGGAGGGAATTCTAGAGTCGAGTGGTTGAAACAAGGAAGGATGAAGAATAGTGAGAGGTGCAGCTAGAGTTAAATTTTCTCTCGAACATGTTTTTAAGTTATAGTGGGAAGAAAGTGTATGGACATATTATATATGGAATGATTGGAAAACGTCAGTTTATAAGAGGTATATATATATATATAGCCTATATATATATATATATATATATATATATATATATATATATGGAGAGGGGCTATGAACTTCTAGGTTCGATAATGCCAATGAGTTGCTTACTTAGTTAGTAAACGTTGTTGTTTTTATTACAGTAAATAACATGGATCCTACAGGAAAAGTGGCCTTAGTGACCGGAGGAGCAAGAGGTATTGGGTTTGAGATCTGCAAAGAGCTACTTAGAGCTGGAGTAAAGGTAAACAAAACAAAATGAGCAAAGCTTAAGTTTAAATTCTTAGTACATACAGCATATATAGAATAAGAAATAATGCTTGTATTAGCGTGATACCGAAAGTGCTCTTTTTTTTTAGTGAAACTACTCGAATGTATGAACATAGTGCACGTATGTATGTTCGGTGGATTTTTTTCCAATGACGTACCTTCTTGATTAAAATACAGAGATATTTGAGCATGTTTGTAAATGCAGTGAGACGATAGGCAGAATCGTGCATATGGCAGAGGGTGTCCATTTCGAACACTTCTTTTAAGGTAATGAACAAAGTGCATTATAACAAAAGTCACAATTCCGCATCGTGTTTAATAATAATAATAATAATAATAATAATAATAATAATAATAATAATAGCTTTATTTTACCTGGCAGAGTTAAGGCCTTAAGGCCTTATCTACCACTCAACCACTTAAAAAAATACAAAAGAAAAGTCTTAAATCTAAATTACAATATATATATATATATATATATATATATATATATATATATATATATAAACGATTACAAGTTATGAATACAATACAATTAATATTTATAATGTATTTTGATTTACTCTAAATTTAACGAATTAAATATATAATATGTACAAGATATATAAAAAACGAGGAAAAGATTAATGACATAGTATAAAATTAAATAAATAGAGAGAAATTAATTATTAGACAACAGGTAACTGTATAAGCGTGACTTAAAGGTGCCAAGTGTGCGGCAACCCCTGATATCTTGAGGAAGGAGATTCCAGGAGCGGGCAGAGGCTACTGTGAAGGAAGTAGAATAGGAGGAAGTGCTATGAAGAGGAACTGTTAGCAGACTGCTATCTTGTGACCTAGTGTCAATATTGCGGTAGGAGGATAACTTCTCAAATCTGGACGCCAGGTAAGTAAGAATGTAGGAATTCAGAAGCTTGAAAAGTAGTGAAAGAGAGTGCAATTTACGTCTGTCAGTAAGACGGAGCCAAGAGAGGTTATTAAAGTGTTCGGAAATATGGTCATAACGGCGGATATTG
The DNA here is from genome assembly GCA_030220185.1 of Diploptera punctata. Classification (NCBI taxonomy): domain Eukaryota; kingdom Metazoa; phylum Arthropoda; class Insecta; order Blattodea; family Blaberidae; genus Diploptera; species Diploptera punctata. The sequence continues at coordinate 368,345 of JASPKZ010003800.1, forward strand.
AAAATGAATCGAACGCAAGCATTATGAACACGCTGCAGTCTCTGCGACAAGGCATAGTTTAGATCATTATATATAATGTCACAATAATCGAAGTGTGGTAACACAAGATTCTGCACTAGGATTTGTTTTAACGAAACTGGGAGAAAATTCTTTAATCGTCTAAGATAATGTAAGATGGAGAAAGTCTTTTTACATATGTGTTTCACTTGTGTTTGCCAGGTTAAATTTGCGTCTAGATGTAGTCCAAGATCTATTACTGAAGAAGAATAAGGGATAATTATATTATTTATACTCGTAGTAATGTTTGGAAGTGTAGATATGTCAAAGGTTGTAAGCAGTCTTTGTTGCCCCATTGTTTAGGAGTGTCGGTTAAGTTGCATGGAAAGAGACGAATGTCGTAATCTATTCTTGAGTACTCACAGAATAATCATAAAATAAAATAAGTTAAAAATGTACCTTCTTAGGTCGGAGCCGTCGTCGTCAACTTATAGAATATGTATTATTTTGTCTGAAGGCCTTTCAGAATATCCATTCCATCTTCAGCAGGTCTTTCTTCGCTACATTACTTGATGTGGTGGTTGATGGCGTTAGTCCTAATGTAGTGTTGTCGTGACATTCGGACTAGCACCATCAACCACCACATCAAGTAATGTAGCGAAGAAAGGCCTGCTGAAGATGGAATGGATATTCTGAAAGGCCTTCAGACAAAAAAGAATACATATTTTATAAGTTGAGGATGACGGCTCTGACCTAAGAAGGTACATTTTAACTTATTTTATTTTATGACCATCCACCTGAACGATTTTAACAATGAATTTTATTAGTATTGATACTCTCACAGAACCAGTAACATACACCTGGATTGAGTCATTCAACCCTTTTCATACAAATTTGTAAATTTGATGCAATTATAAGAACTGTGGCTTCAATTATTACAGAAAATTAAAACTAAATTCTACTTTAAATAGCATTTCATTTTACAGTCCATCACGCAGGTCAGGTGGTAGCATTCTGACTAGTGGGTCTCAGGTTTGATACCCTGCGGGGTTTGAATTTTAATTCTAAATTTTTCAAAATCGGGGTTAGGAAGGGTGGCGGTGTAGAATTTTTAATCGATAGATTCTGTATTAGATGTCTGGATTAAATTCGAAGCACCTCCACAGTACATGCATTGAGAAGGCATTTGCTTATCTTAATAGCGATCGTTTGGCGGATATGGACATTAATCCTAATGGTCCTCTTGAAGCTTATGAAAGGAGTAGGCTAAGACCGGCACTGGGTTTCAATCTCTCCCTTGTCTTCATCATCCTCCCGGCCCACAGCGGGATCAGCGGCCGTCGTGGCGAGACGGTGGGAGATTGTGGAGATCAGAAGCTCCCTTCTCTTGGTTAAAATCCCGAGGTCCTTTGTGGGGGCACCATGGGCAATGAGCTCCCTGGATGCCTACATTGCTCAGTGGGCTGACTCACAGCAGCGGCACGACTAGGCCTAGTCTTGCGAACGGGCTGGTTGGGACAATACCGGGCGTAATGCTGGGAATTACCACCAGGTCAATAAGCTCGGGAAAGGAGGAAGCGCGGTCTTTGGGTTGGAGACTTAGCGCCGACTCTGGGACCGAGTGACCCAAGGACAATCTGTGAGGTCGTCAGGAGTTGAGCGACCTGACGTACTAATGCTCAGGCTGGACCCACTTCAGCAACCAAACACGTCCCCAGCTGGTGCACTGGGGGAAAGGTCGGTGGATCTGGTAGAGAGTCCTCCCGGTCAAGTCCAAGGGACTCGTGTGAACCATTAGTGGGGTAGGCAAGAGTTGAGCGCCTTGTCTTACTATTTGCTCATCTGTTGGAGCTTGCGAGCTCCGTGCTGGCCCACAACAGCTGAGAAGGCGTCCCTGGGGGCACACCAGGGCTCGGCTCGGACCAGTGCAGAGGAGAGCAACTGTACTGGTTCCTGGCTCGGCCTACGGGCCCGTCGACAAACTGTGGGGTCGCCAGGAGATGAGAACCTGGATGTACTAAAAGTCTCACACTGTTGGGCTTGTAGCCCTAGCCGGTCTCACAACGGCTGCAGGACACGTCCCTAGAGGCAGAACAGGGGAATGGTCGGTGGATCTGCGACAGCAGTCCTCCCGGCTAGGCTCATGGAGCCCGTGGACCAACTGTGAGGTCGTCAGGAATGAGCGACCTGATGTACTATGTAGCTCGGCAATTCCCAGAACTTGCAAACTCCAACACCCTCTCCCTGGGGTGTTGGTTTAAGGACCGTGAACTTGAACGTGGACGTGAACATAGGATAGGGAGGACAAGAACTAGGACTTGTGAGTATGGTCATGACCGAGGTATCCCAAGGGGTGGGGGAAGGGCCTAGATGTCTTCATCATCCTTACTCAAACATCACACTTATGCCCAGGGATTATGATCCCTGAGTTAAATATACACTCATCCTACATTCCTCTCTATTCACATCACAAGAAAGCCTGTACGTCATATGAAATGGTCTAATGAAATGGTGCGTAAATTGAAAATAGAACGCATTAACGTCATCTATCCGCCTAGTGCGGAATCCTAATCCAAAAAAAAAAGTTACTTAGTAGTAACATTGGAACACAACTCAATTTTCGAAAATTAACAGTCCGTTAATGTACATATAGGCCTAAACTTATGTCTCTAGGTATGATAAATACTTTATCTCTTTCTCCCATAGTTTAACCTCTATTTTTAATGTTAGGTCTCCTAAGCCTTAAAATGACACCGTCTTTAGAGGGACGATTTTTAACTCTGATACGCGTTTTGGACCACATAAGGTAATGAAAAGTCTACCCGGATGAGTTATCACTGATCAGCTCAATCCTAGGATCGTGATTATAATGATCAGTTGTCGGGAACTATTTGAACCTTAAAGTTTTAGGCATTATCTTAAAGATAAGTTAAAAAAAACTCCCAGGAAACTTGGCCCTCCGTCTTCGTTCTAGGCTACGATGTTAATCCTATACCACAGCTTGGAATTTAAACAATCTTGCAATTTTGTTGTGTATTTTTAACACAAAATTATTCTCGTTATAAAAAATACTTGAGATTCATAAAATTGCATGACAATTTGAATTAAATTAAATTTTGCTGAATGCATCCACGAGCAATAATTCAATTTAACAAAAAAAATTGTGGCATTGAATTCTAATCAAATTAAATTATTAAAAGCGTATATAACTATGCCTAATAACTTAAATGTGGGAAAACCAACATATTCGTTTTATAAAATGAAATAGTAAATAAATGGAAATAAACTTCTCGCTTCAAAAGCGAAAAATCAACAAATGGCCTTCGAACTAATGAGACTGGCAGATTTATTTCGTCTTCAGAAAAAGGAAAAGACTTTCTCATGAAATGTTGCTAATACATGATGTTTAAAAAACTCATTCTGCAATTCTTATGGGATATCACTGGGATACCGCTTAGTATACCCCAGCCACCATATCTCCGGCTCTGAAGTTTAGGTTATACGAGGGTTAAAGGGAGAATTTCTTCCTCTACTGCCAATAAGGAAATGGTTGTATGAGAGTAGATGTCTGCCACAACCAATCACTGCTCTTGACGCAGCTATAGCGCGCTAGTAAAGTTTGAAATTGCTGAGATGTTGTCAGCAGTATGTCTGCTAACCGCATACATAAAGGGGTCACTCCCACTGAATATCCATATCGGCAACACTGTGGTGAAAACGTCAAGGCCGGAGAATCAGTGGCTGCAGTATAATTATTATTGATCAACTGATATTGTTAAAGTTTTAAATTTTAATAATTTTAAACGCGAGAATGTATACTATCGCTCGAATAGATTGAGTGGACTCTTGGTCGTTAAAATACACGTCTAAGAGCGCGATTCGCCAGAGTACGAATTGTATATGACAAGACACCGTATAGTTAAGCTGTTATTTTTCATAAGTAATGCCACGAGTGATTTCCAATTTATCTAGAGAATTTGGAAATCAAGAGTGGCATTTGTTAAGACTATTTAACGAATAAAATTAAGCTGTTTACTCACAAATCACTATTTAACTATAGATATTTTAAAATATTTATATATTTAATGTAACCGGCGATGTTTGAAAACAAATGAGAAACGACAGGTACGCTTCATCTGCTTCTTTTGTTTATCACTGCAACCAGATCATACTATTTATTGCCAAAGGAACGCAATATTGTAAGAATGCTCTCTAGTGGAGAAAAATGAAACACATCAAACTGTATATTAATTCATTTCTGATGTCGTATGATGTAAATATGACAATTCTATTTTTCTGGATTATTACCTGGGAAAAAATACATTTAAGAAAGTGCAAACAGTTGTTTCTTTTTTGGGTGGTATAATCAACTGCTACAAATATTTTTATATTAACTCCTGCAAGCGCTATGTGTTGACATCCATGCACTATATACACAATCGGGTAGCCGTATTTCTTATAGGATCAGTCACTGCAAAATAATGGCCAGACCTGTTCAGAATATTAAAAAGGAGGAGCTTTCTTTAATATGGTAAATTTAACATTGATAAATATTTGGTGAAAAACGACTGTGATTGGCTGTAAAACAGAAATAATTCAAACGTGATTGGCCATTGAGTCCCATTTGGGGCATGAGTTAAATAGTCAGCGAAATACGCCCATTTAATGTCGCGGTGGATTAGTGGTTATATTCCTTGCCGGCCGGGATCGATGGATTTTTAGGATGACTATTTAATTCCTGCCTCAAATGGGAGTCAATGACCAATCACATTTCAATGGATTTTGATTTACAACCAATCACAGTCGTTTTTCACCTCGATTTTATCTATTTAATTTTATTACTTTAAAATCAAGCTCCTCCTTTTTAACATTGTAAATAGGTCAGACCATAATGTTGCAGTGACTGACTCTCTAAGAAATATGTTGAATACAACAATTTATATATTAAGATGTAAGAATTCTAGAATGCATGTGGCTACCAGATTGTATATATAGTGCACGAATTTAACCAGATAGTGCTTGCGGGATATAATATAAAACATTTGTAGCAATTGATGATACCACAAAAAAAAAAGAAAACTACTGTTTGCACTTTCTTAAACGTATTATTTCCCAGGTAATAACGTTCCAGAAAAATGTAATCGACATATTTACATCATAGGATATCAGAAATTAATTAATATACAGTTTGATGTGTTTCATTTTTTCTCCACTAGAGTGAATTCTTACAATATTGCGATCCTTTGGCAATAAATAATATGATCTGGTTGCAGTTATGAACAAGTGAAACATAACAAACGTTTCTCATTTGTTTTCAAACATCGCCGATTACATTAAATATATAAATATTTTAAAATAATAATGTTTAAATAATGATTTGTGAGTAAACAGCTTAATTTTATTCGTTAAATAGTCCTAACAAATGCCACTCTTGATTTCCAAATTCTCTAGATAAATTCACTCCTCACTTCGTGAGTCGTGAATTTATCGATAATTTGGAAATCACTCGTGGCATTACTTACAAAAACTTCCATGGAGCAAGTCCTCCGGGAGGAACTTTAAGCCGTTGGTCTCGAGTAGAAATATATTTAGGCTCATAAAGATCCTTAAGCGTGAATAAAGATGCTTTCAAGCAAAATTCACCTACCTTTTTCATACTAGTAACTTATAGCCTTATTGCCTACTAGATGTCTCAATGGATCGACACGTTAACCGCATACCATTCATGACATCTTTGGGAAATATGCGTAACTAAATTAACTTGGTCTTGTAACTCCTAACAAATGAGAGACTACGGTTTAACATTGGGCTGTTACGCCATTGTAGATGTAGACCAGGTATATGATGTTATCGGTTCTGCGAGTACCGAAGGATGGATTGCGTCATTCGTCCATTTACACGCAATATAACTGAGACCTGTAAATACGTTGCGGATGTAAGAATTTTGGTTTTAATGATAAATAATAATCCATCCATAGTAATTCTGCCCGAAGGCAGGTCCTTCACTGCAATCATAGCATTTTCATGCTATCCTTGCAGCTTTACTAGGGAATTGTAGGTGTGGTAGCTTCCCGTTGCTTTCCACACCGGTGTAGGATGATGATGATGATGATGATGATGATGATGATGATGATGATGATAATGATGATGATGGCCATATGATTTCGGGGACCATTTGGGCCTTAAAGTTTTCCTGACATTTGTCTAAATAATAATGAAGCATCATAAATTCCATGCCATGGGCGATCATAGCAATAATTGCCTTTAAGAAAAAATGTCTGTGGTCTGACCGGGAATCGAACACGAGACCTCATTAACTGTGGCCAGAACAAGTCCAGGGACGGTTAATGAGGGGAAGGATCTAGCTCCCCCTCAGTATTTATATTCGCTGAATTCATTTAAGTACTATATTTTTAACATTTATAGCCATTTGCTTAAAATGTACGTGTTTTTTTTTCTTACTAGAGCCAAAAGGTCCCCGAACATCATATGGCTATCACAATCATCATTCATCACTAGGGCTGAAAAAAAAGTATTGGTTATAGGCTAGGCTGCATCTTACTTAGACTGCTATGTTTACAAACTGCACGTTGACACGCGATACTCGGGACAAACTTCTAGTACAGTCCGCTTTGTGTAGGAATGGACTCATCTTGCACAATTTTTGTTTCGGCATTCTGATACAACCACATGTCACGTAAACAGGTCTATTACTGAGGAGAGTGGAACATACACACTCTCCGCTCCGAGCAGGCAGTGGAGACGCTCGACAAAGACACGCATTTTGTAAACAATGTGTATAGAAATTAGTTACTATCTTGATACAGATACTTGTTCCAGCCCTAATCATTACCATCATATCATCAGGGCAGCATAACCCCTCCTTCCAGGCGCCCCAACCTCAGAACTGGGTTACAATTTTGCCAATGCCAGGAGAGAACACCAGAAAAGTCGAAATAAAATCTGGTGTATTGAATAAAAAAATGTTAATTCATAATATTATTTCGCGGTTAAACACAACCAGTATGAAGCTCGCAGATGTGTTGATTGATATGAAAGAGGGCATTGAGAACTCGCACGTGTACTATAATAGTTCTATAGAGTGTGACGTGCGAGCGCAGTTGTCTTGGTAACGCGTGGCCTCCGGCTTGTAATGCAGGGCTGGATGTATCTCAGACACATTAAAAATTACCATGAAGGTTCTGTACCATCGTTCTGTTGGTAATTCTGATAATATTCAAACGATACTTATAAATACTTCCATTTTTAATTACAGACAAAATGAATTTATTTCCTTATACGAGTAATTATCATTTCGCGAAGAATCTTTTACTATTTTTTTTTCAATCCGCAAGTAAGTTTCGAAAATCTGTAATAGGACCTTAAACTAAACAAAATAATGACATGCGAATTTAATGAAAAAGAAATCCAAAGAAAGAAATTAAAAATGACATGCGCATTCTATAACGAATAGCTGATTTTTCATTTGAGTTAATTTATTTCATATACGAAACAGAAATAATAGTGCCCGAGTTCACGACATAATTTTGAATTTTATATCTACTTATAAAGGCGTCAAGAAGTCAAGGGAAGTTGGTGGATTAATCAATTTTGAGAAAATGGCCGTGAGTCGTGATAGACCAATGGACGGGAAGAACAAGAGGACGACCAGCCAAGAGGTGGATAGACAATGGCTGTATATCCAATACATCTTCTTCCGATGAGTGATTAAAAAAAATAAAGGATGAAAATGCTACAAATAAAGAATAAGAAAAAGAAGAAAATGCCTTTTAAGGTTTGATTCTGTGTCCTTTACCACTCGTTTTTTTTTTTCAAAATTCATATTTTCTTATTAAGAACTCGGCACCCATTATTATTATTATATAGGCATTTTCTTGACTATCAAACAATTGGCATTCTTAGGTGTTAAAAGTTTGACTTTAAGTGCATTGACCAAAAAGTGCACTTCACCTTTTGGCTTCTAGAAGCCTTAATAATAACACTGGTCAACATGATTTTTGTCTCATGGGTACCAATAGTTGTGCTTAATGCAGTTTTTATCGTGTTTTCAAATATGTCTTCAGAATTTCTCAATCACCCACAGTTTTTTTTATTTCAATTTCAATTAATGGATTTAAATAATTATTTTTTTAATAAAAATTGTTTCGTCCATTTGTCGATTGTACAATAAAACCAAATGAGCTAATTCAAATGGAGAAGAGGTATCAAGGCAAATGAAATCCTAATATGCTGGCCGAGTATTGTTGGACCATCAAGGGATGCTCAACAGGCGAAATATAGCAGAAAATCGTCATTTCTTACTTTCTAGGTGAGTCCGAATGTTCGAATATTGTGTAGTTACGAATGTAGAAAATATTAAAGTGTTTCAAAGTTTAAGTGCCTGTCTCTCGGAAACCTTGAGTGATGAAGAAAAACCGATATCATATTTGAATTCAGGAGAAACAATACTATCAGAATCACATATTTTTCTTTCCGAGACAAAAAAAAATGTTGTTGCTCAGTGTAATGAATACAAATGCATTGTATTGTATTTTGGCTAATCTACGTCACAGATAGTCCCCTCCCGCACATTTTCATTCCACTAAGTGTCATCGTTGAGGATTGTCACTGTTGTAATTGTTTCTTGTTTTTAATTTAGCATGTCAATACATTACAATAAAGTTAGAATTGCATAACATTCGGAACAATTACCCATCACCATGAAGACAAATTATATTCAAAACATTTTGTGCTAATGTCCTTGATTTTTTTTACATTGTACAACGAAGCACTTTCTGTGCAGCACGATGCCAGAGGAGGCACATTTTAGCGACCTTCAAGAGGGCTTCATAAGTTAGAGAAATTATTAAAATATTAAAGTCAAGGAATTAGGTATTTCCCCCTCCTCATTCCATAAGCAGCTAATTGCAATGCAAACATTCTTACCTATTTCATAATAATCATAGGCCTAAATAGTCATCTTTTTATTTCAGGATTGTTTGTTATTTACACAGGTATCCTCAACCAAAATATCCTACTATTTTTTTTCACACTTCCCGGTCTTGCGTGTCTGCTTCTGTCATATTTCTCGTATTCATGTTGTCTTGAATTCCCTTCATCCACACTGGCTTTGGCCTACCACGTTTCCCTTTTCCAGGAGGTATCCATTTCAATACTTCTTTGTTTATCTATAAAAATATTTTTTAACGCAACAGGTTGTCACTTCGACATTTCTGGTGTTCTCTCCTGGCATTGGAGTAATTGTAACCCACTTCTTTCTTGGACGAGTTACAGTAGTTAGAAATTCAACGCGAACCCTGAAATCTATGCTTCTGCCCCTTACCTAACCAGAGTCCTGTCGCTGATATTAGGATAGATAGGCTCGTAAAAATTACAAGTGCGCCTACATATCAATGTATCCAGCCGACGCTAAAAAGGACTGGTGTACTTCATCGCTGTAATGCTCACTCGAACCGCAATATATATAAATTTGCCTGAAAGCTTACAGTAACGATCCGCCGCAAAGTGGAGTTATTGTAGAGTGCATCGGTAGTTTATAGGCCTATTGCTCGTACCTGATCTTACGTGTAGTGAAATGCCATCCAAAACGAAAACAAATGTGCATGTGATAGAGCAATCTTTGCCTTGAAAATGTTTCATTACCTTGTAAGCAATGCGTAACCTAAGTATATTTTATTGTATTATGCGCCTTTTATTGCATCCGAATGTTTACATGACAGAAAAATCACTCGATATGTATGCAGACATGTGATACACCCCATCCCACCTGCTCCCAATCGCTCTAGTATAGTCAACACCAAAGTCATCGGCATTGTGGAACAAATTCCGCTCTCTAAATATTAATATAATTCAGTAATGATATCACTTATATATAACAATAAACGAAGCATTTAACATGGTTTCTAAGTTGGTAACTGGATGTACAACTGGCAAAAATGAAAGTGAATATATTTCCACTTTGGACCACTGTATTTTTACACGATGCATGCGGTTGTAGATGCATAGTCGAAATATTTTCTGAACTATGGTATTTAATACAATGTCATTCAACAAACCACTAAAAGTGTACATCGCAGAAATAAACATCAAATAGTACCAACAATCAAAACGGAGACAGCTACAAACATAACTCATATAAAACATAGATCCCAACACAGTTATACCAAACACAGCGGAACGCTGACCTGCTTCGTTTGTTGGATGATTTGCGAACTAATGCCCTGTCATCCCGCGTACACTCGCTTCACGTCAGTCTGTGGCGTCGAGGACTATAGTGTAACGCCCTAAGTAAGCTGCGTAAGTGCTTAATTTGATATTTGTTCCTGACTAGTATGGCGCAAGCGGTTAGGCGCTCGCCTTTCACCGCTGGGGTCCCGAGATCGAGTCTCGATAACTACATGCTTGTTTAGTGGTGGACGAAACGGAGCTTGGGAAGATTTATCTCATGGTTCCTCCCGTTTTTACCTGCCACAAATTTCATTCCACCATTTCTCCATACTTATCTCTTCCATTTAGTTTCATTTCGTCCATCCGCCCCCTGTGACGGTGCGTCAGGAGTTGTTGGCCGGCATCCTCGTCGTCCACAGACCTCTATAAATGTGGGCTTCATATCATCTCATTCCTCGACCCGACCCTGACTTGGACACGAGTTTAAGGATATTTATGTAATATACGGAATACGCTACATGATTAGTATCTACAGCGACTGTGCTGCTATGACTGGAGGTAAACGTTCCACTGTGTCGTATAATACTTTCAGAACTACAACTACTTGCATTACTCACAATCATCTCAAACAAAGTATTACACAAACTCAATAAAAACCCAAATCACCAATTTAAAAAATTAAGAATCGATGCGTTCAGTAGCGACGCTACCATTATCAAGACAACATTGACTGAAGACAAACAAACTGAAATGTGTAAACTAAAATTCAGATAAAAACAGACTAGGTCATATGACATAATTGATTTGAAATGACATTGACATTATAGAACGAATCCTCCTCTCTTTTAATTAACGAAAAGAGGGTGTTGACTGGAATAGGGTCCCTGTCGTTATTCATAATTTTATCTTTGTTTTTTGTAAACTTCTAAACTTTTAAGGACGTCAAGGAATTTAAAATTAATGACCGATCTAATCAGCATGAGATTACTTGTTGATAAACATTCTAATACAATCTCAAACAAAAGTCACAACTGACGCTATGACCCAAATCTAAATTTCAACCTAACCCGAACTCCCGAGGAATTGTTCACTTCATCGTTACATGTTACCTAAGTATGGCATACCCATGAAATTCAAGTCCGACGGGGATCAGAACAAAGAATGGACAGACAGGATGAGGACAAGATAACTTTAACTGCTCTTTTTACGCGACCAGACTTGTGCTACCAAAATAAAATACGCCTAAATAACCAGCTTAAAGAAACATCCCCTAAATAGTACACTCAAAATATTGACTTATTGATAATTACCTTTCATGCAACTGCGTAAAGCTTAAAAATGATTCGACGCCTTATTCAAATTTCCTTTCTATTTTTTATCATTGTTTAATTATATAAATAACACAAATGTTAGTTTATTGAACGATACAGTTCTTTAATGCTAAAGTTAGATCTTTTATTGTATTATTACATTGCAGGTACTATTTTGTAACGAAGATTTGAACCAAAGACATTGATATTTAAGTGACCAGTGTCTTTCCTACTAAGCTCACGGCATTTATTTATGCAATTCAAGCATTTGTAGAAATACTACAACCTAATATGCATTTATGAATACTTAATAATGCTAAAACATATTTTATGACAATACATTACTGTGTGTTGCTGTGGCAGTAATACTATTTGTTTAACTTACAATCAAAACAGTGACAAAACAATTATTTTGTGGATACATTTACTCTGATTGCAGGTCTTTAGAAAACAGATTACGGCTCTGAGATCGAGATTATAATCAATAGTTTATTAAATCTTTTAAATGAGAGTCTGCATATAATATACGTTTTATTAATACGATTCTAAAGCGTTTCTATATTACTAATTTTTAATTCTAAAATATATTTTTATCTTAATTAATGTTTTTGCATTATATTAAAATCTAGCTATAGACTAAGACTATTGGATTAAACGAACGACGTTTTAATTTTCTAAGGCAGACTCCATTAAGTTTCTTTATTTTGTGCCACGAAAGGTGGTTCAGAATAGCATATTTCGTTCTGTATTGGCATTTACAGTGAGTCGAGATAATCGGAGCTATCTTTGAGGGACAGAAAAATACGGTGTTTTCCATCCTTCATACAATGTTCTCACACTCAAGACATTTTCTTGGAATGCTGATTTCTGTTGAAGGCAAACCTTCTAGAGCACAGGTGGTCACCCTGCGACACCTGGCACAGAATAGCCCACCAAAGACCAATATTTTGTGTTGAATTATAAGCGCAATGGTATAAAAAAAGTTTTTTTTTATTATTGTAAATACATTATGAGTCGCTAGTTTAGAATTGTTGCTATTAGATATAAATTATGTACATTCTATGAAATTGTGGTATTATAAAAATCCGAATAAATCTCACTTACCTTTCATTCGGAGCAGTCACGCTACAGCAAAACAAATCCATTCCACACAAAAGTATGTTTTTTATCACTGTAAACTAAAATACTCACTACACTACACATAATTGCACAAAGTAATAAAACAAAGGGCTTAAAAAGTGAAGGTGTTTGCTAGCAATGGCATTTCGATTCATCACCGCTGTAGTAAGTTGCATTTACTATTTTATAAGCTTAATTTAGCTTATAATATTATTTACTTGGATAAAAATACTATTTACTAGTGCCGAACAATTTTTCGATTAATGTATATTCGATTATTTTCGCCCATTAAACACTAGGTAAACCGCGCGCGCCCAAATCACAGATCATACTATAAACTATCTACGAGGACTAGCATTCTTTCCTAAAAAGACAAATGATGAATATGAAGCGTCACTATGAGAAATTTACGTAGCGTCATATTTTGTTCCTCCTGCATTTAAATAAATTGGTTAATATTACAAAATGCAATGAAACCTAACAATGTAAAATAAATAAACGCATAAATATCTTCAATAATAGACCATTCAAGAACTCATTTCAACCAATATAATTAGGTGAATTTGCCGGTTAAAACATATATTTATTTCGTATTTGATAATTTGCCTGATAGAACTCTATGATTCAAGGGATCAGCATATCATATTTCAATGGTACAAGTTACAAGACAAAGACTTTTTTTTTTTTTCATGTAACCCTCTTTGGGGTACGTTGGATCAATGATCTATCTGTGTATTGTTCCGTTCTTTCTCTTTCAAGGCTTTTATTGAAGACAAATCCACAATAATGGAGGGAAATACTGAATTTCCTTTCTCCAAACCCGAATATTTATCTTAAAGTGTTCGTAATACTTAACAGGTGGCCTCTATAGTTTTTTTTATCACAGATCAAAGGAATGCCATATATCTGATTAAATATGGATTTTTTTCCTTCCATAGTTCATACCAAAGTCACATAAAATAACAAGATTAAACTAACAAGAATAGTCATGAAAGTTGTAGGGAAGATTGTTGTGCGATTTGACAGCAAGAGTTTCGGAATTTCTTGACTAGGTAACAAAAGCTTAAATGTACAGGATTTTAGAACTAACAAGAGTACTCTCACCATTGCATGCTGAAACCTGCCTTGAAATTTCTCCCAGATAAGCGATGTGATATACCAAGACCATATTCAATGGCAACCCGCTGTTTGTAGCATTTGGACGTCCCTGTTAGATTTAGAATAGTATGGAGTGAGGCGGGTGAGGTGCGGACGGCAGATAGTGAGTGTTATCCACTCCATCAAATGAGGAGTTGTATTACTTCCCTGTAGATTAAATGAGAGGTTTGCCGCTGGATTTTTAGTGTCTTCCAGTTAAAAATGGCATATATTTTTTTGATACGCCTTTGTACATCACAATGCTTCTCTGGGAAAATTTTCAAGGTAGGTTTCGGCATGCAATGGTTGATAGTTCCCTTGTATGCAAATAAGTTCTGAAGGTATAATCACGTAGGATTCCCCTAGGGGTCATTGTGAAGATGTTCTCTTGTTAAGTGGATATTGTGTGTTAAGTCACTATCCATATCCAACCAGAATGACACTTTCTATTTGCCTATGCCATTTTACGATCAATTCCCTCAGTTAATGTTTGCAATATTTATTGGCCCTCTTTAGCTTAGTTAAAAAAGTATATTACACATTACTGTAGACTTTATCGGCCTCGGTGGTCTAGGAGTTAAGTTTCTTATTCTGGTCCTGAGGATCGCGAGCTCAAATACGAACGAAGTCAATGTTTTTTTAATGGAAAAATCCAAGGAACAAGTCATCCGGGAGGGACTTTAAGGCGTGGGTTCCGAGTCTGGAGATTTTCGGACTCGTAAAAGAGCCTCAAGCCTAAATTAAAACCTCTTGGGCAACATTTAATCGGTTTTCCCATTCAAGTAATAACTTAGTTCCCTACTAAAAGTTATATTTGAGGCTAAGTGCTAACTATATGTCGTTTGCTGACATCTTCTTGTTCGGCTTTTCCCCACTTATAGGTTTGCCGTCTTCAGTTTCCACTTATTTCTATCATTCCAATCTCCTTCTTCCAAATTCCTATCATCCATGGGTATAGTTTTGACTTAAGTTTTCTATTTCCATCTTGGTCTGCCATGTTTATTTCTTCCAGGGGTGACCATTGGTATATATTTTTTTGGCCATCTTTCATTTTCCATTCTTTATACATGGCCATACCATTAAGGGACCTGAGACAGAAAGATTGAGGTGTAGACAGAAAGATTGAGGTGTTAGAAAATAAAATAGACGACTTAGAACAATACCAGAGACGTCAATGCCTCAGGATTTTTGGTGTAAAAGAAGAGGCCGGAGAGGACACTGACCAGAAAGCCATCGAGGTGGCCAAAAAAATCGGTGTCGATTTATCAGTGACTGACATTGACAGAAGTCACCGTGTTGGTGTTAGTAATGCTGAAAGACCGCGGGCTATAATAGTGAAATTTGTTAGTTACCGCAAGCGCAGTGAAGTTTTTCTAACCAAGAAAAAGTTGAAAGGAAGTGGGGTCACTGTTCGCGAGGACCTAACGAAGTGTCGCTATCGCCTGCTACAAGAGAGTATACAGAAATACGGTATTCAAAATGTATGGACAATGGACGGTGCCGTCATAGCTAAAGTGAATGGCGAAAAAACGCAAAATTAGATCTTCTACGGATATCAACTAGATAGGACCTGAGTGTAAAATATGTTTACTTTGTCTTTTCTTTGCTAACAATTATATTGTTAATTTATTTCTAATTTAGGTAAGTTTTAAGTTTATTATTTTTTATTTAGGACAACTTACTTGTTTTATTTTAATTTAAGTTCTTTGTTTAGCTAAATTATTTTAATTTTATTAGAGTTATTACAGTACATAGTTTATTTTTACTTTCTGCTATTGGCAACATTGAGCTGACAAATGAAGACATGTTTGCAACCTCTGACTCACTCACCTTCTCCAATCACCCTCTTATTGTGCAGACAACTTTTAACGCAGGTAGCAACATTCCTCAATCCCAACCATCCCCTCCAACAACAAATACTACTAGTCTACTTAAGAATGCATTTTCTATTGATAAATCATCACTTAAAATCGCTCACGTAAATTCACAAAGCATTCTGTCCCACTTTGATGAGTTTGAAACCATATTTTCATCTCTTGGACTGAGCGCCATTTTAATTTCGGAAACCTGGCTGACCCCTTCCATACCTTCGTCCCTTGTTCACCTAGACGGATATACATTGCTCAGAAATGACAGAATAGATAAAAGAGGTGGAGGAGTTTGTGCCTTTATATTAAATGAGCTTAATCCAAGAATTGTCCACAAGTCCCCTTCTGTATATTCCGCTCGCCCCGAGTTCTTATTCGTAGAAATTCAAGCCAGTCTAAAAAAATGTCTCTTATGCATTGTATACAAACCTCCAAAAATAAGGCACCTTTCGGATCTAGAAAACGCTCTGAACGATTCATTACCTCATTATGAACACGTTATTGTCGCAGGCGATTTTAATACAAATCTTCTTCAGACTGACTCACCAGCCATACAACTTAAAAAATATGTTCCAAAGCTTAAATATGACAATGTTCTCCTTTCTCTGCCACACATCATACTGCTAATACCGACACTCTACTGGACTTAATAGTGACTACACATCCACAGAAAGTACTGTCATATGGACAAATTCCTGCTCCCGGCATATCTGCTCATGACATTGTATTCGTAGAATACTCACTCCAATGTCCTAAAAGACGCTCTAAATTGATTACGTACAGAAATTTACAAAACATAGACGATACTAAACTAAAATCAGACGCTTTAGAACTACCTTGGTACACAATATGGAATCTTAGATCAGTTGATGAAAAAGTAGACACATTTAATACACTGATATTACAACTATATGATAGACATGCACCAGTAAAAACCCGACGATTTTCCCGCCCCCCTGCACCCTGGATGAATGACTCAATACGTGAACTTATGTCAAAACGAGACAAAGCATACCGAATATACAGACGACATAAAAATGACGAGAACTGGCAACTGTACAAACAACTTAGAAACACAACTACACAAACTATACGCAATGCCAAACTACGACACGCCCACAGTATAATCGGACCTGAAATAAGTGCACGGGACACTTGGCGAAATCTCCGTGCAATGGGACTTAGACAGTTGAATCCCTCAACTGACTCTATAGACATTTCTGTAGATGACTTAAATGAACATTTTACCTCAATACCCATGACACCTCCAGACAACAAGACTAAAACAGACATTCTTAAAGACTTATCCCCATCCCCCCATATAGGAAGAGATAAATTTCACTTTAACGACATTTCGCCTATAGACGTTAAAAAGCACTCAAGCGGATTAAATCCAATGCACAAGGAACAGATAACATCAGCATTTTAATGCTAAATAAAATCATTGACATTATACTACCCACAGTGACTCATATTTTTAATGCTTCCCTTATAACTTCTATCTTCCCTACTGTATGGAAACAGTCTAGAGTTCGGCCTTATACCAAAAATAAGTACACCTGCTAACTGTAATGACTACCGACCCGATTAGCATCCTTCCGACATTATCTAAAGCCCTGGAACATATTGTACATAAGCAAATGACTGAATATCTCCAAGAAAATCACCTCCTTGATCCTTATCAATCCGGCTTTAGATATGGTCATAGCACAACCACAGCTTTGCTAAAAATTACTGAAGATATTCGTGAAGCCGTGGACAGACGTCAATGACTCCTTTAACCTTACTTGACTTCAGCAAAGCTTTTGACACAGTAGACCACGACTTACTTATGATAAAGCTCAAGCACCTACACTTGTCTGACAGCGCTGTATCCTGGTTCGACTCATACCTGCACGGTCGTCAACAATACTTTCATTAAACTCTAGATCTTCGTCTTGGCGCAACGTGCCGGCTGGAGTCCCCCAGGGCAGTGTTCTCGGACCTCTTCTTTCTCAATCTACATAAATGACTTGCCAACTGTACTAAAGCACTGCCGTTATCACCTCTACGCTGATGATCTCCAAATTTACCTACATTCACCTCCTCATTCTCTCTATAACAGCTTGACAAAAATGAATGACGATCTCATATCCATCTTTAACTGGTCTTCAAGTATCGGTCTAAATCTAAATCCTAACAAGTCACAAGTAATTCTAATGGGACAACAAAGACTGCTTACAACCTTTGACATATCTACACTACCAAACATTACTATAAATAATATAATCATCCCTTATTCTTCTTCAGTAATAGATTCTTGGACTACATCTAGACGCAAATTTAACCTGGCAAACACAAGTGAAACACATATGTAAAAAGACTTTCTCCATCTTACATTATCTTAGACGTTTAAAGAATTTTCTCCCAGTTTCGTTAAAACAAATCCTTGTGCAGAATCTTGTGTTACCACACTTCGATTATTGTGACATTATATATAATGATCTAAACTATGACTTGTCGCAGAGACTGCAGCGTGTTCATAATGCTTGCGTTCGATTCATTTTCAATATCCGCCGTTATGACCATATTTCCGAACACTTTAATAACCTCTCTTGGCTCCGTCTTACTGACAGACGTAAATTGCACTCTCTTTCACTACTTTTCAAGCTTCTGAATTCCTACATCCCTACCTACCTGGCGTCTAGATTTGAGAAGTTATCCTCTTACCACAATATTGACACTAGATCACAAGATAGCAGTCTGCTAACAATTCCTCTTCATAGCACTTCCTCCTATTCTACTTCCTTCACAGTAGCCTCTGCCCGCTCCTGGAATCTCCTTCCTCAAGATATCAGGGGTTGCCGCACACTTGGTACCTTTAAGTCACGCTTATACAGTTACCTGTTGTCTAATAATTAATTTTTCTCTATTTATTTAATTTTATACTATGTCATTAATCTTTTCCTGTTTTTTATATATATTGTACATATTATATATTTAATTCGTTAAATTTAGAGTAAATCAAAATACATTATAAATATTAATTGTATTGTATTCATAACTTGTAATCGTTTATAAATATATCTTGTAATTTAGATTTAAGACTATTTTTTGTTTGTATTTTTTTTTTTAAACCTGGTTGAGTGGTAGACAAGGCCTTAAGGCCTTAACTCTGCCAGGTAAAATAAAGCTATTATTATTATTATTATTATTAAGAGTTAGATGTTCAATCCTTTAACAACAGATGTGGTGACATTAATTTCTCTCCAAAAAAATTAATTTCTTATTTTATCCTGTCTTGTTTTTTGAAGGCTTCTTCTAAAATAATCAAATTTAACTATTCTAATTGTATTATTTTGTAATTCATCAAAGATCAAGGTTCACTTCCATATGACAAAATATTCTTAATTATGCTCTTATAAATTTTCATTTTAGTTTCCTTTGTAATATTTTTGTTCCAAATTATTCCATGTAATGTCTTTGTTGCATTTTTTGTCATTGCAATTTTAGTTTGTACATCTCTTTCACATGTACCTAAACATGTAATTTCACTGACATCTGTCAGCCCCTGGAAGAAATAAGTGTAATTAAATTACAATATTAAAATTCTAATATAAAATTATGTAACTTATAGGTCCGTCTCCTCAACTTCTTAAAATATTAAAACAAATATCAATTAATATTTTAGGAAGTTGAGACATTCCTATAGGTACATAATTTTAATACTGTGACTAAACGCTTCAAGAGAGTTTTACTATCAGTTTCATTAATGTAACTAAATTAGCTTAAGTAATCACAATAGGAAGTATGCTTGTCCTCTTGAGCTACATGAACTTTATAGGAAACTAGTCTTGTAGACTGTGATGGGCAGATGTGGCACAGAGGGTCATGGAAGCTTCTTAAAGAAAACCAGGGAAAAACCCTCAGTTGGTAGACAGGTGAATAGAGAAGACTTCATAACAGTGAGCAACATGATCCTTATAGGAAACCAGATATATTAGGTACAATGAAGTCTCGTAGACTGCAATGGGCAGGGTGGAACGAATGGGGAAAGAAAGAGGGGCATCGAAGCTTCTTGTAGGAAGACCAGAGCAAAAATGCCCAGTTGATGAACCATTAATGAAGTGGGAGAATAATATTAACCATGATTTGTGGGAAGTAGATTATACAGGGGATGATTAGGAAACATTAGCTTTGGAGAGGGATGTATGGAGAGTTTGTGTCTGCATGGCCATGAATCTATGGGTTTGATAATGCCAGTGAGTTAATTATTTAACATTAATTTAAAAATTGTTATTAATTTACTTTGAAAGGTTTCTATTTTATGTTGAACACAATTTTATTATTAATGTAATTTTGAAAATTTATAAAAGTTATAAAGATAATACACTTCTACTCATGTGCACCCTTCAGGTCTGCTGTTGAATTCACCCACCATTATGACTTAAGTGTG
The DNA here is from genome assembly GCA_030220185.1 of Diploptera punctata. Classification (NCBI taxonomy): domain Eukaryota; kingdom Metazoa; phylum Arthropoda; class Insecta; order Blattodea; family Blaberidae; genus Diploptera; species Diploptera punctata. Next base: position 388,399 of record JASPKZ010003800.1, read on the forward strand.
CGGTGTCTATGTGGTAATTTTTTTGCATAGCTAAAAAACTATTTGACAGTATTCAGCACTTATTTCACTTTTATAGCATGCAACTATTCTATATTGGCATATTTCTTAATTTTCAGCATAAAACAATAACATTCCTTAGAATATTATACAAATTTTCAATATTACTTATTTTTTAAAGCAGATGCATTTTATATATCATAGTGTGATTTTTAAAATTATTTTATCCTTTTTATATCAAGCCAAAAGTGCACTTTTAACATTGCACAATAATATTTATCTAATATTACTTTTAAACCAAATCATTTATCTTTATAATGTGCCATGATTTTAGATTACTTATGTAATTTATTACTTTTAATAAATAGCAAAATTTATCACTAACACTAAGAAAATAAACAAAATAAGTGATGAACTTGCTATTTTTAGAGTGTTTCAGTGTGTGATTTGAATGACGATGAAGGACAGAAAGCTGCAAAACAACTATGCACAGAATTTGATAAAGATAGAGCTACATTTATCAAGACAGATGTGACAAATCCGACAGATTTTGAAGGTAATACAATCTGTCATTAAAATTATATCAGGATCTTTACTGGGAAACATTTAATTTAATTATATGTACATCAATATGACACAGAGAAGTAGAAATGAAAGGAATCCTGGTATCCCTATATCATTAATTTCCAAATACTGCTAACAAGGGAACTGTCAACCATTACATGCCGAAACTTACCTTGAAATTTCTTCCAGAGAAGCATTGTGATGTACCAAGGCCGTGTCCAAAAATTATCTGCCTTTTTAACTGCAAGGCACAGAAATTGAAGATAGAATACAGCAATGGCAATCCAGTGTACGGAGCAGATGACCTCCCTGCTTGAGTAAGAGTGGAGTGATGCAGGATGTGGCATGGATGGCAGTGTTATCCAGTCTACCAATTCGGGAATTGTGTTACTTCCATATAGTTTATATGAGAGATTTGGCACTTGATTCTTAATGCCTTGCAGATAAAAGCAGCAAATATGTTTGGCCTTAATATTATATCATAACATTTCTCTGGGAAAAATTTCAAGGTAGATTTTGGCATGCAATGGTTGACTATTTCTTTCCGAGTCTCATTTCATAAGTCCTATAAAATGGCCAACAAACGTAATACTATAATACCATGTACTGTAATAATCACAAAAAGGATGAAAATTTCACAAATGTATGAAAACCATGACAAATCTAATTGGTAATTTTACAAGTAAACAAGCAAGGATACTGAATAGAAATGATATGGACATAAATAATTTCATAGTCCACCGCTGTGGTCTCGAGGTAGTGTGCTGCCTTGTCATACAGTGGATCTGGGTTCGATCCCTCACCTGTAAGACAAATGTTAGGAAAACTTTAAGGCCCAAACGGTCCCCAAAATCATATGGCCATCGCAATCATCATCATTCATATTCATCTTAAATTAAGCTTAGGATTAGGGACTCTCCTTGCGCACCACCATCATCATCACCCATCATATCATCGGGGCAACGTAACCACGCCTTCCAGGTGCCCCCACCTCAGAAGTGGGTTACAAGTACGCCATGCTAGGAGAGAACACCAGGAATGTTGAAAGACAACCTGGGGCATTTGCAAAAAAAAAAAAGAAATAATAATTTCATACCATCAATTTATAAATAATTTCATATCCAGGAATTACATCATCTTCTTTCTTGATTCAAGAGCCTTCTTAGGTTACGAGCAGTCCAATTATTATTCTTCATTTAATATTAATTCTATCCTGACCTTTTGTCGTCTGCGGTGAACTAGTGGTTATGTTCCTTGCCTCTGGTCCTGAGGGTCACAAGTTCAAATCCGGCTGGGATCAATGGATTTTTTTAGGATGAAAAAATTTGAGGAGCAAGTCCTCCAGGAGTGACTTTAATCCATGGTCCCAAGTCTGAAGATTTTCAGGCTCAAAAAAGATCCTTAAGCCTGAATAAAAAGGCCTCTAAGCAAAATTTACCAACCTTTTTCATCCTAGCAATACCTTAGTTGCCTACTAGATGTCTCATTGGGTCTGATTACACAGGTCAACATGATTTTTGTCTCATGAGTACCAATAGTTGTACTTAATGCAGTTTTTTATCGTGTTTTCAAATATGTATTCAGAATTTCTCCATCACCCACAGTTTTTTTTTTTATTTCAATTATAATTAATGGATTTAAATAATTTTTTAATAAACATTTTTTCGTCCATTTGTCCATTGTAAAATAAAAACAAATGAGCTAACTCAAATGGTTTTCAGTTATGGAAAAGAGATGTCAAGGCAAATGGAATCCTAATATGCTGGCCGATTATTGTTGGACCATCAAGGGGGATGCTCCACAGGCGATATAGCAGAAAATCATCATTTCTTGCTTTCTAGGTGAGTCTGAATGTTTGAATATTGTGTAGTTACGAATGTAGAAAATATTAAAATGTTTGACATTATAAATGCCTGTCTCTCGGAAACCTTGCATGATGTAGAAAAACCGGTATCATATTTGAATTCAGGAGGAAAAATATTATCAAAATCACATTTCTTTTTTCTGAGACAAAAAAAAGTTTATTTTTTGTTGCTCAGTTGTTATCATTCATGACATCTTTAGAAAAAAAGTGTAACTAAATTAATTTGTTCAAATAACTCCTAACAGAGGAGAGGCTAAGACACAACATTGGGCTATTGGGCTGTTATGCCATTCTAGATGTAGATCCTGTCCTTCCTCCTTCCAATAGCTCACTTGGTGAGACATAAGGTATTTTTCTTCATCATCTAACCTTTTACTGCTGATCTTCCAATTCTTATTAGAAAGAGCAGATGAGTAAATATAACCTTTTTACAAGGGTTATTATCCTCAAACCTATATAGATGTCCTAGCCATTTCAGCCTATTGCTCTTTATCATAAGTAATGCCACGAGCGATTTCCAAATCATCGATAAATTCACGAGTCATGAAGTGATGAATTGGAAATCATTTGTTAGGACTATATAACGAATAAAATTAAGCTGTTTACTCAAAAATCATTATTTAAATATAGTTATTTTAAAATATTTACATATTTAATGTAAATGGCAATGATTGAAAACAAATGAGAAATGTTTGGTTATGTTTAATTTGTTCATCCACTGTAAACTTGATCATATTATTTATTGCCAAATTGGATCGCAATATTGTAAAAATACACCCTAGTGGAGAAAAAATGAAACATCAAAATAAAGGGTAATAGAAATTGGAAAGTAAAGAATCAATTTAAGGTAGTGTTATCTACTGCAAATCCCCCTCAGACTCATTGAACGCAAGAATTTTTTTACATTTTTGGGGATAGTTCAATTCTATTAAATGTAAATCGAAGGTATATTGGAATTATTTATAATATTTATTATTAAAAAAAGTAAAGTGATCCCACAACAGGCCCGGAGGCCCTTGGGGTAGTAGGAGGTTAAAGCTCCCACTTTTTCTAGACAATTGGCACTTTACGTCAGCCGGGTTGTCAGCCCTGCGTGACGGCCGCCTTTACCCCAGAACAAGCGTCTGGTACTCATTTCCATTAGAGGCTGAGTCGACCCCAGGGCCATAGTGCTGCCAGAGGGGTTGGGTCAGTTTAAAAATCCTGACCCCAATGGGACTTGAACCCTCGACCCTCCGGCTTGTAGCTCAGTGCCTTAACCACTATGCTACGGCGTGCCCCAATATTTGTTATTAGCTTAGTTTTATTAATTTGTGATTTAACTGTATAACCAAACATAATAGATTATTAATTAATTTTTAATGAAACAACTCAGTAAAATCATTATTTAAAAACAGAATTATTGAACACACAATTATCAAATGGGTATTTCAAAGGAATCTGTTCATTATTTGCTATATTCATCGTATTTGTTGGAGAGTCAGTCACTGGAAAATAATGCTCTGACATGTTCAGAATATTAAAAAGGAGGAGCTTTCTTTTATTTTGGTAAACAAATTTGATAAATAGTGAGGTGAAACATGATTGTCAATGGTTGTAAAACAAAATTCATTGAAATGTGATTGGTCATTTACTCCCATTTGGGGCATGAGTTAAATAAATTAATGAGTCAGTTTTTACATCTTACCTCATACTTTATGTTTCTTTAAACATGGAAACTAGTTTTCAAGAAAAAGATCTCTCTCATTTTCAACCGACATTATGACTACCGGATTTTCGTTGGAATCTCCATCAATAACGTTGCCATCTGGTGTCGATTTGATGAACTTTGAGATGGGTCTAAAGAAAATCTGATAGTCATAATGTCAGTTGAAAATGAGAAAGATTTTTCTCTTGAAAACTAGTTCCCGTGTTTAAAGAAACATAAAATATGAGGTAAGATGTAAAAAATGACATTAATTTACGAATTAAGAACCTCATAATGTTATTTCTCATATTTTAACTATGAATGAGTTAAATAGCTTAATTACATTTGGTTCCTTACACAAACTGTATAATTCAGTATTATATATGATTTGGCAGTTTCGGAACCTCTTTTAGCAATGTGCCCCTCTAGCTGATTTTCTCAACTTATAGCTGCAAACTTATCATACATATTCTAATTCCTCACAATTCTATGTAAGGTACCAATCCTACACACTAGTCAAAATTCCATTAGAAAATTAATTTCTCAATTTGGATTTGAAGTAACATAATCCAATTTCAAGATATGATTTATTTTAAAATTTTATCTCATTTCAGAAGCTTTCAAGAAAACAATTAAAATGCAAGGACGAATAGATATTGTTGTAAACAATGCAGGAATCTGTAATGAAAAGCAATGGGAAAAGCAACTTGAAATTAATTTGGTATGTATTTAAATTTGTTTATTGAAACGAGTCTTAATATTCAATACATTAGACCCAAAACACGAGCATATTTGAATAATTGTGTTGCATATTAAAAGCAAATGGGATGCACCATACTGTAGTGGTTAAGGCACTGCACTACAAGCCGAAGAGTCGAGGGTTCAAGCCCCGTGGGTTCAGGATTTTTAAACTGACCCAAACCCTCTGGTGGCACTATGGTCCTGGGGTCGACTCAGCCTCTAACAGAAATGAGTACCAGACGCTTGTTCTGGGGTAAAGGCGGCCGTCACGCAGGGCTGACATCAAGTGCCGATTGTCTAGAAAAAATGGGAGCCTTAACCTCCTACTACCCCAAGGGCCTCCTGAGGCCTGTTGTGGGATCACTTTATTTTATTAAAAACAAATAATTAAGTTAATATTTCATTTAACAATTTTTTTTAACAGCTCAGGTCATTAGTGTTACAATTCAAATGTGGGTGTGAAAGGGCTGTCAAATGTTACTAACAAGTGAACTGTCAACCATTGCATGCCAAAACGTACATTGATATTTCTCCCAGAGAAGCGTTGTGATGTACCATGGCCATGTCCAAAAAATTATCACCCATTTTTAAGTGAAAGGCACAGAAATCAAAGCTAGAATTCAGCAATGCCAACCCACTGTACAGAGCAGATGGTCTTCCTGCACAAGTAAGAGCTGAGTGAAGTGAGGCAGAATGCAGTGTGGACAGCAGGTAGTGAGGGTTATTCAATCTACCAAAACAGTTGTTGTATTGAATAAATTAAAATGCTTCATACCTCTCCTCATATCCAGTCTTCTAAGTAGATCGTGGTTTCAAAGCATTAGCAGCTTCATCTTCTTCTTCAGAGGGAAGAAGAAGTAGTTCTTCTGATCGACATAACATCAGTCGACAAGAAAATACTGAAGATGAAGCTGCTAAGGATTTGAAATCACAATCTACTTACAAGACTGGATATGAGGAGCGGTATGAAGCATTTTTATTTATTCATAAATTAAACCTCATAGTGATTTATTCCTATATAAGTTCAATACTTGTAATACTTTCCTATAGTTTAAATGAGAGATTTGGTGCTGGATTTTAGAGCCTTGCAGTTAAAAACAGCAGATATTTTTTTAGACATGGCCTTTGTACATCACAACACTTCTCTGGAAAAAATTCCAAGTTAGGTATCAGCATGCAATGGTTGGTTCCCTTGTTATAGTGTTTTTAAGTTCCAGCAGGGCAAATAATTTTAATCTCCACCTTCAAACTAGATATGTCCCATTTTTGTCTTGTGATGGACATAGCATCCTGCCAATCACAGTTCTTGGGAGGCCTCCTAATACAGTCCTATAAAAGGAGAGTAAATAATGAAGAGGGGAAAAAAAATATGGAATTGAAACCAAAGTCGAAGTTTGCATATACTGACACTCTCCATTTTTTTTTCTCTCTTCCCAGTTTTGATAAAACTTGATCTGTATTTTCTTTAATATTTACAAAACATTATATTGCTTGTGGATGAAATCGGTAAGGTATAAAATCAAAACTTGGAATCAGTCCTCATGGACTTTATCATGCTAGTTTCTGTGGTAATATGGTTCAAATCCAGACAGGGTTGATGGATTTTATGAGAGTATGGTTTCCTTTAGAGGGGAAGTAATACACAGACTAGAATTATCACATATAAAAACCTCGAACCTAAAAAAGAAAGTCTCTAAACAAATTTGTGGGTTCTTTCACACCTAGATTTGAATTCCAATGCTAATGATCTGAGTTGATAGTGTGTTCAAAGTTAAAATTGGGAAACACATTATGAGGTTCTTAATTAATAAATTAATGAGTCATTTTAACATCTTACCTCATATTTCATGTTTTTCAAACACGGTAACTATAGTTTTCAAATGATCTTGTCATTCATTTTCAACCGCCATTATGACTACCGGATATTCGTTGGAATCTCCCTCTAGAGGGAGAAATATGAGGTAAGATGTTAAAATGACTCATTAATTTATTGATAGTGTGTTGTTAATTAAAAAATTGAACTTGAAAGCTCACATGTACTGAAATGTAAAAACCACACTATTATGAACTTAATGTCTTCTAAAACTTAAAAGAATCCCTTGGAGTTAAAAGAAGTACATTCAACTGCAATCTAGAAATTTGTGCACATTGAATTTTCTAATACAATTGAATCATTTGATGAAATTTGCCAAATCCTTGCATATACTTCTGAATAGCTATAAAACATCTTCACTCACTTGTATCAAAATTACTAAATTAATTTACAGAACGCTGTGATCAAGGGGACACTACTAGGATTGCAGTATATGGGCAAAGATAAAAATGGTCAAGGTGGCACTGTTGTTAACATGGCATCAGTATGTGGAATATATGCATTCTCACCACTTCCGATGTACACAGCATCCAAGCATGGTGTCATGGGATTCACAAGGACTCTAGGGGTCAGTAACATTTTAAAAAAATCCAAACATATATGAGAAAATGGCTTCGTATTTCATATATATATATATGCTGTAACACTTAAGGTTGCATCATGACTAGAATTATTAGTTGTATCCGGCAGCTTGTTAGTTACAAAGTTTTGTTTTTTCAGGACCTGCCAGTATTATTTAGAAAAATTTAATTTATATTTACCTTAACTTTGGCTCAGAATACCTCAATGTTTATTTGCATAATATGCTTGTATAATTGAGAATTTCTAATAATTATAATATATTAAATATAAATAATAATTAACTACTGAAGATGTAACCGCTAAGGTTATGTAACTGGTTCTAAATAGCAGACAATATATGAGATGAGATGTAAAGAATCATTTTATATAAAATTAATATCAGGCCAACTGTACAATGCATCTCACTCAACCTGTGGCCCCACTAGCAGAAAAAATGACTGTGTGCAGCGAGTCGTCAACTCGCACCGCCCAGGTATATCAACTGCATGGCACATCTTTCAGTTTCATACCTTGCCATGCTGTGCTCTTCAAAATACTGGTTTCTTGGCCGAGTTGCCTTAGAGTTTTGTTTGCATGTTATAATCTTTCTCCTATTTTGTCTAATTTATCCTCAGTCAGCACATGATTTGTTACCCTTGGTTTAATATCGAGCACAGAATCCCTTTTTTTAAATTTATTTACAAGTCTTCAAACGGTCTCTTTGGGAGGATTTACACCTGAAAATTGTGTTCTGAATCATCTAACGAATTCTCTGCAAGACTCTGTTTTCACATAATTATTGTACATAAATACCCTATGATGTATTGTGAACACAGATCAAGGCATAATAACTATCAACTAAGACGGCTATAGAACTTATAACTAAGTGCTTAATTTTACTTTATAACACCTTATAACATGTAAAAGTAAAGTGATCCCACAACAGGCCTCAGGAGGCCCTTGGGGTAGTAGGAGGTTAAGGCTCTCACTTTTTCTAGACAATCGGCACTTTATGTCAGCCGGGTTGTCAGCCCTGTGTGACGGCCGCCTTTACCCCCAGAACAGGCGTCTGGTACTCATTTACGTTAGAGGCTGAGTCGACCCCAGGGCCATAGTGCCGCCAGAAGGTTTGGGTCAGTTTAAAAATCCTGACCCCAACGGGACTTGAACCCTCGACCTTCCGGCTTGTAGCGCAGTGCCCCCCTTATAACATGAGAATACACTATTATAGTAGAATGTGGGTTCCACCTTATAAGCATGATAGCTCAATTGACTCACTCTGCCAGGCACCAGTTGCACTGCATGGGCAGCGCGAGTTGATGACTCAATGCCTGCAGTCACTTTTTCCTGCTAGCAGCCACAAGTCAAGCGAGGAGCATTGTACAATATATGTTATATGGTAAATGCATTGTATGAAGTTTATAAACTGTATGTATATAAAACTCATCACAGTAAGTTATTCTTGTGTTATAATTTAAGCCGTTTTTATACTTTTTGTTTCACATGTAATTGTATATCGTATATTTGTACTGGTCAAGTGAGTAAGAGGCTCTTATGGCCTGAATTGTACCCTAAAGATAAAACATAAGGTACATTTAGCCATAACAAACAAAATTTTACAAACTTTTTTTTTTCTCTCTCTCTTATGTTTTATAAATGCAGCATTTGAATAAATTGTTAAAATAAAAAATTCACTTGCTTTTCTCAGATAAATGAGCATCCAAATTATAAATTCCAAGCTATATCTACTCTGCTGTAAATTATTCATCCACAGTAATCCTGCCCGAGAGCAGGTCTTTTACTGCAATCATAGCATTTTCATGCTATGCTTCGCAGCTTTACTAGGGAATTATAGGTGTGGTAGCTTCCCGATGCTTTCCATACCGGTGAAGGATGGTGATGATGATGAGGACCGTTGGGTCCTAAGCTTCCTGACTTTTGTCTTACAGGTGAGAAAAAAACCTCACCCAGGAAGCTTGTCCTGGCCGGGGATCAAACCCGGACCCACTGCATGACAAGGCAGCATGCTACCTCGAGACCACAGCAGTAGACCTGTAAATTATAATAATTTTTATTTAATTTCATAACAAATGAAGAATCCAGGGAAAAAAGTTAAAATTCCAAAATTACAAATTTTAATAAATAAAATGAGTTATGATTATTGCACCTCATACACTCTTGTGTTCTTCAAAGCACAGGACTGGTTTCAGGAAACCAGCAATTTCAGCTCATGGTTTGCTAGAGAATCATAAAATTGAAAAAGAAACTAAAGTTTTGAAAATTTTGGCAAAATCCTTGGATTTGACAGTTTTGAAAAAGATTTACATTCAGAAGAACAAATTTAGATGCATGAATTTTGAAATTCCTGACAAGTAAGATTTGATATCAAAGTTCATTAAATCAACACTAGATGGCAGTTTAGAAGGTGAAGACAAAAATTCAACAGTTGTAAAAATGGCTGAAGCTAGGAATAACATTTCCTGAAACCAGTCCTGAGTTTTGAAGAAAATTGAGTGTTTAGGGCGAGATAATCACAACTCATTTTATTTATAGTTAAATATGGGAAATAACATAATGAGGTTCTTAGTTCGTACATTAATGAGTCATTTTTTCACATTTTACCACATATTTTATGTTTCTTTAAACACGGGAACTAATTTTCAAGAGAAGGATCTCTCTCATTTTCAACCGATATTATGACTCATTAATTTACTCATTTTATTTATTTACTTGCTTCACAATAATAAATTTTATGAAAATACAATTTTATTTAATTTTTGTCGTTCAATAAATTACACGATGTAGTTTCAGATAGTATAACTGAACTGGACGAAACTCTAGCAAGTCCAGAGTAATATCAGTTTCTTAAAAAGTATATCTAACTATAATGGCATAGCCCATTACTGAGCCATAGCCTTTCTTTCGCAAGGAGTTACCAGACCAAGTTAATTTTGTAGTTACTTTTTTTGTTCAGAGATGTCATGGATAGCATGCGGTCAACACACCGTCCCAATGAGACATCTAGCAGGCAACTAAGGTATTACGAGGATGCTGAGGTCGGTAAATTTTCCTTAGAGGTCTATTTATTCAGGCTTAAGGATCTTTTACAACCTGAAAATCTTCAGACTTGGGACCTACGGCTTAAAGTCCCTTCCGAAGGACTTGCTCCTTGGATTTTTTCATCCTAAAAAATGCATTGACCCCGCCCAGATTTGAACCTGCAACCCTCAAAACCAGAGGCAAGGAACATAACCACTAGTCCACTGCTGCCGACTCTTAAAAATGTTCCTTTGTTCAATGCCACCTGTTTGTTATTTGACATTTCAGGTATCCTCTCCTGGCATTGGCATATTGTAACCCACTTCTGAGGTTGGGGTGTCTGGAAGGAGGGGTTGCACTGCCCCAATGATATGATGGGTGATGATGTGCCAGGAGAGACCTTAAACCCAAACTTAATCTAATGAGATGAATATGATATTGATGATAATGATGGCCAGATGATGTTCGGGGACCGTTTGGGCCTTAAAGTATCCTGACATTTGTCCTACAGATGAGGAAAAACCCCGAAAAAACCTCACTCAGGAAACTTGTCCTGAGCAGGGATTGAACCCGGGCCTGCTGCGTGACAAGGCAGCATGCTACCTCGAGACCACAGCGGTGGACTCTCTTAATAATGTATACAGGGGTAAAAATATCAAAAGGGCATTTGAGTGAAATTTTAGAAATTCATATAATACACAGCAGAGATCATAGAAATGTTGGGTTCTATCTGAGAAAATCATGACCATCATCATCATCCTCATCCTTCACCAGTGTGGAAAGCAACTGGAAGCTACCACATCTACAATTTCCTAATAAAGCTGCAAGCATAGCATGAAAATGCTATGACTGCAGTGAAGGACCTGCCTTCGGGCAGAATTACTATGGATGGATCTGAGAAAAATAAGTGGACTTTTGAATTTCAAAACTTTTATATCCCAGATTTATAGAACCCAAAAGATGAAAAATATAGATAAATAATGCAAAGACCCATTATTTTTTTTTCATGTACTCATGAGAAAAGTTTGGCTGAACTTAAAGATTTTGTATTTCACAGGATGAATATCATTTCAACATGACAGGGGTGCGTATCATGGCCATCTGTCCAGGCATTACATCAACTTTGCTGTTCAGAGACGTTGCCAACAACATATATAATGACAAATGGGCTGAAGAATGGGACAGAATTTGTTCCACTATGGTAGAACAAGAGTAAGTTATATTTCATACATGATCTATTTTGAACCTGACACTAAAAGGCATAGCTGATAGTTTAAGAAGATATATAATTGTGTAACCAAACAGCATGCCTCAGGTGAAACATGTTTTGAAAGGCCTTTATAATTTTAATAACCAACAAAGTTTTTTAAACAAAAATCCATTCTGATTGAGGAAGACGGATATATATAAAGATACTTATATTATTATTTAAAACATTTTAAGTTAAAACTAAAAAAGATTCATTTGTTTAATAGTGAGTGGAGAACATATTTTTAATGACTCACCTCATATCATTTCAAATTTCTTTGATGCTGGCAGTTTCAGACAATATCTTGTCCCTCTTCAGTCATGACTTCCACTGATGAAATTCTCTGGTTGTTGATTTTTCTATGGACATCAGCTCTTGTGTTACCATCTTTGGTTGAGACTATAAACTATGAAATTAAATTTTTATCCACCGGAATATTGAAGTTTATAGATTGATATTTATTCTTCGAATGAATGTCTTTTCCCAAATTGTCAATTCCAACGGTTTATCCAATTGTTTCAAAAGTTTTGCCTCTTTTTCTTTTTCACTTTTATTATGTTCTAGCAAACTATGTGCAGCAATTGCTGATCTTTCAATTTCACAATTTTTAATATTTCTAAAATGTTCTTTAGTGAATGTTTCCAAATTCCTTTTTGTTTTTCCTATGTATACTTTGTAAAAATTGTTACAATTTATTTGATAAATTCCAGATTTCTTACTGTCTGGGATGTTGATTTTTTTATTGGTACTTTATCCAGACTAAATTTATTTATTGGTGCCAAAGTAATGTTGTGTTTGTCAAACATTTTTTGAAGTTTCCTATGTACTACTGGATGGTAAGTAGTTTTCTTGAATTTCTTCTTTTCTTTACTAACATTTTGTACGGTAGAACACTCTTTAAGTTGTTTTACCTTTTTGAATTTCTTTAATTTGTTCGACATTATTCTCTTATTGAAACCATTTAATCTGGCTATATTCAGGATATTCTTGTATTCCTTCTTATAAACTTTGAAATTAAATTTTTATCCACTGGAATATCAAAGTTTATAATCCCAACCAAAGATGGCAGCACAAGAGGTGATGTCCATAGAGAAATCAACAACCAGAGATTTCATCAGTGAAAGTCATGACTGAAGGGGACAAGATATTGTCTGAAACCGCCGGTATCAAAGAAATTTGAAATTATATGAGGTGAGTCGTTAAAAATATGTTCTCCACTCACTATTAATGATATAACCTCATAATGTTTACTTCTCAATATTAATTTAAATATTCATTTGTTTGCTTCCTTACAGGCCTGAATATGTTGGCCGTGGAGTTGTTCAGATTGTGAAGAGCGCCCGCAGTGGATCTCTCTGGGTGAGCGAAGCTCGTAAACCTATCTATGAGGTCAGAGTTGACATCATACCTGTACAATGACTGATTCCATTGTAACAAAGTACAATAATCCCTGAAGTTATGGACATCACAAATATGTAACCCTGATCAATAACATGACATTGTAATTAACAGATACACATGCAGCAATTTAAGTAATAGGATCACATCCCATAATGGGAAAATCAAATAAATTAGAACTTGATTCAACAAACTAACCAACTTGGTGGGAAAAAGTAACACTACAGTGGATCTTAGCTGATTGTGGAAAGGGTAGGAATGAAAAGGCTCATAATCCATATTTGGTTCGTCTTCCGGGCTTATAGGCCGTGGTCTGGTTGTCTTCTTACTCGAAGTTTCGTCTACTGCTGCGGTAGACCTCATCAGGAGATACTGCGTGCTCTCTGTGAACTCCTCAACAGTCGGCTGCAGCCAGTCTGCAGCCGACTGTTGAGGAGTTCACAGAGAGCACGCAGTATCTCCTGATGAGGTCTACCGCAGCAGTAGACGAAACGTCGAGTAAGAAGACAACCAGACCACGGCCTATAAGCCCGGAAGACGAACCAAATATGGATCAAGACGCCGGCCGTGAAAGCCTACAATTATATAAAAGGCTCATATGTTGCCAAAAAAACTTGAATCATTATAGTTTCCAATCAAACTCAAAATTTAAAATAAAATTCTTTTTACCTCATCCCCATATCCTGCCTTCTAATTAGACGAGTTTTGTAACCTTAGTGGTTACATCTTGAATAGTTACATGACTGATGTTCTGTTGTTCAGGAGCACAATGTTGGTCTACCAACAGATGGAGTAAGAAGCAGTGCTCTTGAACGACAGAACATCGATTGTGTAACCACTGAAGATGTAACCACTAAGGTTACAAAACCAATCTAATTAGATGACAAGATAAGAGGTGAGGTAAAGTATATTACAATGCGAGGTTGGGAACTGGTTTTTACAGAAGTGAGGAAATGTTTAAAAACTGAGCGATAGCGAGGTTTTTAATTTCTGAGATTCTGTAAAACACTTCAGAAACATGCACTGTACATTAATTTTTGTGTGATGGTGTTTTCAAAGTAATAAATAATAGTAAAATAATATCTTTGTTGGAAATATTTGCTTTCATTATAAACAACTGACTAATGTTAACAGTGTGGGCAATTTATTAGTTGAGACTACAGCAGGCTATAACACCAATCAGTCATAAAATGGCAGCAAGTACATATTTATTGTTATATATTGTTTCAAATAAAGTTCAGTTCATTTAAAATGCAGTGATTTGTTTCGTATAATGTACATTAACACTACCTTCTGTATATATATTATACATAGTATACATAAAGGGCAGTGGTTTTACTTCCCGCACGAGGTTTGTAATATGTATTATTACAGTATAGTTGTTCAGGTTGGCAACCCCAAAATGTAGGAAACCTTCAATCATGGTCGCCATTGCTATAAGTATGACAAAATACACTATTGCGCAAAAAAAAATTTATTTTAAATTTTATATTAAACCTCATAGTGATATTTCCCATAATAGTTCAATTCCAATCAAACATAAAATAGAAAGCAAAGTAACTTCCAAGAATATAATCTAAATGCTAATGGAATCCACAAAATCCTAAAGTAATTCCATAATTGCTCAGAATGAGTCTTATCAGTGTTAATGACTGCCTGAACTGCCACTTGCATAGAATTGATCCATTTCCAAACTGCAGGAGAGAGGGAAATATTAACATATAACTCTTAAAAATGTGACAGGTTTTGAATATGCTTTCCAGATATTTTCACCAAGTACTGGGAATCTACAAGGAAAATGGATTTGTCATATCCTGAGCATTATATATAGACATGGTGTTGATACAAATGTGCACTTTAACAGAATCAAGTAATGTTTCCAAAAATTTGTTATACATGTAACAAATATATTCTGATTACTTTCTTTAGGAATTCACACTATGAGGTATATTCATTTAGGTAGAATTTTTTATCACTCACCTCGTATTGTTCAAACAATATTGAAGAATATGAGGTGAGCGATAAAAAAATTCTACCTAAATATATTCTGTAATTTTTTGAATGATTGTCTTTTAAATAAATTATCAATGTTGGATAAATTATCAACATTCAATTTTGTTATGTGATTTTTTTTTTCCAGTAATAAAATTATTAAAAAAGTTCAATTTATGAGGTGATGTTAGATTTCCAATTAAATTTTAATATTTAGCTTTCACAGGGAAATTCTCGTGTAAGACTTGTATAAGACTTGAAAGCATAATAATAGTCCCTTCGATTGGTTGCTGGCCAAAGGAAGGCAAGACCAGTGATGGGGCTGCCATCTTATAGCCTCTGGTCAGGCTTTTCTGGAGAAGAAAAGACAATACAGGAAAGAAAAAATGGAAGAAAGGAAAGACTCCCTAGCCCTCGGATGCCCTAATAGCATCGGGGTCGAAAAAAACAAGAGTTAACCAAGAGAGGTTAGATAGTAAAGTTAAAAGAGTACAAAACACAGCAAAACACTTTGGCTAGAGCAGTGTTGACCTATGGTAGTGAAGGATTGACACTAAAAAGACAACATGAAAGCAGAATAACGGCTTGTGAAATGAGAATCATGCACAGAACAGCGGGTTACACCAGATGGAATCAGAAAAGGAACACCGATATCTTAAAAGAATTGAAGACTACGCCAATTTTGGAATATATTAAACAGTACCAACTAAATTGGAAACACCATCTTGAAAGAATGAGTTCAAATCGGATCCCCAAAGCTGTTTATAATTATATACCAAGAGGACGAAGATCCTATGAAATGCTGGAGGGAAAATTTTCTATAGGATCATAACAGGCCTTGGCCTAATACTTGGAAGAAGAATAAGCTTTCACAGGAAAAAAAAAAAACATATGAGGTTTAATTTAAGAATTAAATTAATGTTTTTATTACCTCACCTTATATCCTTTTTCTTCTAGACTGCAGTTTCAGAGCTTATCCTCATCATCAGTAGCCTCTCGTCGACCGGTGTTATGTCGTTTCTTGGCGGTTTTCTCAGACACAACACCGGTCAACGAGAGGCTACTGATGATGGAGATAAGCTCCGAAACTGCAGTCTAGAAGAAAAAAAGATATGAGGTGAGATAATAAAAACATTAATTTAATTCTTAAATTTTAGTATATTACCTCAAGAGTGTCACTTCCAATTAATTATTCAAAACACATTTACCTTTTTGCAGCTAAATACGACAGCATTAATTTTCATTCCTGCTGACAGCATAAACAGTTCAATTATATATATTATTAAACAAAATGAAATTCCCAAAATTTATCACCTGGATTTAAAGTCACTAAGGTCTTTGTCAGGGATGTTCTTTGTCGCCAATATTATTTAAAATTTATATTACAAAAGGTTTAGAACATCAGAAAAGAAAATGTAAAGATGTGGTGTTAACACAGGAAATTTTACATATTCATTACTCTTTACTGGTGATCAGTAATACTTCCACAGGATTTTTAAGAATTGGAATGTGTGTCAAGAAAACTTTCAGAGGACACAAAATAAAGTTTGACTGTTAACATGAAAAAATCTAATTACATTGGTATAGAGGATCAAGCTGGAGACTTTAATTATATTTAAATTCATCAGAGAAAATTTGTGAAAACTCACCTCATAAATTTTGTACTTTTCACAAAATATCAAAATATAGTTTCAGACGAAATCTTGTCCATCTTCAGTCGCAACTCTGAATGATGAAATTCTTCGGCCGTCAACTATTCTATTGTCACAATCTTCTGTGCTACCATCTATGGTTGAATTTAAAAACTTCAAAATTAAATTTTGTTTGTTAGGAATATCAAAATTCATCAATGCTTGTATAAACTGATAACCAATCTATCTATGCTGATGCACAAATGTGTTAGATTTAGGGCCGCATGCAAATACATTAGTCTCTACTCAAATTACTTCCAATCACTAGTGAGCTGACTCACCGTGAGCAATTGTTGAGATCGAATTAACGGCCGACTTACCGGTCATGCATGAAAGTTGACGTTTTCATAATATTGGCAACGAATTACCCAGAATTCTCAGCAATAAAACCACTTCCATTATTTTCGTCTGCTATAGATGAACGCATTTACGCTTGCATCCCGCAAATAATACCGTATACAACGTCTGCATCGCGCAATATTATGCCGATTCTCCTTTTCTTCCAGTAGAATTCTTGGTAGACTCTATCAAATTCCTCTTCTCCGCGTATACCGAAAACATGATCGAAGTCTTCAAGGTCTGACATCTTGGATAAAGCAGCAAGGTTTCAAACCACATCGGTTACCATCGGTTCCCTTCGGGATTCTCATGATTCGTTTCTCTCTTAAGTTACGTCGTCAGGTAGCTTATGAATTTCAACAATTATTATCGCATGAACAGATTTATGAGTAAGCAAAATCGTATTAGGATACAACTTTCTCAGCAGAGAACGCCTTTTATGGTCTAATGCATTCATAGATTCGACATAGATTAGTGTTACAACTAGTACGTCAAGTGGAAAAATACTAAAGTCTGGGCAATTTTGCATCCTCTTTAGATTGGTATCATAACAATTGAGGAAAAATGTGAAATCTTCTCGTCTTCTTCTTCACTTCCTGGTTTAGGCAAGAGAAATCAAGTATCATAAATGTCCTACTCCATGCTAGTGATATAAAACAGTTTCAACAAGTCAACAAAAAGAATATACAAGATCTTAGTGATATAAATACATATACGAGGGCGGATCGGAAAGTAACGCACAATAATTTTTTTCTGCCTTGGTATTGCAGCTAGAATGTTGAAATTTCACAGAGATATAGTTTGAAGTTTTCACTACAGATGGTATTTTTTTCTCAGGTGCACCTCTTGCGAGAGAAGCTTGAACTATATAACAAAGATGGCGCGCATGCTACAGTCGTCCACCTGTGAGGAACAGAGAAGTGTTGTTCGATTTTTGTGGGCCAAAGGGCATAAACCCAGTGAAATTCACAGGGACATGCGTGGCGTGTATGGGGATGATTGTATGGACCGTAGCAATGTCTCCAGGTGGTGCACATTCTTCCAAGAGGGACGTGTGAACCTTAGTGATTCGCCACGCTCCGGCCGGCCGACAACAGCAGCAATCCCGCAGAATGTCAGAGGCATTGAGGCGGCAATTCTGAACGACCGGCGTGTGCAACTGTGAGCCTTATCGCAGAAGTTCAACATTTCCTATGGTGCGGTGTACGATATTGTTCATGAAAATTTGAAATTCCGTAAAGTTAGTGCTCGCTCGGTGCCTAAGAACCTGACAGACGACCACAAGGGCCAGCGAATGATGGCAAGCTTGGACCACTTAACGCGGTACACCGCACAAGGACATGACTTTCTGGAAGGAATCATCACAGGTGATGAGTCGTGGGTGTACCACTACACGCCCGAAACAAAGCAGGCATCAATGGAGTGGAAACATGCTGGTTCCCCAGTAAAGAAAAAATTCAAAGTGACTCAATCTGCCAGGAAAGTGCTTGTGACAGTGTTCTGGGATATGCATGGTGTTTTATTGGTGGACTTTGCTGAACACGGGACCACTGTGAATGCTGCGGCCTACATTAAAACTTTGGTGAAGTTGCGTCGTGCCATTCGTGACAAACGTCACAACATTAACGTTAAACTTCTTCATGACAATGCTCGCCCCCATGTTGCTGCTGTCGTTCACAGAAAATTGCCAAATTTGGTTGGGAGGTGCTCCAGCATCCACCATACAGTCCGGATCTTGCGCCATCGGACTTTCATCTGTTTGGTCCCATGAAGAAATTCGTGGCCGGCAAACACTTTGAGCAGATGTGGAAGTGAAATCAGCAGTGTGCAGATGGCTACACTCCAACCAAACGGACTTCTACGAACAGGGCATATTGAAACTGGTAACACGATGGGAAAAATATGTTAAAGTTGGTGACTATGTCGAAAAGTAGGTAAAAGATGTAAGTTCATTTGTGATTTTTTTTCCTTTTTTTTACTATTAAACTTTTTTAAAAAAAAATTATTGTGCATTACTTTCCGATCCGCCCTCGTAATAAATAATAATAATAAAGACATTTTGTCTACCTTCTTACCTCTTATGGTTGTTTTTGTCGAACATACGTTTCAAGGCTTCTGAGCCTTATAGACTCACCCTCTTACTAATAATCAATATATAACTTTTATACAATGTTTATACACATCTCAGTTGAAAATTCTTACTAATAAACACTGTATTAGCTGTTCAGTGCATAAGAAGTGTACAACTTTATATGGGAATTGTTATACATGCCCCCAGCCTTGTTTAAGGATTGTATAACCAGACAAAAAGTCGGACTTCAAGATCAACTGATTGTTTTCTTATGATATTGATGAAAGTTTCCTTAAGTTTGACGCAAAATGTAACACTTTAACGACTGTTTGATGGATACACAGGACATAAATAATATTTTTAAAAAAAACTCTGAGTAGGAAAATAAAGCATCATAAAATGCTTTTTGTTACACTCATTCTCGATTAGGCCTAATAATATTTTAAAGATTCACAAAAGAATATGTTCTACAATAGTTGCTGTGAGACAAGATTTAACCTGAATGTAGTTTAAATGCTTCATTAATATTATTTTAACAAAACTCTCTTGCATCATTAAAACATAATACACATACCGATATAAAAATGTATTTAATTATAGAGGTACTATTATTGCAGCAAGCTTCATGCCAGCTTGAGAGTCTTGTGGTTAGAGCTTCTGACTACAGTCCGTGGGGTCCTAGGTTTGATTCCTGATCAAACAACAATGATTTTTTTTTTGTCTAAAGTGTTATTCTGTTGTCGGTAACATTTTCTACTATTTTCAACTTTTCTAAATGCATCTTAAAACACTGCATATAATTCATAATAGGAAAAACTTTATTAGTTACCAAGAATTGTTCGAAATTCTTGATGTTAGATGGCAGCACATTATCTGTGAAACTAATTCTTCGATATATTTGACATTGCGTAAAGGAAAATGTAAATAAATTAAAACACTTTTTTTTACCTTCCCAATTAGGGAATCTATTAATTCTTATCCATACTCATTTCTTACACAAGTAATCACTAGTTGATGTTTTATTTCTGTTACAAACTGCGCGTAATATTGTTCTGATGTCATAGTGATGACGAATATGTGACGTATTGTGTATAACAGTTGTATTGTTATATAGCTCTGGCACGTTTATTAGTAAGGAAATTATACATGATCTACATAAGGCTTATACATTGTATCACTAAACTGATGAAAGCCTGTATAAGAGATTTTTATTAGTAAGACTGTAAGTCTGTAATCTCTGACGATGGGGCTCAGAAGCCTTGAAACATATGTTCGACAAAAACAACCATCAGAGGTAAGAATGTACAGACAAAATGTCTTAATTATTAGACAAACCTCTTAATTTAACTTTTACAGGAATTAATCATTATGAGGTTTAATTTATGGTAAAATCAAATGTTTCCTACCCCTCCTCATACAAATCTTCCATGTAGATCGCGATTTCGAGACCATAACGGTCTCATCTTCAGTACTATTTTTGTCATCAAAATAGCAATTTCGAGACCATAATGGTCTCGAAATTGCGATCTACTTAGAAGATTTGTATGAGGAGAGGTAGGAAACATTTGATTTTGCCATAAACCTCTTAATGTTACTTCCTATTGTATTTTAACTAATAAGTTTGGTCTGTGTAACTCTTCCTTCATACTGTTGTTTCTGTTAGACATATGTTTCAATAGTTAAGACTGATTTTTCCCCAAGTTGTCAGCCCTGGATTTCGACGACTTCTCCCTTCTTTCTATGGTACAAAGAAGTTGCTAATTAGGTTCCTCTCCCCGGAAATTTAAAAATTCATAATTCTCTTCTTGTTCTTCTGCATGTAATTTTTTCCTATATAGTGAGTTCGTTTGTTTTTTCTGTTTTAATAATTTTGTGTCCACTGCTGTGGTCTCAAGGTAGCTTGCTGCCTTGTCACGCAGTGGGCCCGGGTTCGATCCCTGGTTGGGAGTTTCCTGGGTGAGGTTTTTCCTCACTTATAAAACAAATGTCAAGAAACTTTAAGACCCAAACAGTCCCCTAACATCATATGGCCATCGCAATCATCATTCATATTCATCTTAGACTAAGCCTAGGATTAAGGACTCTCCTGGTGCACCACTATCATCATCACCCATCATATCATCGGGCTAACGTAACCCCGCTTTCCAGGCACCCCAACTTCAGAAGTGGATTACAATTATGCCAATGCCAGGAGAGAACACCAGAAATGTCCAAAAGGACAACCTGGGGCATTAATTTTTTTTTTGTTTTTCTGACCAAACATGAGCAGCTACTGCAGATTTTTCTACTTCCCCTTTTTCTACATTTATTGTTCTTTGGTTCTAATGGTTAAATTTTTCTGTTTTCCCTATGTATATCTTATATTCTGCACATTTTATTTTATGTATTCTTGATTTTTTACTATCATGAATCTTTTCACTTTTGTTTGTTCCTATTAATTTGTTTAGGCAATAATCATTTTTTGGTACTAATCTAATAAGATTTTTTTAAATCTTTTGGAATTTATCATATGCCCATGGGTGATACGTGAATTTCCTATATTTTACTTCCTTTGGTTATTTCTATTTGAAGAGTACTTTCATTCCTTAATTTTTGTTTTTTTTGTATTTTCAAATACATATTCAAATAATACTGGTCAACACGATTTTTGTCTCATGAGTACCAATAGTTCTACTTAATCCAGTTTTTTTATCATGTTTTCAAATATGTATTCAAAATCTCTCCATCGCCCACAGTTTTTTTATTTCAATATCAATTCATGGATTTAAATAATTATTTTTTTTAATAAATGTTTTTTCGTCAGCAGAACATTTAGCAGAAAAGTCATTTCTTACTTTCTAGGCGAGTCCGAATATTCAAATATTGTGTAGTTACGAACGTAGAAAATATTAAAGTGTTTAAAATTATAAAAACCTCTCTCTCAGAAACCTTGTGTGATGGAGAAAAACGGATATATCTGAATTCAGGAGAAAAAATACTATCAGAATCACATATTGTTCTTTCTGAGATAAAAAAAGTTTCTTTTTTGTTGCTCAATGTTATTGGCTCTATGTAATACTACCGTAGAATGGGGTGAATAGCAACAGTTTTGAACTTCAAGTTTAAATATCAAAAGTACTATAAGAGATATTGAATTGAGACCTACCTCGGTTTATGGGTCTTCCCGTCCTCTACAAGCCTGCAGCTTCATATTTTCTTTTTATGGCAAGGTAAAATTTAAAAAAATTGAAAACATGCTGTTTCTATACACCCCATCGAGCGGGGTCAATAGAAACAGGCATTGTTTTTCACGTTTGTTTCTATTTCAGAGTTTGTTGGGGCAATAGAAACAGTAAGCATTGTTAAGGGATGGATAGAAACACAAACGAGTGGTAATCAGAGCAAAAAATTTAATTACAATATATCGTAACCGATACCCAAAAACAAAAAGAACAAAATGAGAATACAAAGTTTAGTCTAATAAATTATGAAGGCACTTAAGTCATCCTGAAAACAGATTTTGTCTTTCCAGCGAGAAGCAGACTTTGAGGTTTGAACAACTGGCATCAATTTTTTAATTACATCATCCTTGGAGAAAAATGATTCTTCATCAGTCAAGGAAAACATATTACTGCTGAGGTTTTCTTGCAAAACAGTCCAACATAACCGCCATCTTGAAAGTCAGTGACTTTGGAGACATACATTCTAAATACATTTTTAGTTTTTCCATATACCTTCACGATTACAAAATCGTCAGGTTGGATTAATCTGTCAAGTTCTTTTGAAAGTTCGGCATTTGCAGAAGAATCGGATAATGTGAGATCTGAGTCACTGTCTTGCACAGAATAGTCCGAATCTTCTGGTGATGATTCTGAATCGAGTTTTTTATTTTTCTTTTTCCTGGCACTTACACTTTGTTTTCTGGTACCTGTGGAATTATCATTGTCAGTGCTTGTACCAGCAACAGATGTGCTAGGTCCAGTCTGATCTGGATCCGGTGGAAAATCTGCCACAGAAACACTTTTTCCTGGACCAACATCTACTTTCACTCGCTTTTTTCGAGCTGGAACTGTTTCTGTGTGTCTTAGAGCTGTTAATAGTTCCTTGAAGGAAGCATCAATAGCAGCAACAGGAGATAGTGCTGGTGTTGTGGCTCTTGAGGATTGGGTTGATTCAATAGACAAATCTGAGGAGGGTAGCATCTTTAGTACTTCCTTCCGATTTAGGGGCACAATACCACATTTTCTAAAGCCAGAAATTACATTTCCGATTTGCATGATTCACACAGTTTCTTTAGCAAACTAGGAAACTTGCTCTTTTGAATGGTAGCTTCATTCTTGCCGGGTCCTTTTTTCCAATCTAGAAGGATTGAACGCCATGCCATTTTGAGAGGCCGAAAGAATGCCACGTCTAATGGTTGAGTGAGGTGCGTGGAGTTTGCTGGTAAAAATATAAAGTGGACATCATTTTCTGCACATTTTTTAATGAGATCCAAGGACAAGTGGCTAGATAAGTTGTCTCCAATCATGTACTTTTTGCCAGGTTATCGTCTAAGATAAGGAAGGGCTATGGTTTCAACATAATCAGAAAAACAAAAGTTGTCGAACCAACCACTTTTGGTCCTATTGTATCTGGACCCATCAGGGCCTCCTTCTCTCCAACTTTCATACAAGTGTAAAGATTTATAGACTACATATGGGGGTAAGAGGTGACCATCACCAGCAGCTGAAAACATGACAGAAATGGAGCATTTGGTTGAGTTCATCACCCTTTCTGGGTACTTACATCCACCCTTAGTTATTACTTTATGTTTTCCAGGATCATCAGAAAGGTTCGTTTCATCATAATTAATAATGTTTGATGAAGGAACGTCTCTGAGCTCTGCTTCTAGTCTGTCAAAGTACTCATTGATCGTTTCTGGGGAGACACCTGCTCTGACCCGTTTAATGTTTTGGCATAACCTTTGTGACAAGTCAGCCTTATGTCTATTCAAAAAGAATAGACAAAATCACGGCCAGGAAAGTTGTCTTTGAATTTTTTTATGGTTCTACCTTGGCGGTCAAGCGATTCTTTGACCAAAATTCGCAGAGTCCACGAATCAATTGGGTAGCCCCAGTCAGCACAAATAATAAGTCTACTCGCCACAGTTTTTTCCTCTTCTTCTGTTAAAGCGGTTTGCCCTCCTTTTTTCTTAATTTGATCACCTTTTTCAAATGTCTGTAGAGGACACTATAATGGATGTCATATTTTGCCGCTGCGTTTCGAAGGCTAAGGCCATTAGTTATGTCTTCAACAGCTGCCTTAATAACCTCTGGATCTTGTACTTTGTTCGGTTTTAATCGTTTGTAACTCCTTGGCATGCTGAAAGAAAACGGTCACATTATAGCTTGTGCCAGCTAATATTCCTCAATTGGATAACTATTGGTTGTATATTATATATTAATTGTCTTTCAGCTGTGACATTGGAAAATAAACACAAAATAAAAACTTTACGATTTGTGGGGTGAATAGAAACAGCAAAATAATGTGTTTCTATTCACCCCACAGATTCAAAATATGGATCTCATAACCTAAAACAAAAATTGAAACAAAGAAATGGTTTTGTTTACACTATATTAAACAATGTGATATCTTCTACAGGTATACAAGGTATAAAAAATAGTACAATTCAAACATGTGAGGTGATGAGGTATGGTACTTACATGTAAAGTTTGGAAAACGATGAAAATCGGCTGAAACAGAAGTTGCTTTGTCACACCACTGAATCTGAATCTCAGTATTGCCAACCACACAAAATCACATTTCCCTTAAATCTTAACTTATTTCCATCTCATAAAAAAAAATATCCCTGTCTGCTTTACTTTAACCCCCTATTACATAATGTTGAATTTTTTCAGAAGTTTCGTTTCTATTCACCCCACTGTTGCTATTCACCCCATTTTACGGTACAAATCCTCTATTCTGTTTCTCATGCCTTTTGTTTGGTGGTGACTCCATTTGATTGAGAAAAGCATGACTGATCTTGGGCATAACATTTAAATAACAAAATCCTGCCATTTTAGGAAGAGAATATTCAAGAGAAAATTCAGTTCATAAACAAGCTATCAAACTTATTATGAAATACAACAGGAAGTAACATGAGGTTCTACTCAATAAATTGAGTCTGATGTCAAATCCAAGGGGTTTTTCCAAACTGGGATATTGAAAATCAATTGCAGCTCACAGTTTACTAGAGAATCATAAAATTCAAGAAGCCAAACTTTTGAAATGTTAGGAAAAATCCTTGGATTTGACAGTGTGGGAAAAGATATACATTAAAAAAAAAACGAATTTAGATTCACGATTTTTTTTTAAATTACTGGCGAGCAAGATTTGATCTCAAGTTCATGAAATCAACACCAGATGGCAGTTTTATAGATGTAGACCAAAATTCAACAGTCATAAAGATGGATGAAGATGAGAGGGATGCATCTTGAAACTGAGTACTGTGCTTGAAGATAAGTGAGTTTATGAGGTGAGATTTCACAACTCACTATTTATTTGTTATTAAATTCATTGTTTACTTCACAACTCACTATTTATTTGTTATTAAATTCATTGTTTACATCTTCTTCAATGGGGGCACGCCGTAGCGTAGTGGTTAAGGCACTGAGCTACAAGCCGGAGGGTCGAGGGTTCAAGTCCCGTTGGGGTCAGGATTTTTAAACTGACCCAAACCCTCTGGCGGCACTATGGCCCTGGGGTCGACTCAGCCTCTAATGGAAATGAGTACCAGACGCTTGTTCTGGGGTAAAGGCGGCCGTCACGCAGGGCTGACATCAAGTGCCGATTGTCTAGAAAAAGTGGGAGCCTTAACCTCCTACTAACCCAAAGGCCTCCTGCGGCCTGTTGTGGGATCACTTTACCTTTACATCTTCTTCAATTATTGAAACTGGAAACTGAACTCGCTGAGCTGTATCAGGGACAACTTCATTTGTGCTATCAAGCTTTTAAATATTCACCTATATGAGAAAGTAAAAGCCTTATTTTCATAACTTAAAAATTACAGTGTATAAAAACACATCAATGTCAACTTCTGAACCAGAATCATACCTTTCTTGACTGAAAAATGATAAAAAATCCCATCTTAAAAATATAAAGAAAGCAACGAGACTGTCCGTCTTAGCTGTAATGTCTATTTAAAAGAGACTCCAGCAGGTAACCAACTTCAATAACATGATTAAAAATTCCTTACCAATAAGATGAGGGACACGGAACTGATCTATAATAAGGTAAGGTGCATGGTCAAATTATGCTACAATACTTCTTTGCATATAGTCCCCTTGATTTACTAACAAGCTGTCATTGATCTGTCACTTTACATATGGCTCCAGAATTCTTTGCACTGAATGTAGGTTTCACATATTTTATGATAAAATCAAATGTTTCCTACCTCTCCTCATATAAATCTTCCAAGTAGATCGCAATTTCATGACCACAACGGTCTCATCTTCAGTACAATCTTGGGGACTGATGCTATGTCAATTGGAAGAAACACTTCTTCCCTCTGTTGGTGGACCGATGAACCTCTGGATCAGGTCAGGATTTGTGGGAATTTCAAAGTTCATAAGTTTTCCTGAATGTGGATTTTTTTTTTTTTTTTCCCAAACCATGAGTTCCTTTTGTTTATCTATTTGTTTAATTAGACTGGCTTTTGATTCAATTGAATGTTTTTAGGACCAAGCATGAGCAGCTACTGTTGACTTTTCCACTTCTCCATTCGTGATCTACCTGAAGAGGTAGAAAACATTTGATTTTACGCGTATCATGAATTAAACCTCGGTGATTAATTCCTATAAATTTTTTTTTAAAAATTACATATTTTGCTTACCTTCCAAGTCTCATAATTAAAAGTCTATAGAAGAAAAGAAACATTCTGTAATTTTTTTATTTTGTATGTTTAAATTAATTAAATTTATTTTAGTTAGACATTTTGACACTCTATCTGACATCCATAGTTGTATATGGTGCAATATGCTTGAAATAAATCTCTAATATATTTTGTTGAATTGTTCAGCCATGAATATTTAAGAAATCACATTAAAATCAACAAGACAGCAATATAATTTTGATGCTTTTATTTGAATTAACATTTTCCAATCCTGGATAGATTCTAACTTAAGAAAGAAAAATTAATGTTTGAACCAGGATTTGAACCCTGGACCTCTAATTAGATCACAATCTATTGGAATGTTTGAAGAGAAAAATATACACTCAGACTGAGGTTTGAACCCAGGACCTTTGGCTTTCTATGCCAATGCTCTACCAACTGAGCTACCTGAGCACTCCAATCTAAACAAACATTTTTCTCCTATACATTGTTAATTCCCGAGCACGAAATGCTACAAACCATTGCTCATTCACACAAATGACTGCTTCATTTTAAGAAGAATTTTATTGAGAATTTAAATATTATAAAGCTAGTAGGGCTTCCTTCGACGTTTCAATTATTCATTTAAATTAATATTTGTAGTTAGAATACATCGACAATGTCGCATAGATGCAATGAAACTAAAGTTTGCAGAATATAAAAAAATATAAGGTTAGTCAAAATAATGAACTCATAATTATTAATTTAATACTTCACACTGAAGGACAAATTATATTTGAAGAGAAAAATATACGCTCAAACAGCAATATATTCAAATTTTGACAACTTCACAACAGGAAACATCTGCTAACACCCATCAAGATATCAATTTATTAGACATTATGAAAAATTACATTGAACAATAGTGGATTTTACTTACTCTAGTTATAACTTACGTTGAGCATAACAGAACTTCTTAAGTTGTTTTAAAATGTACTGGTAAATTTATATATATATATATAGTTGAGCATAAGAGGGACAACAAATTTTGCTCAGAGGTCTTATTTCCAACTTGAGGTTTTCTTTTAACATATAAATATACAACATATGATCCACAGATGTTTTTATTATTAATTTAACATTTCTCAATGAAAGATAAATTAAATTTGAAGAGAAAAATTTTCGCCTAGACCGGGACTCGAACCCGGGACCCTTGGCTTTCCGGGCCAAGTGCTCTACCAACTGAGCTACCGAGGCGAGTTACGATCTAGACGCAAATTTTTCTCTTATATACGTTGTAATTCCCTATATAAGAGAAAAATTTGCGTCTAGATCGTAACTCGCCTCGGTAGCTCAGTTGGTAGAGCACTTGGCCCGGAAAGCCAAGGGTCCCGGGTTTGAGTCCCGGTCTAGGCGAAAATTTTTCTCTTCAAATTTAATATGATCCACAGGTTTACATCTCTTCCAAAGGAAGCCACACTTTTATGCCCTGAAATCCATTTATCCCAGCTGGGTTTGAACACAGGTCCTTGGATCCAGAAGGACAACCAATCACTTTTCTAAATATGACTAACACAGACTAAATAAAAAATGACTTTTTTGCAGACAATTTTTTTTTGTTTAAAAAAGTGATCAGTGCAAATGGAATTTAATCATTATTGTCTGTTCAAAGACACAGAATCTTGATTGCAAAAAACATTCTCCACTCTTAACCCTTGTTCTGCATTTTTGTTTGGATTGCGTATGATCCATTTATCTTTATTTTTTACAATCTTCCCTCCTCAGGCATTCCTTCAAATGCGTTAACTTCCTATTGATTTCTACATCCCACTCTTTCCCATTTTAAAATGATTCCAGAGATACCCACATGGAGTTGAAGGAATGGATATTTCAAAATGATCCCAGAGAGCCCCACATGGAGTTGAAGGAATGGATATTTTAAAATGATCCCAGAGATTCCCACATGGAGTTGAAGGAATGGATATTTTAAAATGATCCCAGAGATTCCCACATGGAGATGAAGGAATGGATATAACTTGGAGGAAAAATGATCACAAAATGTGCAAATAAGTGCTGTGGTTGTATATATTTGATTTCTTTTATGTCTTATTTGATTCCATGTGTACAAAAAAATTCATTTACAGGTGGTTTTAAAGCACAAACTTCCAACCAATGCTTCTGGGCAGCATCTCCCCATTATCACATTGTGCCCTTCTTTGCACAACCTGCTTTTTATCTTAAAATTAAAAATTACATTTTTGTTCTTTTTACTAGAATTTAAATTATTCTCATGCTTCAATTACTATCAACTTAGGACAAAAAAAGAAGTAATTTAGGATTAATATTAAGCCATTAATAATTAAATTATAATCACAACTCGGCTTTAAGCCTCTGAGCCTCTTTCAAACTTCTTTAAAGTCCTACAATTTTAAGTAGGTGAGCACCTAAAGAAATATGATAAATAACCTTTTGAGGTGTGTACAAAAGAAAAAGCTCAACTTAAAAATCTAGATTATTCCATCCCAACGGGTCCTGATAATGCAAAGTAAAATATATTTTTAATTAGAACTTTTTTACCTAAAATAATGTAATATTCCTCCCAATTCCGTAGCAAATTATATCCTATTGAACTTGTTTTTGTCAATTTTATGGCTAATAAATTAATCTCCTGAGATTTTGGGAGGGACATCTATTTCATTTTTAACTACTAAACCAATTATACTTTTCTAAATTACTGTCTCATTCACTCTCAGTCTCACATTGGCTCGGAAGCCCTTTTCTATGGGGGAAAATTAACCTGATACCAGAATGTACCATACAAGGTAAATAGAAACATCCAATAGAAACCATATTAATCCAACATAAAAAATAATTGTGGCAAAATACATTCCCTCACCATTTATGTAAAACCTTAAAATTCTCAAGGTTTTAACACCGTTTTCTTAATTTCTCTTCAAAAATGTGCTCTTCAGAGAGAAAAAATCCTACGTCTTCCGAAAGGATACAATTCTAACACTTCATTTAAAAAAATCCTCTTCTTGATAAACCACACCAATATTTTTTCCTCTTGAGCACATGAATGCCACAAATTAAATAAATGTTATAAATAAAAGTATCTTGTTTTTTTAACTTAATCCTACATTGTGCGAGGGTTGAAATAGATAATGAACCACATTATTCAATCACATTGGTTGCTTCCCACCTTGCACTTCTTCTGGTTCAGATATATCTTCTTCTCTATTTACCTGCAATATTAAAAATACATTATTACACAGCAGATAATACAGAACATTTATAGTCAAACTTTGGTCTGTAAAGAACAACACTAATAAAAAAATATATATATTAGTGTTAAAATTCATCGGAGAACATATTGTTTAAACAACTCAGTCAACTGAGTCAGTCGGAGTTACGGCTGATGATGAACATGACTATGTTTAAAATCGCGATATCATGGAAGCATGAATCCTATGAGGTGAGTTGTTTAAACAATATGTTCTCCGATGAATTTTAATGATTATACCTCATAATGTTTACTTCCCAACATTAATTAAATATATATTAGTGTTGTTCTTTACAGACCAAATAAAACCTGTCGGCTGCAGTAGACTAGTGGTTATGCTCCTTGCCTCTGGTCCCGAGGGTCGCAGGTTCAAACCCAGCCGGGGTCGATGGATTTTTTTAGGACGGAAAAATCCAAGGAGCAAGTCCTCCGGGAGGGACTTTAAGCCATGGGTCCCGAGTCTGAAGATTTTTCAGGCTCGTAAAAAATCCTTAAGCCTGAATGAAAAGGCCTCTAAGCAAAATTTACCAAATTTTCCCATCCTAGTACTACCTCGGTTTCCTAGATGTCAGTATGAGGCAGAACGCTGACAACGGACCACTCAAGTGACATCTATACGGAAACATGTGTAACTAAATTAGTATTGTTCAAATTCTTTCCTGTAGGGGAAGAGCGCTAAATCTCTGTAAAGGGAAAACATAGGCTTACAATACAAATATATAAAACCTTTGGAGGACTGCTGGATACACGCTACTAGATCACAAAAAAAAATGACATCTTAGAAGAATTACACATGGAACCTTTAGAAAACAAATATGAATGCAACATTCATATTTAAATATGGGAAATAACATTATGAGGTTCTTAAATTCGTAAATTAATGAGTCATTTTAACATCTTACCTCATATTTTATGTTTCTTCAAACACGGGAACTAGTTTTCAAGAAAATGAGAGAGATCCTTCTCTCAAAAACTAGTTCCTGTGTTTGAAGAAATAAAATATGAGGTAAGATGTTAAAAATGACCCAATTTATGGATGCAACATGTTGATCAAATGGAAGATCACAGGATACCCAAACAAATGTTAAGATATCAACCTTCAGGAAGACCAGGACGTCCACTCAAAAGACTTCTGGATGGTGTTTCTCTTGAGGCCGAAACAGGTCAACAAATGGCCTAAATCTGTGAATGTACTATGATGATGATGATATATAAATATAATAAATAAGGTGAATCTGTTGCATAAAACATAAAAGTTGAAACTTTTATAAGGTAAGATGCAACAGACTACCTATTTTATTAAGAAAAATCTCAATGTTATTTCCTATTGTAATTGTATAACATATTTTCTTTTTTCATCATTAGTTGATTTATATATTAAATTTGGGAATTTTTAACATTATGAGGTTCAATTAATAAGAATTAAATGAATCGTGATTTCTTCTTACCTTGTACTTCTAAGTTTTTTTAAACAGCACTGCAGTATCGGCGACCCATTGTCATCGTCAGCTGTTTTCACAACTGTCAATTCTTTCTTTTGCCGGTAATTATCCAAACTGCCATCTGGTGTTCTTTTGAATGAATAATTTTCTAAACTGCCATCTGTTGTATTTTTGAAGAACTTTGTAATCAAGCTCGGTTCGTCCAGAATCTCGTAGTTCTTGGTTCTAGTATGGTTTTTTTAAATATATACATCAGATTTAACAGTTTGGGAAAAAATATATATTAAAAAAAAACCATACTAGAACCACGAACTTCGAGATTCCGGACAAACCGAGCTTGATTACAAAGTTCTTCAAAAATACAACAGATGGCAGTTTAGAAAATGATTCATTCAAAAGAACACCAGATGGCAGTTTGGAGAGTAATTCCTTCAAAAGAACACCAGATGGCAGTTTGGATAATTACCGGCAAAAGAAAGAATTGACAGTCGTGAAAACAGCTGACGATGACAATGATGGGTTGCCGA
Source organism: Diploptera punctata (assembly GCA_030220185.1). Classification (NCBI taxonomy): domain Eukaryota; kingdom Metazoa; phylum Arthropoda; class Insecta; order Blattodea; family Blaberidae; genus Diploptera; species Diploptera punctata. Next base: position 420,545 of record JASPKZ010003800.1, read on the forward strand.
TACTGCAGTGCTGTGTTTAAAAAACATAGAAGTATGACGTAAGAAGAAATCATGATTCATTTAATTCTTATTAGTTGATTTGTTATACAGCATGTAGTAATTTTCTAACAAGTTGTATTAGAAACTGAAACATTTTCCTCAATTCTAAGTATGGCATTATATTATTTTAGGAAGTAATATTTTGAAGTTCTTTTTATCAAGCTTTCTTGAGTCCATATATATATATTTCTCGCGACATCTAGTAATAATGAAGAGTATAATACATATATAAGAAAAATAAGTGTTTGAATTGGATTTGCCTGGTAGTGTAATGGATATCACGCTGAGGTACAGACTCAGAGATCCGGGTTCGAATCCCGTCCAGGCATTTATTTTTCTTATCATACCATATATATATATATATATATATATATATATATATACTGGGTGAGGCAATGAAACGGCACGATTTGGACTCCGGCTGACGGGTGCAGTGGGGGGTTATGGGAGTGGGGGAAACGACCTTGAGCATCTAGACAAGTGGAAATTTCAGTAGCCATGGAGCGTTGGTCAAGCGTGCAACGTGCGTTTGCTGTAAAAGCATATTATAAAAACATGGATAGTGTGGTTGGTGCCCAACGTGCTTTCCGTCTTAAGTTTAATCTACCGCCACGGGCTCCCGTGCCATCGAGGAAAGCTATCCTCCTGTGGGTGAAAAACTTTGAAGCCACTGCAAGCACGACGAAGAAAATTGGTGGTAGTGAAAAAACAATCAGGACCCCAGAGGAACATTGATCGTGTGCGCGATGCATTAACACGAAGTCCGCGAAAATCAGCAAGGCGGCACAGCGCTCAACTTGGTGTCAGCAATCGATCAGTGAGACGGATTTTGAAGAATGACCTACACTATCACCCATACAAAATGCAGATAGTGCAAGCCCTACAACCTAACGATTACAATCATCGCATACGCTTTTGCCAAGCGATGCTTAATGTTATCGGAACAAATGGAGAAAGAGTGCATAACTTATGGATGAGTGATGAAGCCCACTTTCACCTTAGTGGTTACGTTAACAAGCAGAACTTCCGGTATTGGTCCGCAAATAACCCACGTGATCTTCATGAAAAACCTCTCCATTCTGAAAAAGTAACAGTTTGGTGTGCAGTATCTTCTCGTGGAGTCGTGGGACCCTATTTTTTTGAAGATGAACATGGTAACACAGTAACGGTGAACTCTGAACGTTATGCTGACATGTTAGTAACTTTGGTCTGCCTGGCATCGATCAGTATGATCCAGATGAAGAAACACTCTTCCAGCAAGATGGTGCAACAAGCCATACTGCTAATGTCTCAATGGGTTTGCTGAGACTCGCTTTTCCAGGACGGCTAATCAGCAAGAATGGTGATATCCCTTGGCCTCCCCGTTCGCCAGATTTGACCGCCCCAGACTTCTTTCTTTGGGGCTATCTTAAATGCAAAGTCTTCGAGGAAAATGCACCAAGAACAAAAGAAGATCTGAAGGAGAGAATCCGGCAGGAAATTAACAACATTCCTTTGCAGATGCTACAGAACGCCATGGGTGGATTTCATCTTAGACTCCAACAATGTGTGCAAAACCAAGGACGTCACCTTACTGGCACCATATTCAAAAAATGATTGTTTTTTAAGGTAAAACATTAATTTCCACTCATGTACTTAAGATTCATGTTCAAATAATTATACTCTTTTTGTAAATATATTATTGGTGATTTTTCAAAATCGTGCCGTTTCATTGCCTCACCCTGTATATACACACACACACACATCTTACCTCAATTTAATGTTGAGATGTTCTCAAACATGTTTCGATATATTCTTCTACAGCGTCAGCTAATAGACACGAGTTTTATGTTGTGAACCCTGGATGTCGATATCAGCTCCCTCTTTCGGCTGGCCGAAGAACCTCCAAACAAGCCATGTCCAGCACGAATTTCGAAGTTCATAACTCTGTTTTTGTTCTTCTGAATGTAAATGTTTTTCCAAATGGTGAGTTCCTTTGCATTTTCTATTTTAATAATTTTGTGTTCAAATTTACATTATGTTTTTCAGCCCAAACATAATGTAAATTCAAACACTAAATTATTAAAACAGTTAGAAAATACAACGGAACTCACCATTTGGAAAAAAACTTACATTCAGAAGAACAAAAACAGAGATATGAAAATCTAAATTACTGCTGAACGTGATTGTTTGGAGGTTCTTCGGCCAACCGGAAGAGGGAGCTGATATTGACATCCAGGCTTCACAACATAAAACTCATCAGTCTATTATAGCTGATGATGATATAGAAGAATATATCGAAACATGTTCAAGAACAAATCAACATTAAATTGAGGTATATATATGTAGACTCAAAAAAAAAAACTTAATGGCATTATATATTTGAAGTAAATAAGAATTAAATGAATCGTGATTTCTTCTTACCTCATACTTCTATTTAATACACAAGTGATCTTCTTGGTGATAAAATATTAAAATATATATGCAGTCAATATGCCCATTTCAATATCTGGTCTTGAGAATGACAGCTTGGCTGTAGAAACTTGTTGACCATTTTAAAACATTAATTGGTGAAATGGGCATATTGACTGCATATATATTTCATACTTCTATGTTTTTTAAAACACAGCACTGCAGTATCAGCGACCATTGTCACCATCCTCAGCTGTTTTCACGACTGTCAATTTTTTCTTTTGCCAGTAATTATCCAAACTGCCATCTGGTGTTCTTCTGAAAGAGTAATTTTCTAAATTGCCATCAGGTGTATTTTTGAAGAACTTTGTAATCAAGTTCTGTTTGTCTGGAATCTCTAAGTTCATGGTCCTAGTATGGTTCTTTTGAATATATGTTTTTTCCCAAACTGTTAAATCCAAAGGTTTGGATAAATGTTTCAAAAGTTTTGCTTCTTTTTCAATTCTATGATGCTCTAATAATAATGCTCTAGAATTGAAAAAGAAGCAAAACTTTAGAAACATTTATCCAAACCTTTGGATTTAACAGTTTGGGAAAAAATATATATTCAAAAATACCATACTAGGACCATGAACTTCGAGATTCCAGACGAACCAAGCTTGATTACAAAGTTCTTCAAAAATACAACAGATGGCAGTTTAGAAAATGATTCTTTCAAAAGAACACCAGATGGCAGTTTAGAAAATAATTCCTTCAAAAGAACACCAGATGGCAGTTTGGATAATTACCAGCAAAAGAAAAAATTGACAGTCGTGAAAACAGCTGAGGATGGTGACGATGGTTGCTGATACTGCAGTGCTGTGTTTAAAAAAAACATAGAAGTATGAGGTAAGAAGAAATCACAATTCATTTAATTGTTATGAATTAAACCTCATAATGCTAAAAATTCCCAAATTTATTACATAAATTAAAAATATATGCTCAGACTGGCAACAGCCCTGAAACATATGTCCAGATAAACAATTCATATGGGGTAAGAATGTTAAAACTTTGAAATTCCTGGAGAAAGGAGCCTCATTACCAAGTTCTTTGGAACACAGATCCAGGACCGAAAACTTGAAGGAAAAAAAAAACAGTTGTGCAACAGTGAAGATGGGGCAACAGCCCTGAAACATATGTCTGGATAAACAATTCATATGAGGTAAGGAGAAAAAAAAACAAACAAACAAACAAACAAACAAACTAACTAACAATATTTAAAAACCTCAATGTTATTTCCTATCTACATAACTTAATGAGGTAAGAATGTTAAAAACTTCGGAATTCCCAGAGAAAGGAGCCTCATTACCAAGTTCTTTGGAACATAGGTCTAGGGCCGACAACTTGAAGAAAAGGAAAAAAAAACAATTTGTGCAATGCTGATGATGGGGCAATACCCTGAAACATATGTCCAGATAAACAATTCATATGAGGTAAGAATGTTAAAAAATACAAATTCAATTATTAAATCTCATGGTGTTATTTCCTACATATATTAAATAAAGTTAACTTACTTTGCTGTGTCACAACACGTTGGTTGTTATTTGTAGTACTGCCAATATTTCCTGTGGGGTTGTTTCCTCTACCTCGAGGACCTTGGCCCCTGAAGCCACCTCTGAAGTTTCCTCTATACATTCCTCCCATCCCTCTGTTGCCATAGTAACCTCTTCCTCTGTAACCACCTCGTCTTGCAGATGCTACTCCAAAAGTTTCAGAGTTCAATTTCCTTTCAGTCCTCCAGTCTGTTCTTTGAGAACGCCTGAAGAAACAACAGCATTTTCCAATAACTTTTTTTTTCTAAATTATTGAGTCAATGTTTTATTTTAGGAAGTAATATTTTGAAGTTCTTTTAATCAAGTTTTCTGAGTCTGCACTTTCTTACCTCAATTTAATGTTGATTTGTTCTCAAACAAGTTTCGATTAGTCATCTAATCATCCTCAGCATGGAGAGACTGGTTAGATTTATGGGTTTACAACATAAATCTAACCAGACTGGCCATGCTGAGGATGATTAGAAGACTAATCGAAACTTGTTCGAGAACCAATCAACATTATATTGAGGTAAGATAGTACAGACTCAAAAAACCTGATTGAGTCAATTTACATCTGAGCTAACCTAGAGCTCCAATCTAAACACAAATTTTTCTCTTATACATTTCAAAGACTGCAAACCATTGCTGAATATGAATGATGGCTTCTTATTAGGAAAACGTTTTTAATTTTTTTAAATGAATTTTTAACATTACTTTATTTCTACATTAAGAAGCCACCATTTGCATGTTGAGCAACGGCTTGTAACTTCTGGAACTCTTGGGAATTGAAATGTATAAGAAAAAAATTTGTATTTAGATTAGAGACCTAGGATAGCTCTGATGGTAGAGCATTAGCATATAAAAGTAAAGGTCCTGGGCCAAACCCCAGTCTAGGTGCATATATTTCTCTTCAAATATAATTTGTCCTTCAGTGAGAAATGTAAAATTTATAATAAAAACATTGACTGAATTAAAATCTGACAAATAACTATGATATAAACAATATAGATCATGCAAAGATAGTTATGAATCATTGCCAATCCTTTGTAAAAACCGTTTACGTTCCCTCACTGTCTCCATTTCCACCAGAATCCAGTTTGTTGGCATAACATCTTTTCATACTATTTAAAGATGAGGAAAAAAAAAAAACTATAGATAAATTTCATAAAATATAGCTAATCCACCCAAAACCTAATCTAACTTACACAATGTAGGATATACTAACGAAAGATTTCGGACATCTCAATTCAATAAAAAATTTATATATTAAATTTGGGAATTTTTAACATTATGAGGTTCAATTAATAATAATTAAATGAATCTTGATTTCTTCTTACCTCATACTTATGTTTTTTTTAAACACAGCACTGCAGTATCGGCGACACGTCATCATCAGCATATAGATGATGACAACGTGTCGCCGATACTGCAGTGCTGTGTTTAAAAAAAACATAGAAGTATGAGGTAAGAAATCATGATTAATTTAATTATTATCAATAAAAAATGTCGGTACCATTTTTTAAATTTAACATGTCTCACTGAATGACAAATATTTGAAGAGAAAAATGTATTGTTTATTTTTTATTTTATTTTAAGAAAAATGTATGCCTTGAATGGAGTACGAACCAAATATCTCTAATTTTATATGCTAGTGCTTAAAAAATACTGGCTTTTAAAAGTTATGTTAAATTCCCATTAATGATCTTCTAAATAAGAAGCAGCCAGATGGTGTGTTGAACAATGGTTCATAGCCTTTGGCGCTCTCGGGAATTGTATAAATAAGAGAAAAATTCACATTTAGATTGGAGGCCTAAGTAGCTCAGTTAGAAAGAACTGTAGTGTATAGAACTGGAGACCTTGGGTTCGAACCCCAGTCATGGTGTAAATTTCTCTCTTCAAATATAGATAGCATTCTACACAGTTTACAACCTGTGGCCATATAATTTGAAACCTGTGATGCATTCTAACATGTATACTACATTATATTTGAAAAGAAAAATATATGCCTAGACTGTGGTTTGAACCCAGGACCTTTGACTTTCTATGTCAATGCTCTTCCATCTGAGCCACCTAGGCCTCCAATCTAAACCCTGTATTTTTCTCCTACACATAGTTAATTCCCTAACCCCAAATGCTACGAGCCGTTGCTATGATTTTTTGCAAATGGCAGCTTCTTTATTAAGAAGACTTTTTATTGGGAATTTAAACATTACTTATAAAGTCAGTAGTGCTTCTTTCAATGTTAATATTATTCATTTCTTCTTCTTCCTTCCAAGTATTAGGCCAAGGCCTGTTACGGTCCTATAGAAAATTTTCCCTCCAGCGCATTATTCATTTTTAAACATCTTAATGATGGACAAATTACATTTGAAAAGAAAAATATACGTCTACTATACTACATCATTTACGAAATAATTGCCCGAAAAATATATCTATGCAGAACTCAAACACTTATTAAAATTCTGACAAAAATTGAATAGAAGACAATTTATAACTGAATTGGATAAAATGTTTTTACATCTCACCTCAAAGTTTGGTTCTTTCACAATACCAGTTTTAAAGGCCATTTGCCTTCATCGTCAGCCAAACTCTATAAAACCGGTATCATGAAAAAAAAAAAACTTTATGAGGCAAGATGTAAAAACAATTTATCCAACTGATTTATAAATTGAATATTACCTTATACTTTCCACTGTAATATTGATTAGAAGACAATTAGCTAATTTAACCCTCAGGGGTCCTCATCTAGGGGATATGTGGATGGCGACCACAAGGTGCCCAAGCTGAGCAAAACATTTCTTCCACTTACTTGTGTTTTGCACTCTTAACTTTACTATCTAACCTCTCTTGGTTAACTTGTTTTTTACGACCCCGACGCTATTAGGGCATCTGAGGGCTAGGGAGTCTTTCCTTTATTTTCTTTTCTTCTCCAGAAAAGCCTGACCAGAGGCTATAAGATGGCAGCCCCATCACTGGTCTTGCCTTCCTTTGGCCAGCAACCAATCGAAGGGACTATTATTATGCTTTCAAATCTTATACGAGAATTTCCCGGGGAGGGAAAATTTTCTATAGGATCGTAACAGGCCTTGGCCTAATACTTGGAAAGAAGAAGAAGATGAAGAAGAAGAAGAAGTGACTAATACATAGTTATTGCTTCTAGTTGTCAATCTTTAAGGTCGTAGAACTTACCTCTAATATAACCACTAAATTAATTATGTATGGACATAGTAGCTTTTATCAATCGGAGACACAAGAAGAAGATTTACTGATTCAATAAGAAGAGTGTTAACTGAACATGAATATCTATCTTAAGGGTGTAGAACTTACCCCTTGCTCCTTTCCACAGCTTCACAGCTGATGTTGTCGAAGAATGACTTACTCCTGTCATAAAATACTGGAGCTTCCTCCTCTTGTTCACCTTCTCCTGCTCCCGTCTCGTTGCCTGAATCATCTTTCTTCTCATTGTCTTCACTGACTTTCCCATCACCTGTAATAACAGGTTCTGAGTCTGTAACATTGCAATCGCAAAGTGCATTAGTGCATCTTGACCAGAACATGCAAACAAACAAACAAAACAAGTGTTAAAAAAATTCACAACCATGCAATGTCAAAACAAAACAAATTAAACTACTCAAAAATAAGCTTGCATTCTTTTATACCTAAATGATACTAGTAAGAGTAAAAGAGCATAGTCCTCAGTGGTCCTTGTTTCTAGTCCCAAGGGTTGCAGGTTCAAACCTGGCTGGGTTTTATGGATTTTTTAGGATGGAAAAATCCAAGGGACAAGTTCTCCAGGAGGGACTTTAATCTAGGGTCCCAAGTCTGAAGAGTTTCGGGTTTGTAAACGAATTTCAAGCCTAAATTATAGGCTGTTTTCTCAATTAAGAGAATCTTCCCGCATATATTTTCAAATGGTTGCTGCACGGCCAGTCAGAGAGTGGGAGCAGCTAGCCAAAGTTTCTAAAATATGTTAACACTCATCGTTGAAAAAAATATTTCACATAGCACAATTCATACATCAACTCACCACAAAATACAATACAAAAGTGTACAATACCTTTGAAAGAATGAAAGAAAGAAAGAAAGAAAAAGAAAGTCCAACCCTTCCTATACCCTTCAAGTAGACAGAGAATTCACCCCCCGCCCCAAATTCCTTCAAATATTTGCGTGGGAAGATTCTCTTAATTGAGCAAACGGATGATAGAGCTTCTGAGGAAAATTTAACCGATCTTCCCTATCCAAGTATTATCTTAGTTGGCTACTAGATGTCTCACTGAGGTGATGTGCTGTTCACATGTCACTCACTGACATCTATAGGTAAATAAGCCTATCTAAAATTAGCTTGGTCAAGAAACTGCTGCTAGGGAAGCATCTATGCCTCCATGAGGAACATATGGCGTATATACCAGGGAACATAGTAAAAGAATGGTGTTTTATTTTAGAAAATAATAATAAAAAGCAAAAATAAGCATGTTAAATAGAATTCTGTGGGACAAACAAAATTCTAAAAACAAATTATTAAATACATATAAAATATATCAAGGAGTATGATAATTTAGGTAACAAAATCTGGATATTAAAATCAATAACATTTAAATACTTCTTGAATAGAAGCCATCCATTTGACTGTTGGTAGCATCATCTATCTGCCTTTGGAGGATTAGAGAATTTTATATGAAGAAAGAAATGTTTATGTGTGTCCACCGATGTGGTCTCGAGGTAGCGTGCTGCCTTGTCACGCAGCAGGCCCAGGTTCGATCCCCGGTCGGGACAGTTTTACTGGGCGAGGTTTTTATCGGGGTTTTTCCTCGCCTGTAAGACAAATGTCAGGAAAACTTTGAGGCCCAATCATATGGCCATCGCAATCATCATCATTTATATTCATCTTAGATTAAACTTAGGATTAGGGACTCTCCTGGCACACCACTATCATCATCACCACCCATCATACCATCGGGGCAACGTAACCCCGCCTTCCAGGCGCCCCAACCTCACAAGTGGGTTACAAGTATGCCATGCTAGGAGAGAAACCATGAATGTCGAAAGACAACCTGGGGCATTTGCAAAAAAAAAAAAAAAATGTTTACGTTTGTATTGGTGTAATGGACTGCATTCTAGTGCATAGAACCAGAGGTCCAGGGTTCAAGCATTAATTTTTCTTTAGAAAATTAAAATCAAAATTGGACTCCATTGAAATGAGAAATGAGGCACCATGCCCATGATTAAACACAATGAGAAATCAACAAATGAAACATCAGGATTCTATTCAAAGTTAAAACTGGGAAACATATTATGAGGTTCTTAATAAATTAATGAGTCATTTTTACATCTTACCTCATATATCATGTTTTATTAAACACGGTAACTATAGTTTTCAAATGATCTTGTCATTCATTTTCAACCGCCATTATGACTACCGGATATTCGTTGGAATCTCCCTCTGTAACGTTGCCATCTGGTGTTGATTTGATGAACTTCGAGTTATCGTTGCCATCTGGTATTGATTTGATGAACTTCGAGATGAGGTCACGTTCATCCGGAATGTCGAAATTCATTCCAACGAATATCCGGTAGTCATAATGGGGGTTGAAAATGAATGACAAGATCATTTGAAAACTATAGTTACCGTGTTTAATAAAACATGATATATGAGGTAAGATGTAAAAATTACTCATTAATTTATTAATCAGGATTCTATTTTACATTACATATGAGACAAGTGAGAGACTTACAAGAACTGCCTTATTTATGTAATATGTAGGAAATAACACTACGAGGTTTCTTTTAATTATTATGAGCTGGTTATTTTGACTCACCTCATATTTCTTGATTCTTTATGCAGAACTGATTTTGTCACTTTCACATGACATTGTCGATGCTTCCAACTGTATTTCTTGATTTTTATGCAGACATGGTTTCGTTGCTTTTGCACGACATTATTGATGCTTCCAACTGTTGGAAGCAATGTCACGCAAAAGTGTGACAGGTCTGCATAAAAATCAAGAAATGCGAGGCAAGTCAAAATAACAAACTCATAATAAGAACTGCCTTCTCTACTTATGTACTATATAGGGGTTTAGAATTTAATCTAGATAATTAATGTACAATGTAGTGATTAAAAATTGATACATCACCAGTCCTAGCCCAGATTTTGAAAATTTTACAATTAAAATTTCCAATCTAACCAGGTATCAATCCCATACCAACTAGCCTGAAGGCAGGCATCTCACCACCTGATTTAACATGGCAAGTATCACAGCAATCTTACAGTTTTGCAGTTCAAACTACTTGTTTGCCTAATTACATGTTCAATTTTAGTGGTTTCTTCATTGATCTCCTGAATGATAAAAAATTACTTTTCTACAATATATATATATATATATATATATACATACATATTTTTTTAATTTATTGATGTTTGGGAGAGAGAATTTCAGTTACTTATTTCTGTGGCAAAGAAAATACAATTTGAAACAAATGAAACAAAGTTCCTGGGTTCAAGCCCCAGTCATAGGGTATAATTTTTCTCTTCAAATAAAATTTAAACATTTCTATTTGCAACTTAGGAATTAAAAGAGGTGACTTTAACCAACAAAAATAAATTAAACCATATAAATGAACTCAAGAATAGGGTAGTGATTTATAATTTTTGTTTTATTAATGTAAGAATCTTAAATTTCAATGTGAAATCAATTCTGTGCACAGAAGATAAAAATCACTATTTTCAAGAAGCCGCCATTTGCATAGATAGAAGTCAAGGCTTAAGCATTTGGTGTGCAGGAATTACAACATATATAAGAGAAAGATTAGCATCTAGATTAGAACTCGCCCCAGTAGCTCAGTTAGTAGAGCATTTGGTACAGAAAACCAAAGGTTCCGGGTTTGAGTCTCGATCTGAGCAAAAATTTTTCTCTTCAAATTAAATGTATCAATATTTCCACTTTTACAAAACTGAGGTTTTGGAATGTAATTGTATTTTAATATATTTTTCTCCAGAATTAAAGAAAGTACCGAATTCAACCTAGTAGGGTAGAAAATGGCAATTTTACAATAGTATTTATTGGTACTTTTTAACAACGTAAGTTATTAGGACCACAATTCAAAGCTGAATGAAATGGCCAACAGAATTTGCTCCATGGCTTCTTATTTCAGACTTTAGATTCTTTTATATGTGTTGTAAAATATGGATAATAACTCATAATTATGAAATAAAATACTGGTTTACCTCCCTTCTGAGGGGACCAATTCAGGATTTTTGCACCTGAAAAATCGATCAGCTAGGTTTGGCCTCACAAAATCCAGAATCAGAGGGGAGCATGGATTGACAAAATGATAATGTTCCTTAAAGAGCAAAATTACATTAACTGGACTGTAGGATAATTTTTAACAGAACAGTTATAACTTTATATCCATCATGTCAATGGTCTAAAAGCAATCTACAGATAAAACGATTGGCAATTGGAATCTAGCTTTGAAGTAGAAAGTTGCTGCTACAGTTACATTATCAGTATTAATTTTCCAATATGATTTCAATTAAGTTTTGTTTAGTACTCACTTGCCCATACCTAAATATTGTACATTGAATTTAATTGAAACAGCAAAAAAAAAAGTACCGGTAATTATTAAAATAAAATGCTTTTCAATTTAAAATAAACAATGCATCAAGATTATTATACGGATAATCCATAAACTAATTTGCAACTAGATTCATTCTCCATAAATCTTTACAACTAGAAGGAACAACCTGAGGTAACCGAGGTCCTGGGTTTAATTCCTGGGTATGACATGTGAATTTTTTAAAGGGAGTTATATTAATTGGACTATAGTGCCCTTTACTTAAATTTATATAATCTTACCAATTTTAGTCTTTGCCAGTTCAATCCTCACTTTGTCGAATTCCTCATTAGCTTGTTCAAAGTCATAGTCACTTTCAAACTTCAGTGCATTCTTGGGCTTGGGACCTCCAGTTGGTTGTTGTCCAATGCCTTGTTGTCTATTGAATCCTCCAGTACCACCTCTTCCTCTTCCACGTCTCATACCTCCACGATTCACCCAACCACCACGCACAGGTACCTGCTGTGACCTCTGTGAAAATGCAACCTGCCAAGGGTCAACAACACCCTAAATACAAAAAAATTTCCAAAACTTCATTAGATAATAGAAAAATAGAAGAAAGCAGATGTTAATAGAGCAGTTAGTTTTTATATAGTTAGAGTGGAATTAACACAATAACAATACTCAACAACAACAAATTTTGAAAAGATACATGGAAATACTGTTAAGTTATAATGTTATAAAATATATACGCAACTCGTGTCCAATTCAGGGTCAGGTCGAGGAATGAGATGAGATGAAGTCCCTTTATTTATAGATATATTTTGTTTTCTTTTCAATGACAAGCAGTCTTCTTTACACTAAATTAAAGGACAAGAAAGGTTTCAGTGCCCAGAAAGACCTGTCAATTATGTATCATCCACATTTTTTTTTGTAAGCCCACGTTTTCCCTTTACAGAGATTTAGGCGCTCTCCCCCTACAGGGAAGAATTTCCATACTAATTTAGTTACACTTGTTTTTTGTATAGATGTCATATTTTGAGTGGTCCGTGGTCAGTGTTCCGCCTCATACTGACATCTAGGAAACCAAGGTAGTACTAGGATGGGAAAATTCAGTAAATTTTGCTTAGAGGCCTTTTCATTCAGGCTTAAGGATTTTTACGAGCCTGAAAATATTCAGACTCGGGACCCACGGCTTAAAGTCCCTCCCGGAGGACTTGCTCCTTGGATTTTTCTGTCCTAAAAAATCCATCGACCCCGGCCGGGTTTGAACCCGCAACCCTCGGCACCAGAGGCAAGGAGCATAACCACTAGACCACTGCGGCCAACTGTACAGATTTGATTAAAATGGTTCTCTATTTCTTTCTGCAGACCAGAGTCTCTCACCACCTTTTCTAAAACAATGTAAAAAAAAAAAAGTCTGGACAACTCTGCCACAACCCTGTGCTACATTCAAACCCATTATTCAACCTGTTTGGATCTTTACTTTACATTTTACCTCTTCCAGTCATTTTTACCAGACATACCAATTTTTGAAGGTAGTTTAAACTCTTATAATCATCAATATTAATTGGCTTTTTGTTTATACTGTCACATGCAGCCTTGAAGTATACAAACGGATGGTATTTATATTGAATTCATTAGCAGTTTTTTTAACAATACAAAAGTTATGTTTCTTATTCACTTTATAATCTTTATGTCTTTATTCCAACAATAATAAATCCCAGCTAAAGTATGTCCCAGTTTATTCAGATAATTAACATTCTTCTGCACTGTAGCTTTGGTCCCTAAGAGCCACAATTATATTGTTTGCCGTATTAGTAATTTTATAACCTGTTAAGTTATGGTACATTTAGTACTGGAAATCATACTACCATTTCCCAATTCTAAATATAGCATGATATAGCTAATTTCTGTTGGGATGGAAATGTTCCAATCTTCAACTAAACCAATGTAAAGCTCTGACCTCCTTCCTTAATTCTAATTCTTATATTTGCTGTGTTCACTGAATTATTTATATAACTTATCAGATGGAATATTATATAAAGTTTGACCACTTATGTGGTGTAATGGTTAGTATATTTGACCAGCATTCCGGGTTCGATACCTGGCAATAACAGATATTGAGTATAGGGTTTGGAATGAGGAAATAATATCCAATTAAGAAATTTTAATTGAAGTTGAGAAATGTGTCCTGCTAAGCACATGAATCAACCTCCTAGCCAATTTTAAGAACCAAATTTAATCAAATTTGAAGTGGAAAGTAACATTGAGGTAATTGAAAAATGAGTTGGAGAAAATGTTTTTATATCTCACCTCACAAGTTTCATGTTTTCATGATAACAGTTTCAAAGGTAAATTCACTATCTTCAGTCAAACTATAGAAACTGAATTAGTTCACCCCTGGTTCTTTGGAACACATCAAATTTATTTTGATTTAATCATGAAGCAACTAAAGTATCAATTTTCTTTTTTTAATCTGGAATCATCTTACCCCAATTTAATGTTGATTTGTTCTCAAACATGTTTCGATATAATCTTCTATTTCATTTTCAGCTTTCCCAGACTGGGGAAGGTATAGATGATGATACAGAAGATATATCGAAACATGTTCGAGAACAAATCAACATTAAATTGAGGTAAGATGATTCCAGATTCAAAAAAACTTTATTAAAAGAACCTCAAAATATAACTTCTTAAAATAAACCATCAACTAAAGTATATCAATATGGAAATATCAATTAATAAGGAAATATCAATTAACAAAACTAAAATTATGGCATTTCATGGGAAGGACCCCATACAAAGTAAAATCTGTCTCCAGAATAAAATTTTAGAGAGATCTAATCAATTTAAATATCTTGGATATTATCTCTCTATCTGGGATGAAAAGGACATCCCTGAAAAAGTTACTAGTTATAATAAAAGTTTAGGAATTATTAATAAAGTTATGAAACCATCCCTTGTACAAAAAAAACACCAGATTACATTTATATAACACTTTGGCTACACCAGTGTTGACCTATGGTAGTGAAGCATGGACACTAAGAAAACAACATGAAAGTAGAATAACGGCTTGTGAAATGAGATTCATGCACAGAACAGCGGGTTACACCAGATGGGATCGGAAAAGGAACACCGATATCTTAAAAGAATTGAAGACTATGCCAATTTTGGAATATATTAAACAGTACCAACTAAATTGGAAACACCATCTTGAAAGAATGAGTTCAAAGGATCCCCAAAGCTGTTTATAATTATATACCAAGAGGACGAAGATCACTGGGCCGTCCTATGAAACGCTGGAGGGAAAATTTTCTATAGGATCGTAACAGGCCTTGGCCTAATAGTTTGAAGGAAGAAGAAGAACTAAAGTATATTTAGTGGCATATGTAGTATGTAGTTTTAATTCACAATACAGTTTTTTCATTATTATATCTTAAATTATATCACTTTCTAAGACCAAATTCAGACAGAGGACTACAGCTCACCTGATCTCGGTTTTGCTGATCCTTTGAATCTCTGTCACGTGGCTGTCTCTGTGGTTGAGGTTGAAACTGCTGTTGACCAACAGTATCTCTATTCATGGGGCTGCAACAATATTTTCATTTAAGAAAACAAATGTACTCATCTATCTAATACTAATCCCTAATGTTCATTATTTAGTGAGTTCTGGAATGCCCTAGATTGCTAATGTTGAAATTTTGCTTGTTTTCTCAAAGTCTATTCATAGAGGTGAAAAGAAAAAAAACTTTTACTAATAATTTATGAAAGCTTTCAATTGAATTTAAAACAGGAAATTTTTATTCATGCCTTTATTATGTAAATATATTAAAATTTAAATTAAAATGTTTTATACCTCACCTCATATCCAATCTTGTAATTATACTGGTTTCAAAGCCTGGGAAGCTTCATCTTCAGTAATTTCTTGCCGACTGATGTTATGTCGATCAGAAGAAATAATGCTTTCTCCCTCTGTTGGTGAACCAATGACCCTCTGGATCAAATCAGAATCCCCAGGAATTTCGAGGTTCATAAGTTTTTCTTTCTTGTTTTTTTTTAAATGTGGTTTTTCCCCCTAAACCATGAGTTATTTTTGTTTAATTAGACTGCCTTTTGTATCAATTAGATGTTTTTCAGACCAAGCATGAGCAGTTACTGTTGACTTTTCCAATGACATTACTGAAGATGAACCTGCCCAGGCTTCTAAACAGATTAAAATATACCTTCTTAGGTAAAATCCATCGTCCTCAACTTATAAAATATGTAATCTTTATGCCTGTAGGCCTTTCAGAACATCTGTTCCATCTTCAGCAGGTCACTCTTCACTACAACATCCAGTATCATGGTTGATGTTGTAGCAAAGAGTGGCCTGCTGAAGATGGAATGATGTTCTGAAAGGCCTACAGGCATAAAGATTACATATTTTATAAGTTGAGGACGACGGATTTTACCTAAGAAGGTGTATTTTAACTTATTTTATTTTATGACTCTCCACCTCAACGGTTTTAACAATGAATTTTATTACTATTGATTCTAAACAGGTATAATTAGAAGACTGGATATGAGATGAGGTATAAAACTTTTAATTTAAATCTTAAATTAAAACCACAGTGATTTTTTCCCCTATAAAAGTTAAATTTAAATATATTTCCTAGCAGTATAAATTTTTGCTATACTTTTCAAAATAACTTTATGCATAAATTCCAAAATAATCATTCTTTGAGAAATCCTTATGTTAACATATGTCCAAGGTTTGTTAATTATCCCTTGGATATGTAAAGTAAATCTATTCAGTAGATATTGAGAAAACACGCACTTTAAAAGCAGTACTTTAACATTAGTGAAATAAAAAAGATAAGACACCAATGGAAGAGGCTTTGTACCTAGAAGGCCCACAAAAATGGAAACATTTTTTGACGAATTATTCCTAATTATATTACAAATAGAATGAACATACCCGTCTCTTGTTGAATGTGGTGGCTGAATTGGTCTCGCTGGTGCTATTTGCTGTTTTTTATCATCCTTAAGAGGTGTGGATCCAGGCTGACTAACTTGTACTCCTTGGTCCATAGTAGGCGACTTGCGAACTAATAGAGATGGTGTCACAGAGCGAGGAGAGCCACTTATCAGATCTAGAACAGAGACTAATGCACTGGAATTTTCCACCAAAGTTCAACAACAATTTTCGTGACTGGTATTACAAAAACCAAGGAGTTAATTTAATAACATTCCATAATGTATATTTAAATAAAATTTTATCCCATCTCATTCTTTTTAATTCCCAAAACGCCAATTTCATAATATGTTCATATTTATCAACATTTCTTTTTCCAAGGCTTCATGTTTGTATTGGAGTACAATAAACTAGTTGTAACCGTTTAGTAGTAGGCACCACATGTGGTGGTTACGTCACCCATAGAGAGAAAGTAGGTATAGGAAGGAAGGAGAAATGAACCCCTAGGCCTCGAGTACTCTAATACCATCAGGGTCGAAAGAAACAAGAGGTCAGTCAAGGGAGACTGGATAGAAAAGTTGAAAGAGGGAATTGGTATGGGGAGGAGAAGTAATACCAATTCGGTCAAAAAAGAAAAAGGGAAAATCTACAAGCTTATGACATTACTACATTACAAAGAAAATCTGCAGTAGCAACATTCAGACTGCTAATGGGACATGACTGCTTGAATAAACACCTACACAGAATTGGCATAACAGATTCACCTAAATGCCCTTTTTGCAATTTAAATGAAGATATGGAAAGAAACCATCTCCTCCGTTGTCCAGCTTTTGTAGAAGAGACCAGCCTTTCTGCTAAATATTGGAGTGCAAGAGAGCGAATTATTTCATTATCAAGTGCTTGACATTAGATACCAACCAACCATTTATCAACATTTACAGTTACACTAACTATACTGCAAATCACAACAAGCCTAGGCTGCTGACCTCACATCTATACTTGTCAAAGAAGTTTGACAATCATTCAGCAAGTATAGGGCTAACATGGGTCACCATGACAAGTTTTCCAGCCTTTATGTTGGTTTCATTAATTTGATGTTGTATATCACTGCTATCCAAATTCCTCATGAAAATAAATAACTGCCATTGCCTAAAGTTTCATGAGAAAATTTCTTTCCTCATGGGGACTAATCAGAACATGTCCCTTAGCTCGAAAACAGGGCAAGATGCCTCGAGACTATGAAATGGGACTGTCTTAACAGAAACAGTGAAATCGCAAAATTCCCTAAAGCTGTGGTCGTGTCTATTGTACAAAGTCTGGCTTTCTCTCTCACTCTAAAGAGTGATCTCATTGCCACAATATCTGATATGATAAAGAGACCGACTTCAATGAGATCGACTCTCTATTCATACTCCACTCAATATAACATTTGGAATCCTTATCACAACAGAAAGGATATACTGTAGCTCTGGATTAGAGATTTCAATTCTTGACAATGCTATCTCAATTTTAATGCAACTGATTCAATTATGAACTAGAGGACTGTTTTAATTTATTAATATGATTAATCATCATTATGAGGGCAATGACAATTCAGGAAAGTTACTGGTATATACCTTACAATTAAGGATAACCCTGAAAAAGTCAACCAATAAATTCAACCTGAACAGGAATTAAACCAAGTCCTGCTAATGGGAAAAAAATATATTATTCCTAGACTTCAAATTACACAGAGTAAACTTAATTTTATATTTTTTAATCATAAAAGTAATTAAACCTCATCAGCCCAATATAAAATGTAAAATTAAAAAAAGCCTTGGATTACATTTGGATATGTCTATTCTTCTACAACGGAGTAACAGCCCAATACTGGGCCTTAGCCTCTCCTTTGTTAGGAGTTACTAGACCAATTTATTTACACTTATTTCCCTAAAGATGTCATGAATAATATGCAGTCAACTATCAACCCAATGAGACATCTAGTAGGCAACTAAAGGTATTACTAGAATGAAGGAGGTCGGTAAATTTTACTTAGTGGTCTCTCTATTTGGACTTAAGGTTCTTTTACGAGCCTTAAAATCTTCAGACTCCAAACCCATGGCTTATAGGCCCTCCCAAAGGACTCGCTCCTTGGATTTTTCCATCCTGAAAATCCATCAACCCCAGTTGGGTTTGAACCTACGACCCTTGGGACAAGAGGTGAGGAACATAGCCACTATTTTTTTTCATATTTCAAATATGATTTATCCATCATTGAGATGTATGAAATAAATAATAAAAACAAAAGAAGCCGTATTGCATTATAATGTAATATAAAAATTCCCAAATAAATGTCTTCTTAATAAAGCTGCCATTTGCAAAGATAGAATAGAATGTTTCATAGCATTTGGTGCACAGGAATTAACAACGTATATGAGAGAAAAAAAAAAATGTCCCGCACCGTAGCCGAGCGGTTAAGGTAGGAAGCCTTGGCGCAGAGCTACAGGACTTGCGCAGGTTCGAGTCTCCATGGGGGAAGAAATTTTCTCATGGTATTTCGGCCAGTATGGGACCGGTGCCCACCCAGCATCGTGAGGCAATTGGGTAGCTACAATAAGTAGCGGCTCCAGGTTGAGGAACCAGCTATAACGGCTGGGGGACTCGACATGCTAACCACATGTCACCCCTACACTGGCTGTTGATCATCTACCTCTGTGATTGACACATGTGGATATGAAGGGCCAGACCCTCAATCGGAAAATATAAGAGAAAAATGCATTTAGATCAGAATTCGCTCAGGTAGCTCAGTCGGTAGAGTATTACCCCAGAAAGCCAAAGGTCCTGGGTTTGAGCCCCAGTCTGAGCGTATAATTTTTCTCTTCAAATATGATTTATCCATCAGCGATGTATGAAATGAATAATAAAAACATTGAACATACCACAGCCCAATTTAATTTGAATATTACATGAGGTTTAACCCTTTTGTAATAACCTAAATGTCTAAATAATACACTGTGCAATGGCTATATAGCATACTTTTTAGTATAAAATCTAGAATGGGGTTTATTTAGTCTCATGAGGATAATATTGAGTAGCTACTTGAATTAAGCCACATAATCCAAGTAAGAAAACTGAAATTGAGGAATAGCACATCAAGATAATACAACTTTCAGAACCCCTACTAGCCGGTAGGAGCAACTATTTCAGACAGCTTTGATTCTTCAGAGCCAAATTGCTATAGATTTATATTATTCTCAACCGTTTCACAGTCTATACATAGAAAAAACCTACCCCTTTCATTTGTACAACATACAAACAATATAAACAGCACAATTCCATGAAAACCACTGCAAGATATACCATACATGCAAGATATCCAGATATTCTCAGACAAGAGGAAATCAACATTCAATAAATAAAAAATTTACAGATTCATAATAATTTAAATGAACATTTTGTTTTTAAAAATAATACACATGAACCGAAAGTGCATTTTTCGGCTCATTACTGCAGCGTCGTTATCCTCCCTAGACTGTAAGATTCATGAACTATGCCAATATTCCTTTCTCTATGCATCTACCCCCACTCTCCCTCTTTACCTCTCCTGGTGCGCTGTTCCTACGGCGCATCTCCCCTCTACCTCGGAACCTTCAAATACGTTATGCACAGCGAGAACGTTATCATTCATTCATCAATCCATTCCGGGATGGGATCGGACTTTTAAGTGGACAAGGTCGTCTGGAGCTGCGAAGTGGCGGAGTTTATGTTGGTCCTGAAGACCGGGGAAGAAGCCGCCCTGGCTTGGACTCTAGCATGAGTGTGGTATGTGGTATGATGTGGTTTTTTGTAATGTAAGAGTATTATTTATTTATTCACTTTTTCTTTTTGAATGATCAAATGTTTATCTTGGTTATGTTTTTACTTCAGACTTCTTGTTTACATTAAATATTTTTTATAGTTAATGTTCAAACTGATTTATGTGCACGTAGCTGTTTAGATTCCTGTATGAAAACGCACTCATTTAGGAGATCATTCCAGCTCCCTTTATTTTTCTGTCTAGCTTTCCTGATTGATAATTATAGTGAAAACACTTATTTTAAGTCACTCTGTTGTTTTGAGAACTATTATTGAGTTATGCTAAAACACCTAGGAAAGAAAGATGAATCAATCCTTGCCTCCTATGGGCCCGGGGCAAGTAGCTTTGTGATTAATAACCTTGGAGGTAATCAGATCTACGCTAGTAGAAGCAACAGAAACAAAAGACGATCCCATACAGACAGTAGCGTGGAGTTTTGACCACCCGCACACACAAACTCCAAGGTACAACATGTTTAAAGGCTCTTGACTTAAGAGTCGTCTACTAGTATCATAATTATAGAGAGGTGAATGATCAGACAGTATTACATTTACAATCATTTGCATTATTAATGCTATGACACGATGGTATTTATTTTTTTAAATAAAACAATTTTAAGTTGTTCCTAGTCCAAGAAACTTTTAAATAATTCAGGAATGTTATTTATTTCAATGAGAAACAACTGTTCTTGCTATTAACAATGGACTGCTTCTTCACTCCATAAACATCTAGAAAACAGCAACAAGTTTGAAAATAGAAGGGATATGGTTAAGATGAAAAATCCAGTTAGTAAATTATCTTTCTACCAACAGAAATTAAAATTCAAATGAAAAAATTATATTCCCTTACCACAAAATTGACTTACAATGGAACTGTCAACCATTGCATACCAAAATCTACCTTGAAATTTCTTCCAGAGAAGGATTATGATGTACCAAGGGTGTGTCCAAAAAAATTATCTGCCGTTTTTAACTGCAAGGCACTGAAGTCCAGCATCAAATCTCTCATTTAAACTATAAGTAAGCAATACAACTCCCAAATTTAAACTACAGGTAAGTAAAACACCAGAATTTAAACTATAGGGAAGAAATACAACTCCCAAATTTGTAGATTGGATAACCCTTACTACTTGACGTCAAAGCTGCATCCCTCCACATTCCATTCTGTTCTTACTCATGCAGGGAGTCCATCTACTCCATACAATGGGTTGCCATTGCTGGATTCTGAATTCAATTTTGGTGCCTTGCAGTTAAAAATGGCACTTTTTTTTTTGATATGGCACTGGTACAGCACAACGCTTCTCTTGGAGAAATTTCAAGGTAGGTTTCAGCATGCAATGGTTGACAATTCCTTTGTTATAACCAAATTGCATGAAAATTAATTTTTAAAATTATACATTTTCAACACACTGTTCACTAAACATTCAAATACTGCTACATTTCTATCTACAACACAACTGTGAACAAATACAAAAACAAAATTAATATGTTAATTAAATAAGAGGGAATTACAATGTATATAAGAGAAAAATTTGCGTCTAGATCGCAACTCGCCTTGGTTGCTCAGTTGGTAGAGCACTTGGCCCAGAAAGCCAAAGGTCCCAGGTTCGAGTCTCGGTCTAGGCGAAAATTTCTCTCTTCAAATATAATTTATCCTTCAGTGAGAAGTGTTAAATTAATAATAAAATCGTCAATAGAAGCCCTACTGGCTTTATAAAGTAGTGTTAAATTCCCAATAAATGTCTTCTTAACTAAAGAAGCCGCCATTTGCAAATATAGAAGCTACAGTTTCAAGCATTTGGCGCGAGGGAATTACAATGTATATAAGAGAAAAATGTGCGTCTAGATCGCAACTCGCCTCGGTAGCTCACTTGGTAGAGCACTTGGCCCAGAAAGCCAAAGGTCCCGGGTTCGAGTCTCGGTCTAGGCGAAAATTTTTCTCTTCAAATATAATTTATCCTTCAGTGAGAAGTGTTAAATTAATAATAAAATCGTCAATAGAAGCCCTACTGCCTTTATAAAGTAGTGTTAAATTCCCAATAAGTGTCTTCTTAACTAAAGAAGCCGCCATTTGCAAAGATAGAAGTTACGGTTTCAAGCATTTGGCACGAGGGAATTACAATGTATATAAGAGAAAAATTTGCATCTAGATCGCAACTCGCCTTGGTTGCTCAGTTGGTAGAGCACTTGGCCCAGAAAGCCAAAGGTCCCGGGTTCGAGTCTTGGTCTAGGCGAAAATTTTTCTCTTCAAATATAAAAATAAAACTGTTAAAAGTTTTATATGATTTTCATATTTATTAAAATATGAATTTGTTACAGCTATTTCAGTACTTTGTACCTTCAAAGTATAAAGTACTGAAAGAGCTGCAACGAATTTGTATTTTAATAAATACTAGCTAATACCTGGCATGTACTGCTATGCCTAAATAAATTAAAATTAATGTGCTTTTATGTTTAGTTGAATAAGTAAGAGGAAAAATAATTATAAATTTATATTTTTTAGATATCCTGTGCTGATTACCCAACATTGCCTGGGAATCTACTTATCCCGATCTTCTTGACATAAATGAGCTGAAATACGAAAATTAACATGTTTATATTTAGTTAAATAACAGAGGAAAAATTTATATTGTAATTATTTTTAGATACCCTGTGCTATTCACCCGGCAGTCTGGGAATCTACTCATCCCAATCCTTCTTGGCATAAATGAGCTAAAAGACAAAATTCGTTATTGTGAGTTATCTGTAAAAGAATACACGCCATGTGCTGCTATGCTTGCACAGAAATGTACGTACTTGTCTCTATCTTCTTGACATCAATGAAAGACAAAAATGGTTATTGTGAGTTATCCATAAGAGATAAACATGCTGCCGTGGACTTTTTTGTAGAACTTTTTGAGATATTCAATTGTGTGTACATTAATTTTGTCTATTTGTTATGGTTTAGGCACCATAAGCCTCCAAAGAGCTACTTTTTTCAAGTTTTCCACTACTAAGG
This sequence comes from Diploptera punctata, assembly GCA_030220185.1. NCBI lineage: Eukaryota > Metazoa > Arthropoda > Insecta > Blattodea > Blaberidae > Diploptera > Diploptera punctata. The sequence goes on from JASPKZ010003800.1 coordinate 443,889, forward strand.
GTATAGGAGTTGAGTATCACAACTCTCTTATAGCCTATGTCCATCCAGGGAATCTCCTTAACATTTTGCAAAAATCCCCATCACAAACAGATCAACAGTATGGCCACGCATAAAGTACAAACAAACATTCATTTTTATGTATTAAGATGAAAATTATATAAAACTAACAAACAGTTTTATTTATATTATTTTTGGTCTGGACATCTTACCTCAATATTAATGTTGATTTGTTCTTAGACATGTTTCAAAACAATTCTGTTTTATTGTCAGCTTTCCCAGACTCTAAAACAGAATTGTTTTGAAACATGTCCAAGAACAAATCAACATTAATACTGAGGTAAGATGTCCAGACCAAAAATAATATAATTAAAATAACCTCAAAATATAACTTCCTAAAATTAAATATTAAACAGTTTTATTTTTATTTAATCAACATAAAAATGGATTTTCATCAAGTAAACATGAAATCAATTGATTAATTAAAAAAAATTAAATTGGTAAATGTTTAATGTGTGAATTTGCATGGATTAATCATAGTCGCTACAGTGAGCAGAGTACAAATGTGCATCTTCAGTATTTCTGCAATGAAAAAAAAAAAGCAAGCAAAACTACTATTTTTTTTCTATAAGCCAGTGCCTAAGTAAGAAAAATGCATTCCACATTGAAATCAAAATATACTTCATGCCATATAATGGCCTCATTTCCTGGAACTGTCAAAAAAATTTTGTTTCAACCACCCTCCAGTGTCACTTTATGAAAGTCGACCGCCTTTCAACCCTCATTAGAGACGGAGATATTCCGATAAATCAACTAACCAATCTTTTACAGGTATGTGCATGTTAATATAGCATAGAATGGTTTAATTTTAAAATCCCATTTTTAAAGAGTAATGTGGCAATATTGGAAAGTGAAACCATTGGTGCATGGTAATTGTAAGTACTAGCTTAGGTTTCTTATGGGGTGAGAGATGGCCGTTAAAACATGACCTATACTAAACCATATTTTTCAGTGTATAAGATACGTTTTACCTAGAAAAATTAATGACAAAATTTGGGTGCATTTTATACAAAGAAGGTAAAGATTCTCATTCTATTTTCGAAGTCATGCACTTTCTATCTTCCAAAATCTTTGCAGGCAGTTAATGGAACAATCGAATAATGCATGACCTTGACATGACTTTCAGAACATTTTTGTCTAAGGATGGTGTTTCCTATTCAAGTTTCATACCAATGTTTTCTAGTATTGAATTGACGTGTTGAGATATTGTGTGTTCAGTTTGGTATTTTTCCATAGATTTTAATGATGGGAAAAAGCAGATGTCATTAATATACCCTCAGGTTACAAATTACACAAGTCTGCATTTTAAAACTTTTTCTCAGATGATTTATTTAAAACAGGTGTTTTTAAATCAAGTTTTAATACAGATTCTAGAAATGATTTCCATTTTTGTTTATCACATCAGGTTTTTACACAAAATAAGAATTTATATTTTCACGATATTAACTACTATAAGAACAAATTTATTATAATTCCATTTCATACAAGAAAAATGTTTGTTAAAAACACATTAAAAATACTATAAAGAACTGTCATAATTTTGTGACTATCTTGTAACAAAACAGAAAGAAAATGGTGTTCCATTAATTTTGAAACCTTCTCTTCTTTGACTTTCTTTGACTTCCTTGAAGTTCCTCCATTTTTAGTGTCCCTCTTCAACATCCAACAGTAGTTTCATTCCATGTTGTCTGGTACCTCCTCTCTATCTCTTTAATATCCTGTGAAAACGTTCACCTTACTGTAAAATTGTAGACTTTCATGGCAGGTGTTTTGATTCATCTATTTTATATCTTTCAGGATAAATGGCCATGGTCTGGTTTTATTAACACTCAACGTTTCATCTACTACTGTGGTAGACATCCTCAGGAGATTCTGCATGCTCTTTGATCTCCTAACTATTCAAATGTCAGCTGCAGACAGGCTGTGCATTGGAAATCATGTCCTTATTTATAGTTGAGTATTGTGTGATGTTTTCTACATGGTCTTTTACTTTGGAGCTATTTTTTTATTGGTTGTCACTGGCGTAAGTCACAGGTTTTATTCTCGTGTTATATAATGCTGGAATCCAAATTTTATTAATCTTCATAGTTTCTTCTTTTTTGTTCACCTTACTCTTCACTACAATGTCCCAGATTTTTGGGAACGTAGTCAATATGGGAATATAGAAAGTGAACTTTCACACTCATGTTACAATATTCAACTTCTTTAAATTTTCCAACATATTTTCCACAATTGCCTTGTAATTAGGATCTTTATTGTTGCCTAGGCCTTTCTTTGGCCAGCAACCAATCGAAGGGACTATTATTATGCTTTCAAGTCTTATACGAGAATTTCCCAGAAGGATCAAAATGCTGGAGGGAAAATTTTCTATAAGATCGTAACAGGCCTTGGCCTAATACTTGGAAGGAAGAAGAACTTTTCAGCAACAGATCAGAAAGCAGTCCATGTTTGTTTTTCTCTCTCATTCATTTTTTTAAATCTTCATCCTTTATCAGTTTCTCGATTTGTGGATCAATAAAAATTCCAGCTTTCAATTTTTCTTGTGTGATGGATGGAAATTTCTTACAAAAGGTACTTTAAGTAGAGCCCTTACAAACTGCTTCATCAAGCCCAATTTGATGTGTAGTGGTGGAAGCAGGACTTTCTGAGGGTCTGCAAGTGGTTCATGTAGGGTGTTTTTAGTTCCAGGCACAAAATTTTTCCGCTCTGGCCAAACTTTCACACTCCAGTTTTTGGCCCAAACGTCCCATTCACATAGAAAGCATGGTATTTTTGTGAAACCAGCTTGTTGCCCTAATAGTATTCCTATAACTTTAAAGTCACCACAGATTAGCCACCTATGTTCCTCATACTGGGTACTTGTTAATAGCAACTTCATGTTCTCGAATTTCTCCTTCATCTGAAGTGAATATGCAATAGGAATGGAACCATACACATTGAAGAAGTAATTCTTTTCTCACATTGTGGTGACGTTTTGAAGCAGTAATTCTCTTCATGCCCAATGTTGTAGTAACATATTGAAGAAGGATTGGTGTCCCAAAAATTAATTACTGGTTCAGGTTGGGTTTGATTTTTGGTAGAGCCAGATTCTCTTCTCAAGGTCGGAAGTTGGTACACAGGATAGGAAAACACTTTAAAATCACTGAAAACTGTTTCTTGTAGAAATAATTTCACATTTATTCACTTTGTAGGTTCCCAGCAGATTAAGTAAATTTAAGTGGTATTATTCTTCACTTTCAATTAAAATAAATCATTTTCTTTTCTGGAATCAATTATTCTAGTATTAAATATTACATTTTATCTTGAGAACTCTTCTTTGCTTCTATCTTTGTTGAAAGTTAGAATGAATAATGTAATTCTTTTATAATTTTAAAGAACATTATTACATCACATGATAGTAATTTTAAATTCTATTGGTTAATAGTCCATTAAATACAAGGTTTAAATTTGATTTGTTAAATCAAAAAGTTAATTGTTTTAACATCCAATCAGAGTTTAGTTTACCTTCATTTAAAAATATGAAGTTAAGTAGGTGTTCTTATTACAGTTATAACAGAAATTCCAACAACAATGACTTAAAACAATTTGAAATGCATTATTTAGAAAAACTTATGTAATACAATTTCTTTAATTGTTACCGAGACATTTTTATTCAACAATGAACAACAATGAATTATTTAGATGTTTTTATTTATTTAAGTTATATTTAAATATTAAAAGAATTTTAAAATACAAAATTATTACTTTAACTTTCATATTTCACAACTGGTATGAACATGCCAAGAGAATGCCTGCAGATAGAATCCCTCAGCTGTTACTAAAGTACAAACCAATAGGACATAGAAATGTTGGACACCCATTTACTAGATGGGAGGATTCATTAAATCCCACTTGATGTGAAAACAGGTCAAAAAGCCTAATTTCATAAAGCAGAAGAAGAACTTTCACATTTATTATGATATTAAAATCCTGCTATAACATTCCCATTATGCAGTAAAACACCTTTGAGACTCCTCTGTGATGAGTCTATAAAAAGTCTCCACTGAGTAGAATCATGGTCAATTTCATAGAAGTGCATTAACTCATTTATGTTATTACTGTAAATCAAGCAATCATTCTGTGAGAATAAAGGAACTAGTTCTTTTTCTCTGTGTCTGTATCGTAAGTAATGTGTTCCTGATTCCAGAAGTTTCTTACTTTTAAGCTGTGAGCCCATGTAGTTCTGCAGATTCCTTTGGCAAATTCAGATCACGAACTAGATCATTAAGGCCAGTTTGAGATAACTGTTATGGAGTAAAGCCATCTTCAGGCTGATATATATCACCACTATCGTCGTCAGTGATTGCATCAAGTTCACTTTCAACATTATATTGTCTGGTTCTCCAAAACAGCTGGAGGAAGAGGAACAGCCAGCTCTTCACCATGTGGACCTGGCCTAATGCTTGGATATACAATTTGGTTATTTTTTTAATTACACCCCTGAACATTAACCTCTGTATGCCACTGGTAAAATCTCTTGTGTCAGAGATTTAAATCACACCCGCCGATGTGATCAGATTTGCAAGTAGTTTAAATATATTGTCTGACAGGTAATGGACAGCAGTATCAGAGCCGATCTAATCGGCTCATGACACCTAAAGGGCTAAGCAAACAGGAGTAACAGTCATTAAGGTGGTCTTTAGGCTATCTCAACACCATAGGAATAGCAAACGGCATGCACATTTTCTTCCCTTTTGTCCACAACAATTTTAACCTATCAATGCAATAGCAGCTAACTTTGTTTGGCACCCATGCCTTATCCTGGTCAAGTTTCACTTTAAAATAAGCATAGTAAGCTTTTTTCACAAAGTCAGTAACATCCGTTCTTTGCTAAGCACTGTATAGTTTCCACAAATATAGCAGAAAACGTTAGGATTGTTCACACAATTGTGTGTAGGCATTGTCATACTTGCAGTAACACTAGAGAGATAAAATGAGAACAGCATTCATAATGCAAGTGTCTGAGATGAACAATAACATCCTTAGCAGCAGTTGTGCCAACCTACAGGATTAGAGACCCGAAGTGACAAATTTCTCTCCAACAATACTCATTACCTTCTGGCACATATTATGCTCTCACCAATAAATATTTGAAAACAGAATAGGTCAATTGTGAAAAACTGTACGTGATAGAAGAAAACTAAGAACAATTCTGGAATCAGCATAAAAAAGTGAACTAATATGATGTATTAGTTTTCAGTCATCTGATATCATGCAGACTAGTGTTACAGATTATAAAATATGCAGAAAAACATGGAAATAGAGAATCTGAAAGACTTTTTGAACTCCACCTAAAGAAAAATTCATTAGAACTTGGCAATAGATGTCGTACAACCTTTGAAATCATTGATGGCATACAGATAATTTTTAAGTTCCAGAACAAAGCCCATTGCACATGATCAGAGGTCACCTACTTGGTTCACAAGTGCACAACTATTTGAGAAACTAAAATTCATTCTATTTCGTTATACACCTGAATCAGGAATGAACAGATGTGTCTGGTTCTGTACACCAGTGCACTATCCACTAAGTTACCAGGCATTCCGATTCAAATGCATATTATTTCTCTCTTTTGTTACATGAATTTCCATGCACTGAAGTATGAACTTTTCATTCCACTACACCTCTGGTGGTTTCTCTAACAAGAAGACTTCAATGGGAATCACATCACATTTATAGCTAGTGAAGCTTATTTTCGATCTTAACACATTGGTAACGGGCCACAGAGATCTCTGTGTTTAAATGTCCAGTGCTAGACGACCGGCCATGGAGATTTCCAGTTTTACTTTTGTATGGTTTCCCCGCTTCTTCGCTTTTGAAGGACGCATACAATTTTGTTTTTTCTCATTGTGAAATGAATTTTAGTTGTTTTTGTACCCTTCTCTTTTCTTTTATGAAATTTCCATCTTTACAGAAAGATTAGTTTACAGTTTCAAGACAGACAGTTGGTGAAATATGGAATTTTAGTGCGGGTAGTTAGGCAATTACGGGATACATATGTAACCAGAAAATGTATGTTGCAGAGGGGAAAAATTAGAAGAAACACTATTTTGCATTCTGGAACCAAATTTATATCTGACATGTGTACCAGGATAATTATTATAATAGTGTGGCTAGAGCTGAAAATTTGCTCGAAAGAAAGACGAGAGTTTGTGGAACAATGAGGATTAACAGGGGGGCTTCCAAAATCATTTGTGGAAGCAGGAAATAAACTCAAACCAGGAGAAAGTGTTTTTGTAGTAAGGGGGAAGTTTTGCTACAAACATGGAAAGATAAAAGAGACGTAAGAATGGTTAGCACATTACATCAGGCAACACGAGTGGGAGGGGTAAAGTTGTAAAAATGCCCTATTGAATACTTGAATATAACAAGTATATGAAGGGCGTAAACAGGGCTGACCAGTACCTATCATATTACTCCATCCTTAGAAAAACAGTGAAATTGAGCAAGAAAGTTGTATTGTGGCTTCTGAATTGTGCACTCTTTAATGCTTTCAGGGTCTATAAATTTCAAAACCCTAACAACAAAATATCAAACAGAAGTTTTTTTTTTTGCTTGAAACAGCCTCTTTTTGGGCAGTTGTGAAATTAGGAACAGATGATGGAGATGAGGAAGAAAGACACACAGAAAAGGAAATCACTTCTAGGACACCACGTCAAGACCCCCCCAGGGAGGCTGTCAGGAGACATGAAGAAACATAGATTAACACCAATTGTGACTAGAAAGAAAAACACGTTTGCAGTGAACACAAAAAAAGAAACTCGCTATATATGCTCCTTTTGCACTGGGCCTTTACATAAAGGGGAATGTTCCCAACCTTCAATTTCTACTAGAAGGTCTGGTGACAACACTAATAAAAAACTGCTTAAATATTATTGTTATTGAATGTAAATATATTTATGTAAAAACCACACTGTGCTAACGCAGTTTAAAATTTAAAAGTTCATCCCACTGACAGAAATGTCTGGTCTAACAGGAGTGGGTGGAACGCACAGCTGTCATTCACCAATGTGTTAAATATTAAATTTATCACTTCTCACTAAATGACAAATTTTGTTTGAATTGAAATGCCTGATAGCTTAATGGATGGAGTGTTGATGTACAGTACCAGAGACATCAGGTTCAGATCCCGATTCAGGCATTTTTCTCTTTAAATAAAATTTGTCATTCGGTGAGAAGTGATAAATTTAATATTTAAGACCGAAAATAAGCTTCACTTGCTATAAATGAAGTGTGAATCCCATTAAAGTCTTCTCATTAAAAAAGACTTGGAGCATAGTGAATGAAAATTCATACCTCGACACGCAGGAATTCTTATAAAAAGGAGAGAAATAATATGAATTTGAATTGGAATCAATACTGGTAAAATTCATATAAAATTCCGTTAAGGTGAAGTCATATGATGAAAGCTAAAAATTAAATTTTACCTGTTGGTAGGTGCCGTCGTCCTCAACTTTGTTTAAATTTTGTATATAAAATTAACTGGAGCGCTTTCGGAAGTTATCTTCCATCATCTGCAGGTTGAGCTTCCGCTACTCAACATTGAATTGGAATGCCTGGTAGCTTAAATAGAGTGCCGGTGTGCAGAACCAGAGGCACTGGGTTCAAATTCTGATTCAGGCATACCGTATTTACTCAAATAATTGCCCCGCTCGCATAATTTCCCCCCAGGTTTTTCACATATATATAATTTTTTTTAAATCATCCTCTGATACAATGTGCATTACCTAGGCCAGAACTTTTCAGTTACAACTTTGGACAGTATTATGAAGATTTCAAGTACAACACAAACAAATTCATGAAAACCCAAGATTGAATTCATATCCTCCTACAAAGAGCTAACAATACCTGCAGATCTGTTGACGTCAGTCTGAATAGAGTTAGGTATCAATGTGCATTGGTAGCAGTGTCATTCCGTCACAGCGTCAGTGTTGTTAACCTCAACTATAGGAAGAAAGTATAGCAGCTACACTGCAAATTTTAAGTTATAAGTGGTAAATTTCACCATGGAAAACGGAGTGAAACACCATTGTGAGCTACTGTACCGTTATCTTTTGTATGGTTTGAGTGTCTGAAAATAGAGAAACATTAAATACAACTTATTCTTTTAATTTCTCAAAATATCTATGAGATTAAAGTTCAATGACCATGACGGAATTATCGTAGATGTCTAATTGATAATGTTCTACATTTTGAAAGCATATTGATATTTTCATAGTAATCGCATAATTTCCCCCTTGAATTTTCACTCCTAAATCTTAAAAATAGGGGAAATTACTCAAGTAAATACGGTAGTTTTTTCTCTTTAAATAAAATCTGCTGATAATGTTAACAGATTAGTTACAATTAAGCCATTACTTTGTTTTAAATACAGTAGTTAGTTTTATTACACTATTACCAAACAGGATGTTAGTACATTTTTAATATCTGTTGAAACCAGCCAACGTTATTTCAATGTTTGATTTTGATAACACTACTTTCTAAATGTAACTTAGTTATGTCCATGGTGCATTTCCCTTCCCATAGTAGTACAATCCATAGATCAAGAGTGTGCAAGGGCAGGATGAGCAAAGCAGAGGCAAATACAAGCATTACATTACCAAACATGCCCACTAATACAGGAAGAGACGTACGTCACATTTATATGAATTATTTTGGATGTATTCTACTAAGAATTATATCAGATTGGGAACTAGAGCATGCTTGCTAAGCAACTGATGTAAGGTTAGTACAACCCCTCAATACATAACATGCTGCATGAGGAATTCCTTCAGCTCACTTTCTTCTGACCTGCAGACTGTATTATAATAAAAACCAGAACATCTGTTATTCCATACCCAGATAGACACATGCAGATTTAGGCCAACAACTCTAAGAAAATCTTAACTCAAAACTTGAATGCAACAGAAAGGTGAGAAAGTTCATATATAAACAGGAAAAAGACATGAAGTAATAATTACTAAAATTGATTCTGAAATATACACTTCATCTAATAAAATTAATCTTTTAATCTTGACATTTTCAGAGATCTTTGTTAGTATAGAAATCTTTTTTAATTTTTACCGAAATTAATCACTATGAGGTTTAATTTATGGTAAAATCACATGTTTCTTACCTCTCCTCATACAAATCTTCTAAGTAGATCACAATTTCGAGACCATAAAAGTCTCATCTTCAGTACTATTTTGGCCAAAATAGTACTGAAGATGAGACTGTTATGGTCTCAAAATTGCGATCTACTTAGAAGATTTGTATGAGGAGAGGTAAGAAACATTTGATTTTACCATAAGTATAGAAATTATTTATATTTGACTTTCTCTGCATAAAGAAACATTAGAAGCCCAATTTAACAATGCCCAGTATATTGCAAATTTGTGTTCAACAGAGGAAAGTATGCCCCATGTTAAAAAAAATAGTTAATGGAATTTTCATTTCCTTTATTTTGCTGTTAGGTTAAAGCAATAAACAGAAGAAATTCAATGCTTTGTCTAGCAAACAAAACTTCACAAATTTTCTAAGAAGTTAAAAATTAATTAAGTATGGTGACGATTTAAATTTAAATTCTTTATATCTCCCAGTCTTCTAATTAGAAGATTGGATATGAGATGAGGTATAAATAATTTTAATTAACCTCAGTGATTTTTCATATAAAAGTTCAAAATATGTGTTATAATGAAATTGGTAATTTTCTGTATTTTTAAGCTTCGTGTTTTTTATTGTATTTTGATTTCATTACTTCATGCAAACTGCAACTCTTCACTTTTATACAAACTATAACTCTTCTTCTTCTACTACAAGGTTTAGGCTATGCAGCCTGTTCCGGCGAAGTTAAAAGTGGAGTCCATCTTCTACGTGGTCGGCCAACATATCTTGTTCCTCTGGGATTATACAGGAAGGTTCTTTTTGGTATTCTTTCATTGTTCATTCTTATTAAGTGTTCTGTCCATTTCTTAATATTTTCACTGATTTTATCTTCAATTTTATATATATTTAATTCTTCTCGTATAGTTTCATTCCTTATTCTATCCGCTCTTGTGCATCCTTTCACATTACGTAAAAACAGCATTTCCACAGTCTGCATCCTGCTTTTATCCCTTGATTTCATTATCCAATTTTCACTTCCATACAACAACAAAGGAACAGCCATTGTTTTATATAATTTAAGTTTCGTATCTTTCCTTGTTTTCCGACCTAAGGTTCTTTTTATGGTTCCACAAATAGCCTGAAATTTATTTACTTTATTTTCTATCTTTATTTTCTCCGTAAGTTATATCACATTCTAAATATTGGAAATGTGATACTTGTTCTATTATTTTGTTATCCAGTACAATTTTTGATCTAATTCCATATTTACCAATAAATGCCATTACTTTGACTTATTTATTGATATTTTACAATTATATCTATTGGCTATTAATTTAAAATTTATATGCTAACAATTGGAGCTCATTTTCAGATTCTCCTAAAAGTACAACATCGTCAGCGAATAATAAAGCATTTATTTTATATTGTTTATTTTTTATTATTTCACTCACCTCATACTTCATAATTCATAATTCATAGCAGACCCTGGGTTTCTTCACATCTTTTGTGACATTCTCAATGCTGCGTCACGTTCACAACTGACGTCCAACGGCCTTCTATCCTGCAGACTGACCTCCGCGCCATCTGGTGGCCGACCGAAGAATTTCCAAATCAGTCCTCTTTCTTTATAACCGGGTATTTCAAAATTCATAGTTGTATTTTCATTCTTGCATATGTAAATTTTTTCCCAAATTGTGAGTTCCTTCGGTTTTTCCAATTGTTTAAGTAATTTTGTTTTGGTTTCTATTCTATGTTTTTCTGACCAGGCATGTGCAGCTATTGCAGATTTTTCGGTTTCTCCATTTTTAACATTTCTGAGGTGTTCTTTTAATCTTGTATTTAGATTCCTTTTTGTTTTTCCTATGTATATCTTTTCACAATCTTTACAATTAATTTGATAAATTCCCGATTTTTTGCAGTCTTCAATCTTTTCATTTTTGTTGGTTTTTATTAAATTACCTAAGCTGTAATCATTTTTCGGTGCTAATTTAATGTTGAATTTGTTGAAAATTTTTTGAAACTTGTCAAATACCAAAGGATGGTATGTGAACTTCTTGAATTTTTTGCCTATATTTTTATCTGTCTGAAGAGTACTTTCATTGATGACTTTTTGTTCTTTGAATTTATTTATTTTCTTGTGTATCATCTTCTTTTGAAAACCATTATCCTTAGCAATTTTTATGATGTGTTCTTTCTCTTTATTGTAATTTTCTTTGCTCATGGGGACATTCACAAGTCTGTGTGTTAAACTATTAAATACTGCCTGTTTGTGTGAAAAATGGTTTAAATCCAGTAGCTTTTATATAATTGTCGATGTGAGTTTCTTTTCTGTAGATTCCAAATTCTATTTTCTTTTTTTCTTCATTCCTAATCAATTTAAGGTCTAAAAATGGTATTTCATGATTATTTTCTATTTCCATTGTAAATTTGATTGTTTTATTTTTAATATTTAACAGTTTAATGGCATCTTCTAATTGTTTCTCTTTTATTTTATCTTTATTATCAATTAATATTCCTTCATTAGTTAAAACCTTCTTTCATTCTTTTAGGATATCGTCCATATAAATATTAAATAATATAGGTGAGAGTAAACACCCTTGTCGTACTCCTTGGTTTATTTGAAAAAATGTCATTTTTAGTCAACTGAGGGTCAATACAAATATTTGTTTGTTCTATAACTCTTTCCACATATTGCAATTACATTATGTAATGCAGGAATGGCACGTTTTTCCATTAATCACCATAGAATTTCTATACAATTTTAAAGGGGCTATGAATTTTCAACTTCTCTAAACCAATTTTGTTTTTCTAAATTTATTCCATTTTCTACTTCATAAAAATTAAATGAGTTGTAACTCAGTTCAAACTTCTTGTTCTTCAAGCATGGAAATTGCACTTTTCAAGAGGAATCCCTCCCATCTTCAGCCATCATTACGACAGTCAAATTTTGGTCTACATCATCTTCAAAGTTGTCATCTGGTGTTGTTGACCTTATCAACTTTGAGATCAAAACATGCTTGCCGAATATTCAAAGGAACAAATTTAGATCCATGAATTTTGAAATTCCCAGCATGATTTGATCTCAAAGTTCATAAAATCAACACCAGATGGCTACTTTGAAAATGAAGATGTAGACCAAAATTTTTTTTTTCTCCTGGTGCAAAAGGCCTACAAGGCCCTTAGCCTACCAGCCGGCTGCTGGCCTCACATCCACATGTGTCAATCACAGAGGTAGATGATAATCAGCCAGTGTACGGGTGAAATGTGGTCAGCATGTCGAGTCCCCCAGCCGTTATAGCTGGTTTTCTCAACCTGGAGCCGCTACTTATTGTAGCTACCCAAACGCATCACGATGCTGGGTGGGCACCGGTCCCATACTGGCCGAAATACCATGAGAAAATTTCTTCCCCCATGGAGACTCGAACCAGCGCAAGTCCCTTAGCTCTGCGCCAAGGCTTCCTGCCTTAACCACTCGGCTACGGCGTGGGACAGAAATTAGACAGTTATAATGAGGCTGAAGATGGGGATTCCTCTTGAAAACTGCAGTTTCTGTGATTGAAGAATAAGAAGCATTTTTATTTAACTTTTATAGGAATTAATCACTATGAGGTTTAATTTATGGTGAAATTAAAGGTTTCTTACCTCTCCTCATATAAATTTTCTAAGTAGATTGCGATTTCGAGACCACAATGGTCTCATCTTCAGCACTTTCTTGGCGACTGATGTTATGTCGATCGGAAGATACTTTTCTTCCCTCTGTTGGTGAACCAATGAACCTCTGGATCAGGTCAAAATTTGCAGGAATTTCGAAGTTCGTAAGTTTTTCTGAATGTGGATCTTTTCCCAAACCGTGAGTTCCTTTTGTTTGTCTATTTGTTTAATTAGAAATTTGAAAACAAGGGTGAAAGAACATCTTAGAAACATCAAAAATGGAGAAGTGAAAAAGTCAGCAGTAACTGCTCATGTTTGGTCTGAAAAACATTTAATTGAATCAAAAGCTAGTCTAATTAAACAAATAGACAAACAAAAGGAACTCACGGTTTGGGAAAAGATCCACATTCAGAAAAACAAAGGAAAACTTACGAACTTCAAAATTCCTGCAAATTTGGACCTGATCCAGAGGTTCATCGGTCCACCAACAGAGGGAAGAAGAAGAGTTTCTTTCAATTGACATAACATCAGTCGCCAAGAAAGTGCTGAAGATGAGACCATTAAGGTCTCGAAATCACGATCTACTTAGAAAATTTATATGAGGAGAGGTAAGAAACATTTATTCACCATAAAGCATTTTTATTAATTGAAAACCTCATAATGTGTTGTTTCAAATGGCTGGAGCTTGGTTTACACCATTAGTCCTCTTGCTTCACAAGAAAGTCCTGCAATGTCTGTCCTTTTTTGTCGCTGCCAAGTCGCCTGCAATTTTAGCAAATGTTGCTTGCTTAGAACATTTTCTCCACACAAGAAGCATCCCATAGTTCTAGGGAGAATCCCCATTCTACCTAATAATGTTATTTCCCATAATTAATATATGAACTTTCTACTTAATTACCAAGATTAAGCATGGTACACACTAACCTTTTATGACCTATTCATGACTCATGCTGGCTACATTTTTATTTTGGGATACACTTCACATTAGTGTATACTTTATTTTTAGAAATATATTTTTTGTTCCTGGCACAAGTGGCCTAGAAGGCCCTTAGCCTACCATCCGGCTGCTGGTCTCACATCCACATGTATCAATCACAGAGGTAGATCATCCAGCCAGTGCAGGGGTGACATGTGGTCAGCATGTCGAGTCCCCCAGCCGTTATAGCTGTAGAAATATATGGTATTTCATAATGTTTCACTTACAGTTGTCAGCCTATAAACTATAGTTTAATAGTATGTTAGTACAAGCTGAAGAAATTAAATATGTAGGACATGAAGGATATTTCAAACTCACAGTGAAGCCATGACGTGCAAAGCATGTAGCATTTTCTTGCACTGCAATCCAAAGCATGCCCGAGCTTAATAGCAAAAACAGTTACCATTTCTCGCACCTTGGTCTTTGTTGGTTGGTTCTGGCACTTGGACAGGGTTCACCAACTCACTTGGTTGTTTTGTCAATGTACGGGGATCTCTCAAAGTTATGCTGGGTGCTACAGCACTAGGAAGGCCTGTCATTGCTCCCATCCCACCATAACTTGGATACTGGGTCAGCCCAGGAGCCATTGGACCGAGAACTGGATGCGAAAATCCTCCTGGTTGATGGTATGTTGAAGAACCAAGACTTCCTGGAACCGACAGCTGAAAAATAAAGTAAATTTAACCTTGTATATCATAGGCGTACAAATTAAACACACTAAGACATCACTGTAATTTAAGTTTAACAAGCTTCTTATGTAAAATTTCACACACTTTCCTCTAGTGAAGTCCAAAGGTCACATCCCAAACAGATATTGGGTTCAAATCCCAATTTAGGCAATATTTTTATTTATTATTATTATTATTATTCATTGAGCAGGCCATGCAGCAGGCTATACAAAGTGGGACCATAAAAGAAATGAGAAAATTATGGAAGAGTTGGATGTAGAATCCATTCTTCACCATATACAAAACTACCAGAACTGGAAAGCCCATCTTCAACGAATGCCATCTCATAGAATTCCAAAAACCATGCTTCGTTATTGCTCCCAAGGCAAAAGAATGCTGGGATGTGCAAAAAAGTGCTGGATGGAAAATTCCTCTTTGAGACCGTAACAGGCCACATGGCCTAATACTTGCATGGATGATGATTATTCATTGAGAATTTTCCTCTTCATTGAGGTTTTTTTCCAACCAACCAATCTTAATAATTAACATGAGTTTTAAAAAAATACATAAATGACAATGGACTTATAGATTATCTGTTTGTAATACACATTCACAAATTTTACTTAATTAAAGTTCTCCATTGTTCTCTATCCTCTGTGTCTTCATCCATTACACCAAATTACCTCGTTAAATTTTGAATGTTATCCTTCCAGGTTGACTTGGTCTTCCTTTTCAGCTCCTCCTTTCAATTTTCCATATATGGATGGCCTTTGGTAGTCTTCCATCCTGCATTCTTCTTACATGTCCATACCATATTAACCTTCTGTGTTCAATCTCATCCATCATACTTCTTTCAGCATTCATACATTTTCTAATTTCTGTATTTTTTTAATTCTTTCCAGTAGAGATTTTCTGGCAGCTCTTCTCCAAAAATCAATTTCAACTGCAGTTATTCTGTTAGCATGTTGTGTCCATGTCTAAACATCCATTCCATATAATATTACATTGCATATATTTTTCTCTTAAAATTTAAAAATTCAAATTTAGCTTTTAAAATGTTTAATATTTTCCTTTTCCATTAAATCAATATTTTTATAATATCTACTAGTGAAACACACTTAGGGTTGTATGCAAATACATTACTCTCTACTCAAATTACTTCCAATCACTGGTGAGCTGAGATCGAATTAACGGCCGCCTTAACCGGTCATGCATGAATGTTGACGTTTTTGTAATATTGGCAACGAATTACCCAGAATTCTCAGCGATAAAACCACTTCCGTTATTTTTGTCTGCTATAGAGGAATGCATTTATGCTTGCATCCAGCAAATAATACCGTATACAAACACGTCTGCGACGTGCAATATTACGCCAATTCTCCTGTTCTTCCAGTTGAATTCTTTGGTAGAATTTATCAAATTCCTCTTCTCCGCGTATACCGAAAACATGATCGAAGTCTTCAAGGTCCGACATCTTGGATAAGTTTCAAACTACATTGGTTACCATCGGTTCCCTTCGGGATTTTCACATACGTTTATATCTTGAGCTACGATCTTAAGGTACCTTGTCAGGTAGCTTTACAATTATTACCGCGTGAATAGATTTCTGAGTAAGAAAAATGTGTTTGAATAAAACTTTATCAGCAGAGAATGCCTTTTACTGTCTAATGCGTTCAAACATTCGACCCTTAGTCCCTTAATGCATTTCACATGACAATTTTTTCCATTAAAATATGTATTTCAAATAGTTTTTCTGCACTGTTGACTTATTGGCTAATTTTAATACAGGATTCCACGGCCAGCAATCATAATATTAAGAGATTCTGGGCTATGTGACCATGGTCTATGACTTGTGTTTCTTCCAGATATTTCTCTCTCGACTGCAAAAGGCATCTTCTGTGGCGAGTACTTCTAGGTAGTGTTACCTGGTCGGAGGCTCGACTGAATGAGCAGTAGACTGTTGGAAACTGGTATTTATACCAGTGTTGGTCCCAGGATGGCTGCATGAATACTAAGCTGATTGGCTATACATCGTCATTCTAGCATCTCAAAACTGTCTCATTATTTATTATGTTTATACATCTATTGTCTGATGTGCGATACAAGGCTTCAGCCAATTTTATTCCTTCTTTTCTATTGAAATTGTCCTTATGTTTGTAAATTTCTATAGCTTCTCTATATAGTCTAGGGAAATAATAGGACATTGTGGCTAAAACCTGTGTATTCTCATACAGAATCTAATGTCCATTTATAATAGCATGTTCTGCTACAGCTGATTTTTCCATTTGTCCTTGTCTGCAGTTTTTGTGTTCCAAAAAGTGGGTGGCTATGCTGCTAGTATGATTTCCCACATGAATATGGAAGCCGATATACGTTGCAAATGGAGAGTGGTGGCCAAGGATCCTTTGCTGAGCAAAGGTAGTTTTATTATTTTTCTTTTAGTACTATAAATGATTTATATATTGTATTTTTGTAGTAGATTTCTGATATGATCCATGAATCTTTATATCCATAGTAATTCTGCCTGAGGGCAGGTCTTTCACTGCAATCGTAGCATTTCCATGCTATGCATTTGTCTTATAGGTGAGGAAAAACCTCACCCAGGAGCCTGTCCCGACCGGGAATCAAACCCGGGCTCACTGCGTGACAAGACAGCACGCTACCTCGAGACCACAGCAGTGGACAACATTTATTTATATATATATATATATATATATATATATATATATGGCAAGAAAGCTATTCTGACTGAGGGTGTATTATCCATTTTGCATTGCTGTCTTTGTGGATTTATGATTTGTCTTATTTCTTTGGATGTATAACCATTTTTCTGGAAACAATTGAAAAAATGATCTTGATTAAGATGTTGCAGTTGGTATAATTTCTTGGTTCTGTTGAACAGTGTCTTTATGACACCTCGCTACTGTTTTGGGGGTGGTTAGAGTTCTTACTAGATATCGGTCTCTGTGTGTTTCTCCATTATTATTATTATTTGAACATCCAGGAACAGGAGTTTTCCATTGTCTTCTTTTTCCATGGTGAATTGTATTTTATTGTTTCTGTCATTATGGTGTTGAAGGAATTGTTCTAATTCTTCATTACCATGTCTTCATATTACAAAAGTGTTGTCTACATAGCAACACCAATATTCTGGAGACTTGCAAGCTGTTTTTAGTGCTTCTTCAAATCTCCATGAAAAAATTCACTACTACTGGACTTAAAGGATTGTCCATTGGAACTACATTGGTTTGTTCATAATAGCTGTTGTCCAACTGAAAGTACATCATTACAAGTGTCTAAATAGATTGGAGATATCCTTTGAAAATATATCCAATGTAAGCCATGGTTTCATTGACAGGCATCATAGTAAATAGGAAAACCACATAAAAGCTAATCAGCATATCATTGGATATTTATATTACGTAATTTCTCAATGAAGTGTATAAAATCTCTGATGTAGCTGTCCAATTTTCCAAGGAATTGTTTTAAAAGTGATGTATGGAAAATTCCTTGGAAAACCAGAGAGAAAATAGAACAAAAATCAGGGACTTATCAGATTAATTGCAGGAAATGTGAGAACGTCTACATAGGGAAAACAAAGAGAAATTTAAGAACCAGAGTGAAAGAACATCTCAGGAATGTCAAGAATGGGGAAGTAGAAAAATCTGCAGTAGCAGCCCATACTTGGTCAGAAATAAAACTTCTACTCGAAAGAAAGGCCAAATTATTAAATCAAATAGAAAAACCTAAAGAACTCGCAAT
Source organism: Diploptera punctata (assembly GCA_030220185.1). Lineage (NCBI taxonomy): Eukaryota > Metazoa > Arthropoda > Insecta > Blattodea > Blaberidae > Diploptera > Diploptera punctata. Next base: position 462,126 of record JASPKZ010003800.1, read on the forward strand.
TTGGAAAAAAATTTACATTCAAAAAATGGAAAGGAGAAATTAATGAACTTCGAAATTCCCAGGAAAAATGATTCGATTTTGAGGTTCTTCAGTCTACCGACAGAGGGAGCAAGAGATGGCTCTTCAGGACGAAACAATGGTCGTGAAAATATTGACAATGGAACCGAAGGTGGTCCTGAAAGTAGTTTAAGAAGTAGATAATTATAAGGTTAGGTAAAAAATTTTACATACTTAAAAAAATTAATACTATATCGATGATGGACAATGAAAACCTCTTAACTCCATTTTGATAAATTTTACAGGAGAAACACATAACTGTTTTAAATAATTATGAAAATTTATACAGCAATAGTTCCCACATATTTTACTACAGAATACAAGTCAAATTATTAATAAATTTAAAGTCCATGTTCTCAACAGGTTATGCATCACACACTTCTGCACCAACTACTGGAGTTAATATAAAGTTGAATTTGCTCTTTCTCTCATCAGAGGTTGAGGTTTATCTATATAACTTCCATCTGCTAAATTTCTTACAAAAGGGAAGACTAAGTTGTTGGTAAGAATATTTTGCCACACATGACAAAAGAACACTGTTCAAAACTTTCAAGTTTAAAAGATGAAATAAGAGTTTCTTGTCCGTTTGAACATACCTTAAGAGATAATGTAATCTGATAAAATATAATTAACATTTAGAAGTGGGCTACTTTATGAGGAGCCAATTTTTGTCTTCTAAACTTATTCGTTTTCCTGTGTACGAGTATCATGTTTTCTTCATACCCATTCTCCATTGCTACGTTTATTATGTATCCATTTACTAATAATAATTCTCTATGTCAATGGGCACGTTTTACTGATGTTTGGTTTTAAAATGAAGTTTATACATGTCCAACAATTAAACAAAAAAATTTTGGGGACCAAAACAATCTTGAAAACAAATACCTATTCTGAGATAAGTTCCAGTTGTAATGTAAACAAACAAGATGCATGGCTGCACTTTCATTGGTCAAATCACCTTTAAATGTGTAAGAAAATGTAGTTTGCTCTCCAACACTAAGAAGGTAATAAAAATATATATCTAGTACATGTCTGTGAAGCCTTGGCGCAGAGCTACGGGACTTGCGCTGGTTCGAGTCTCCATGGGGGAAGAAATTTTCTCATGGTATTTCGGCCAGTATGGGACCGGTGCCCACCCAGCATCGTGAGGCATTTGGGTAGCTACAATAAGTAGCGGCTCCAGGTTGAGGAAACCAGCTATAACGGCTGGGGGAATCAACATGCTGACCACATGTCACCCCTGCACTGGCTGATGATCATCTACCTCTGTGATTGACACACGTGGATGTGAGGGGCCAGCAGCCGGCTGGTAGGCTAAGGGCCTTCTAGGCCTGTCGCGCCAGGAGAGATAGTACATGTCTGTAAAAGTTACATGGGAGCATTTTAAAATATGTAATTACAATTTTAATAGATTAAATAAGCATTACATAGGCCCACTTTCAAATAAAATATCTAAACACTTTAAAAAGTTAAACAATGTGTCATTTAAAACTAATAAAACTTTACAAAATATAATAAAAAACAATAAAACCAAAATAAAAATAGAAACATTATCAGGTTATATAAATTGAAGCGTGGCACATGTGGCAATGTCTATACAGGACAAACTGGTAGACCTTTTATATCTCAGATAAAGGAACACTTGAGAGCATATAACAGAAATTTAGAACATTCAAAATATGCTAACCACCTATTCCAATTTAACCATTGTTTCGATCCAAATTTTGAAATTTTACATGTTTGTGATAAGGGTAAGAAGTTGGACCTTTTGGAGGCTGTAGAAATAAATAAATTGAAAAGTAGTGATAAACTGTTAAATTCTCAACTTGATTTGAATGAATCGCTTTTGTTAAATTAAAAAATTTAAATAAATTATTGTTGTATTGTTGCTTAGATCAGTTGATATGTACTATAATAACACAATTCATAATTTGTTAACATATCTGAAGAAGGTACATTGCACCAAAACAGCCGTCACTGAATTATATATTAATAAATATGAAAATCAAATAAAACTAAGTTTTATTTTTATTTAATTAATAGATGAGCATTGTTTTATTCTTACACATGCACGATGCAGAATACATTGGAATTTCAGTTGTTTCAAAATGGCCATTTTCATAGAATTTTTTAAAGCATTGGAGATGAAAGCATTCTAAAAGCATAGAGAAAGTATCGAAGCATAGAGAAACAAATTATTTTGAATGCTTTCAAATAGTTTAGTGAAAAATACCCCACAACCATTGAGGATGTGTGAAAATAACAGCAAAATTTATAGGTGAGTTAGCATGGTACATAAATTCTGTTCATAACGAAATTATACCAGTAAATAAAGGATACCTATCAACATCATGGAAAAAGTGTAGATGTCTGATTAGGTAGGCCCATATACAATTTTATTGTCATAAATAAGAAGTGGAGGAAGATCCTATGCCATCTTAATTGTATTCAGTTTTGTTTCCCATAAAATATGATTTTGATTAAGAACTATGTTTCTATCACTGACAGTTCCATACACAATTCAGTCATTATGTCACTTAATAATACTACGCTTCCCACAATAGACAGTCGATGGAGTAATAGCCCACGCAGGTTTCTTTACAGTACAACTGCAACTTAGCTTGGACTTAGAATAAATTACTGTTTCATATTTCGCTTCCATTAGTTCGCTACACATTACATCAAATTGGTAGCTGAAATTTAATGCTGAGAAATGTTCATTTTTCTTTGCACATGAATACATAAGTTCTAATAGAATAATAATAATAGTTTTATTTATTCTGGCAGAGTTAAGGCCATAAGGCCTTCTCTTCCACTCAACCAGCACAATTACAAAAAAATATTTGACAATATAGATATACACTATACTAATTATAAACAGTTAAAGATATATTAAATGTGGTAATGTAAATTTCACATGCAAACAATATTTTATACCATAATAACAATAATACAATAATAATAATAGCATAAATATGATAAATTATACAAGAAACACCAATTAATATATATACCTTACACTGGATAATGATGAAGTAGAGGTAATAGCAAATATAAATTTAGATTTCTTTTAAAAGATGCCAATGTCCGGCAGCCCCTTATTTCTTGTAGTAGGGTATTCCAGTTGCGAGAAGTGAAGATTAGTATATGACATGGAGTGATGTGATGTCCTATGTTGCAGTATATTAAGCAACAGACTACGTTCTGAGCATATGTGAATGCTATACAGCGAGTTATAATGCATACTAAATAAGTTTACGAAAGTGTGAGATTTATTTAGTTAGATTTAGATGAGCGCATGTTAGTTTAGTAATACACCAGATTAGTTTAAAAGTGTGTAACTTATTTAGAAAGGTTTACATGAATGCAAGTTAATGTACACCAGATGAATGAAATATAATATGTAATTTATTTCATTACATTCAGTGGATTAATTTTGCCACTGATAATTTTTGTGAAATATGTACACCCTTAGACAAAAAAATGTCATATCTTGAATGCACATTTCTTCTAAGTCCTACTCGGCACAGCGCTGGGTTCAAACTAAGAAACTAGTCATAACTGTGCAGTCCTTGAGCTACTGGCATTAACTGAAGACACTCCTGTGTGTCCTGTTAGGTCAGCGGTAAAGCATGCAGTCACTGTTTCTGTTAATGAAGGTCGCAGGTTCGCATCCTCAATTATGCAATTTTTTCATGATATTTGTATTAACCCCTTGTGGGCAAAAACCCGTATATGGGTCACCTGTCCTTTCCCTCGTGAGCAGAAACCCATAAATGGGTCGGAAAAATACATCCTACTTTGCACACTACAAATTTTGTTCACAAACTGAAATGGAGAGGGAAGAAAAATAATTTTCAGGTTTAAAATTCATATGAACAATACAGCAATAAAACATGTGAACACTTGTGGATTCTTTATTCATTTTTTGAAAACATGTTCTGGGAATTTTGTGTCAATGTTGGTCATACTGGTTTCACATACATATCCTGCTAACTGCTGGAGGTTACATTTATCTTTCCAGGGTTACATGATTTGCTAGCGCATGTGCACTGCGATTCTGTGGAACTTACAAAGAATTTGTGTGCACCCTTTTCTGGACCTTATCAGAAACTTCTGCTAGATGGAGATATCTGTGAAATCTGAAAGACCAACATTTGAAAATATATTTTAAAAAAATAGTTCACTCCATTTTGTTAGGTTCCGATGGAGCAAGTTAGTGTGCATCAAATTACGGCTCAACTGCACTTCTACTAGCGCTTCATTTTTCAGTTATATTGTTGTAAACTATAGCTCTTCTGTATTTAGTAACATTATTTAATATTTTAAACTTTTTCAAACAATTTTTATAACATTATTAAGCAATTTTGAAGTATTTATGTAAATATGCAAATCACAATATTATGACACTGAGACAATATTGTGATACTAACTGCTATTTTGTCCACAGATTATAGGCTATTGCTTAGTCTATGATTTTTCTATCACTGTTTTGGGTTATCACTGGATGGATCAGCATTTAGGGAGTAATAAGTAAGTGTACACCCATTTTTAATAAATGTTTGGTAATTTTAATATTATTAATATTTTTTTAAACATAGATTTGGGGATTTATTGCAAATATTGGTCATTTAAATGTCATAGCGACAGATAGTAATCGAGGATGATAATCAATATGTGGTTCGATTGTGGGTTATCACTGGCTCTATAAACTCTGGCGCATGCGCACTGTTGTTCTATAGGACTTCGAAAATATTTCATGCTAGTTTAAGTGCAGTTTTTCCCAAATTAGTTTACACTTCATTAAATAATATGCATATAATTAATTTTTGTTAGGTTGGGAAAGGGGAAGTTGATGAACATTCACTTCTTATAAAGATGATTGGGAATTTATTGTAAAGATTGGTCATACTGATTTTACATGTATGTCTGCCATCTAGCGGAAATTTCTTTAAGCATTCGCGCATATGCACTATGATTCTGTAGAACTTACCGTCGCACATAAATTCTTCTAAGTTCTATAGAATCCCAGTGCACATGCACTAGTGCTTCATGTAATCCCAGAAAGATAAATGCAACCTCCAGCAGTTGGCGGTATATGTATGTAAAATCAGTATGACCAACATTGACAAAATTCCCAGAACTTGTCTAAAAATGTATAATTAACACAAAATGAACTAGTAGAAATATGATTTTACGTGGTAACCGTCCGACATTTTTAATTTTTCATAGAATAACAGATACGAAGAGGTAATTTATTTTATGTATCAAATCATATTTAAAAAGCAAGGAACCTAAAAGCTAACCAAACCTAAATCAATAACTGTAACACAAATCAATTGCTCTAACATAGGTGAAATGCAGGGAACGTGAAAGTGATGTTGGCAATATCTGGAGTATTTTGGGTTGTTGATGGTGGCAACATTGGAACAACATAGGAAGAAGAAGGAAAATAGCAGAAAGTAGCAAGTAAGCAATGTAGCACGACCATGTTTTACGTAAATATATAAATATAAAAAAAAGATCGTTGCAACATTGGAAGATGTTAAAAACGTGTTTAAAAGTGTTGCAAAATGTTTTAAACGTGTTTAGTGCATCAGTGGCATAAGAAATAAGATTGAAAATTTTGTGCGACAGTTTGTATAGCACACCCGAAATTCATTGGGCGAGGTAATCTAAATGTTTTTGGCAGTTATTATGGCAGTCATATGAGAAGGATGAAAGAGGATAGATGGCCTGGGAACAGAGAAAGACCTACAATGCAATGGAGAAAAGAAATGACTAAGCTTGAGAGGGCAATTAGAGAAGATGCATGGAATAACGGATATGGAATCCAAATGCAGGATGCAGCAAAGGCTGTAGGATTCCCACTTGAACAAATTGAAATAATCTGAATATTCAAAACATTCCTCACTGTGGGAAAGACTTGTTAAGTAATAATTTTAAATTTGCATCATGGTACTACTAGGCTACAATTCAATGAGAAGTCAAATCACTTATTTCATTGTAGTGTCACCTAAATTTGAATTAACTTGGGTAAATTGGCAAAAGCTAACACCATGTATGACAGTCTCAGCCAATCAAAGTGACGGATTTGTAGTGAAAGATTTTTTTTTTTCACTGGCTGTCATTAGTAGCAATTTTAATAAGCTAGCCAACTTGAAACTGGAATGTCAAAAATTATGGCATTTCATTTTAACGGATAAGGTCGATAAATGGGTGCACAAGAATTCTTCTAAGTTCCACAGAATTGCAGTGCACATGCATGACTTACAGGAGTTGCTGTAATGGTTAATGTAGCTTCCGGTAGATGGCTCTGAAGTCGGCATTACCAACTTTAGGAATAAATTCCCAAATGCTAAAAAAATGGACATAAACTAACTTCCCATTTCCTAACCTAACAAAATCTACATGCATTATTATTTATTCCCAAATGCTAAAAAAAAAAAGGACGTAAATCAACTTCCCATTTCCTAACCCAACAAAACAATTTACATGCATATTATTTAATAAACTGTAAACTAATTTTACGTACACTAACACTAAATATGGTTTGGAATTATTTTCTAATGTTGGTAACTCCAATTTGAGAGCCACCTAGCAGATGTTACATGAAGCATTTCCATGTCTCTAGAACCCGATGCACAATATTCACGTAATTTATAAATATTTAAAAATCTTAAGAAATGTTTATAAAATGGTTCCAAAATGTTTAAAATGGTATGAAACGTTATTATATATCGTTGAAAAGTGTTTAGTGCATCAGTGGCATAAAAATGTTAGATGGAAAATTGTGCGCATCTTAAAGTGAACCTCAGCCATGTTAACAAAGCATTTGTCACAAACCATTTAATCAAATAAATCTGAAGGCTATATTATCATTAATATCTCTATATTATTTGTAATTACCTGCACGATTGCTGGATCATTGGGTAGGGGGCCAACATTGTTAACAACTCTGATGTCCTTAATATCAGATCCCCTAAAAAGAATATAATCATAAACTTGATTTTGGGGTGCAATTGGGAACTCTGTCACTCGATCTTCAGTTCCAAAGGAACGAACTGTAACAAACGAAATCAGAATTAAATCAATGCGATATACTTAAAAATATCTAAATCTCCAAGTGAACTGTCAAACATTTTGACGTTGAAGTTTATTTTTTATTTTTAACGAACAAGGTACAGAGACAACTGGAATTAATTTCATCAAATTCTAATACGTATATCGCGACGCTATATTTTATAACAAAGTGTACTTTCAGAGAATGAAATTCAATTACGTATTCGAAACTCGAGAATGCCAACCATTTTTACTTACCGTTTGCTAAAGCGATTGTGCATTCCTGCGGATCTACAGTAAATAATCGGCCTTCATAACGAATATCTGCTTTCGATATTAGACTTATTTTACTCCCTAATTCAGGCATTCCAGCACTCATCTTAATTCAGTCTTTAAATTCGCCGGATTCCCTAGATATTAACGGACTCACTTCACCATCTGCACTGATGTAAATCTCTTTCGTTTACACACAAATGGCGTACATGACGTCACATAGATGGCGTACTAATCTGATCATGGTACTGTTACTTTTGATATTTTCATGAATTAATATTCCCACATATTCTTTTAATCAACGATCATAATTATTATACATAATTTAATTTAATATTATTTAGATACAGTCTGGCATTCTTTAAATGTAATGTGAGTCGTTTTACTTTTATGACTTACATATTAGTACCTTCTGCCCATAATGGCGACTACTGTGGGAAGGATTTGTGGAGCAGGACTTTTAAAATCTAATCATGGTGCTTTAAGGCATCAGGTATGCGGGATTTGTAATTATTGTTATAAATATATCTCAATTAACGCAAATTTAAGATTTCCGCTCTAAGTCCATTCCAATAGTATTAATGTCCAAAGGATAGGTCACCTATTTGTTACCTATAATGTAAAAAAATGAACTCCAATTAGTTTATTTTAAAATAGCCTTTACCAAAATTATATAAAATATATAATGTAGAGAGATTTATGAACTTTTTAATTAAAGAGTGACCTTTCTTTCGTCTCATATTTTCGACACTTTTTTTTCTCAATCTTGAATTAGTACTTACAGCTAAGCAATGCCCTTTTTATTGATATATCTGACATTACTATTATATGTATTTTCAGGCTAGAAATTTAACGACAGCTTCATTTAGTGGTTGGACAAAAGGGCGTAAAACGGTTAGTATTTTAATAAAATGCTTGAGATTGTGCTTATAAGGTTATACTATAAGAGATAAAGTTTCCATTATGCATAAAAGGTATTATATATTATTAAGACTTTTATCTTTTTGCAGTTATACGCTGCCCTTGGAATTTTGACTGGTGGGACAGGAGCTCTTTTATTTGCTCTTGACCAGTCTGTAAGAGCATCTGAGCTTGAACTCCATTCACCAAAAAATCCATGGAGCCATAATGGATTTTTGCATCTCTTGATCATGCCAGGTAGTATCAGAATGTCTAGATATTCTCAGAATGCTTCAATTTTTTTTATTGTCAAATATAGTCAACTGCATGTTAGAATGGACCATAGCTTGCAAACTTTATGGCCACAGGTCGTAAATTATCTTGAATGTTGTTGATTAGATGATGTATGTTTGTGCTACCAACTTATTTTTTCTTTTCTTTTTAAATGCGACATCATATGGTATGTTTTCTTGCTACATAGTACTGGTACATCAATATTTTTTATCATATTATGTAAAATTACATAGTACATATTGTTTTCATAATATGTGAAGTAGTTGAAATGTGCTTGGAGTCTGTTACTGTTTTGAAAGTTGCTTATACTAGAATAATGGGACTGTCCAGGAAAAGGCGCAATAGCACAACTTCACAAAAAAACTGCAAAAAATTACCATTGTAGAATTTAGTTACCAACCTGAGATGTGTACACTTAATTCTTGATGAGATAAAAGTACAAGAAAAAGGGAAGAAATTAATTAGATATTCACATAATTCTAAAAATTGTCAAAAAACAATATGGCTGCTGGGCAAAAGTCACCTTATAATCAAGGGAAAACAGAACTCCCAACCCAACATATCTATCTTAGTAAGCAGTCACATTGCTTCATTTGGAATTGCTGCCTCCTATTCCACCAGAATATAACATCCCAATATCCTACAGCATCCTCAAGAACTAAATAGCAAAAAAATATATATATGTCTTAAGATAATTTTTGTAATGTAAACTAATTGTAGCTAACCTACCCATATGTACCAAAACTTAAGGAATTCTTATATCAACATGCTTTCAGAAAGTAGAAAACCAATCACTTATCAAGTTGTTTAATAGTTTCGGAAAAACTGCACTTAAACTAGCGTGAAATATTTCAAGGTCCCATAGAACAACAGCGCGCATTCGCCATAGTTTATAGAGCCAGCGATAACCCACAATCGAACCACATATCGATTATCATCCGTCACTATGAAATTTAAATGACCAATATTTGCAATAAATCCCCAAATCTATGTTAAAAATATATATTAATAATATTAAAATTACCAAACGTTTATTAAAATGGGTGTATACTTACTTATCACTCCCTAATGCTAGTCCAACCAGCAATAACCCAAAACAGCAGTAGAAAAATCATAGGCTAAGTAATATACTCTGTGGAGAAAATAGCAGTTAGCATCACAATATTGTCTAACAGTGTCATAATATTGTGATTTGCATATTTAAATAAATACTTCAAAATTGTCTAATAATGTTATAATAATTGTTTGAAAAAGTTTAAAGTATTGAATAATGTTAGTAAATACAGAAGAAGAGCTATAGTTTACAACAATATAACTGAAAAATGAAGCGCTAGTAGAAGTGCTGAGCCATAGTTTCTTCTCACCCAGAAACCTACACTCCAGTTTTGTGAACTTATATGAAAAATCATTTGCAAATACATAAAGCAACAGAATTCATCAAATGGGCAGTTTCGTGTGGGGAAAAGAAAGTATTAATCGCCCAGATCTTTGGAATCTTCTATGTACTCATGGCCACCATCCTTCTTCATGCATCAAAAAATACCAAAACGATTTGCCCTAATAGGATGAGAAAGTTCCAAAACCATCCCACAAAAGGGATCCATAATTTTGGATGGAAGTCCCAACTTTTATTCCACTCTACTGCAGATTCTTCATCAACACACACCACAAGGAAGAGGTCTCCTATAAGTAACTAATACTGTCTCTCCTCTTCTTCTTCTTCCTTCCAAGTATTAGGCCAAGGCCTGTTACGATCCTATAGAAAATTTTCCCTCCAGCGTTTCATAGGACGGCCATCTTTGTCCTCTTGGTATATAATTATAAACAGCTTTGGGGATCCGATTTGAACTCATTCTTTCAAGATGGTGTTTCCAATTTAGTTGGTACTGTTTAATATATTCCAAAATTGGCCTAGTCTTTAATTCTTTTAAGATATCGGTGTTCCTTTTCCGATCCCATCTGGTGTAACCTTTGTAGAATCCTATAGCCCAACCGGAACCTTAACAAATATTATAATAATTACACACATATTACAGGAATATTTTATGTTACCTCACTGTTGTGCATGAATCTCATTTCACAAGCCGTTATTCTGCTTTCATGTTGTCTTTTTAGTGTCCATTCTTCACTACCATAGGTCAACACTGGTCTAGCCAAAGTGTTATATAAACGTAATCTGGTGTTTTTTTGTACAAGGGATGGTTTCATAACTTGATTAATAATTCCTAAACTTTTATTATAACTAGTAATTTTTTAAGGGATATCCTTTTCATCCCAGATACGTGTCACAACATGTCGCTCTCCTAATACAAAAAAATAAAGGATATACTACATGTCATTACATATTTCAATATAATATGAAAAAATATTCATCTACCAATACTATGTTGTAAGAAAATCTACCTTAGATGTTAGAGTAAAAAAAAAAGTATGTTGATACCATAAATGTTTGTACGTCTTCATCGTTAGCATTCAAGATATTTATAACTAGCAGCTCATTCTGTCATGCAGTGGTCTACTCTTCTCCTCCGTTGTCCAGCTTTTGTAGAAGAGACCAGCCTTTCTGCTAAATATTGGAGTGCAAGAGAGCGAATGATTTCATTATCAAGTGCTCGACATTAGATACCAACCAACATTTCCTTCACAATACCCGAACAATGAAGTATATGGAAATGTGGATCTATCTGGACTGAATGATTTTCTTATTTTTAAAATGTGTGTAGAGGTAAGTATGTTATGACCAGGGAACGGAAGTTCATGCCCTAAAAACATGAAGAATAAGTATGCATTTATGCCGTAAAAATAGCTAAATATGCCACAAAATATGCTGTAAAAATAGCTAAATATGATACAAAATATGCATAATCAATCTGAGATTATTTTAACAGAATAATACGTTATAGGTTTATAGGTAACTTACGTTTAATCTCTGAATTTTGAAGTGCTTGCCTCATTGCTGAATGCTCCATTACTACTGTTGCAGTTCACAACTAACCAGTGACGTATGTTTTCTGTTGTAAATCTTCGCCTGTTGTCTCTCAGCATAGCTTTGTAGCGCGAAAAACTTCGTTCTACGTCACAATAAGTAAGAGGGGCTTGCAAAAAAAACTGTGAGCTGTTCTATAGATAACTTTGTTGGTTTGTTTGGTGTTTTTCCTTCGAGAATATCCCGAATTTCTGCAAGTTTATAATAGCCAGGGTTTTTGGAAAGATTTTTTTTTTCCACTATATCTCCTACATTTCCCGGAACTGATATTAAACTGGAGATCATTCTATCGAAATACTTGAGGGGCTCCCAATGGGTGTGCCATTCATCGTTAAACAAAATTCATAAATATAAATTAATCATGTTTACTACGTTACATTTTTTAATTAACTATTTAATTTATATTAATGAAATTTTAAAATTTAAAAATCTTTAAATATTTGAAAAATACAAATAAATATACCAAATATGCAGCTTCCCTGCATAAATGTTAAAATATGATGCATTTATAAATAAAGGTAAAATATGCACTTTTATGCACAATAAAAGCAATATTATTGTATTCAGAAATTTGTGATTCGTGTAGATAATCTTTCGGCATATTTGCACAACGAGAAAGAACAAATATGCAAGTGCATGAACTTCCGTTCCCTGGTTATGACACATAACGGTTCAACACACATATACTTTATTGTTGGGGAGAAATAGGGAAAAAATGGATTAGAATTTCACGTAAATCTAACTTCAAATTGTGGGGGGGGGGAATTAGAAGAAGAAAATATCAGGAATTTACCAGATTAAATGCGGAGATTGTGACAAAATTTACGTAGGAAAACAAAAATAAATTTGCAAAACCAGGGTGAAGGAACATCTTAGGAATGTCAAAAATGGTGAAGTGGAAAAATTTAGCAATATCTCCTCAAGCTTGGTCAGAAAAACTTCTAATTGAAAGAAAGGCTAGATTAAAAGAATTAGAAAAACCAAATGAGCTTATGGTTTGGGAAAAAATTCACATTCAAAAAAGAAAAAGAAAGAAAAATTAATGAATTTTGAAATTCCCGGGAAAGTTGATTTGATTTGGAGGTTCATTGGTCTACCAACAGATGGAATAAAAAAGTGCTCCTGGATAATAGAACATTATCATTAAATTACTGATGATGAAACCACCTACATTTTGAACCTGGTCTAATTAGAAGATGCAATATGAGTTGAGGTAAACAGAATTTATTTTAATTTTATTGTAGGAACCATCCTTGTTTTCCCCCCTCCACAGTAAAACTTTAATAATTTATTTCACTGGGACTTTTTATGTTTTTCCAATGTGTATCATTACCAATTGATAAATATAAAAAATTCACCAGATGTCAGGGTTATTTTGTTTTTTTGTAATTTTGTGACATTCCTTGTTTTTTCCTCTGTGGTCCTAAATTATGTTATCAGCAGTAAATTTATCTTAGCTAGAAAATTGCCAAATATAAACAAAAAATCAGGTAAAGGTAGAAAAATTACAATGTTACTTTTTAGGCTTCAAAGCTAAGGTTGTTTCAACTATAATGCTTGGCAGAGGCAGGTTTCCCACCCTATCATATGTATAAATTTGTTAATTAATACTTCAGTCATGGAAGTTCATTTGTAGTTAAATGAGATAGAATTTTGAACATGTTATAGGGAATCAAACGTGAAAATTATTTTCAGTCTGATCATCTTACCTCAATATTAATGTTGATTTGTTCTTGGACATGTTTCAAAACAATTCTGTTTTATTGTCAGCTTGTCCAAACTGATTAGATTTATGTTGCATACCCTGGATGTTGATGTCAGCTCCATCCTGTGGTTGGCCAAAGAACCTCCAAACAAGGTCACGCTCCGTCGGTATTTAAAAAATCATAGCTCTGTTTTTGTTCTGAATATAGATTTTTTCCAAATAGTCAGCTCTTTTGTATTTTCTAACTGTTTTAACAATTTAGTGTCCGAATTTATACTATGTTGTTTATTTGTTTCTTCACTCACCTCATACTTCATAACTCCCACGCAGACTCGAGTTTCGTCACTTCATATGTGACATTCTCAATGCTGTATTACGTTCACAACTGATGTCCAACGGCCTTCTATTCTGCAGATTGAATTGAAGTTATGTAGATAGGAAATAACACTATGAGGTTTTTTAATATTGTTTATTTGTTTCTTCACTCACCTCATACTTCATAACTCCCACGCAGACTCGAGTTTCGTCACTTCATATGTGACATTCTCAATGCTGTATTACATTCACAACTGATGTCCAACGGCCTTCTATTCTGCAGATTGAATAGATTGAATTGAAGTTATGTAGATAGGAAATAACACTATGAGGTTTTTTAATATTGTTTATTTGTTTCTTCACTCACCTCATACTTCATAACTCCCACGCAGACTCGAGTTTCGTCACTTCATATGTGACATTCTCAATGCTGTATTACATTCACAACTGATGTCCAACGGCCTTCTATTCTGCAGATTGAATAGATTGAATTGAAGTTATGTAGATAGGAAATAACACTATGAGGTTTTTTAATATTGTTTATTTGTTTCTTCACTCACCTCATACTTCATAACTCCCATGCAGACTCGAGTTTCGTCACTTCATATGTGACATTCTCAATGCTGTATTACGTTCACAACTGATGTCCAACGGCCTTCTATCCTGCAGATTGAATAGAAGGCCGTTGGACATCAGTTGTGAACATAATACAGCATTGAGAATGTCACAAATGAAGTGACGAAACTCGAGTCTGCATGGGAGTTATGAAGTATGAGGTGAGTGAAGAAACAAATAAACAATATTAAAAAACCTCATAGTGTTATTTCCTATCTACATAACTTAATTATATTATTTTTTTCAGACCAAACATGAGCAGCAACTGCAGATTTTTCTATTTCTTATGTGTTCTTTGATTCTAATTTTTAGATTTCTTTTTGTTTTTCCTATATATATCTTTTCACAACCCGTGCATTCAATTTGATATATTCCTGATTTTTTTATTTTTACCAGTTTTTTTCATTTTTGTTGGTTTTTATTAGTTTGTTTAAACTGTAGTTATTTTTCGGTGCTAATTTAATATTAAACTTCACAAATATCTTTTGGAATTTATTGTGTATCCAAGGGTGATATTTGAATTTCCTATATTTTTTCATAGGTGGTTTTTTTTTTCAAGAGTACTTCTGTTTATCATTTTTTGTTTCTTATACTTTTCAATCCTTTTATGTACCAAAATTAAATATGAAAATTATCCTTAAAAAGGAATTGAAAAAACTGTACTAACAGAATGTTTATGTGCAGCATCCGAAGAGGGTATGAAGTTTACAAACAAGTGTGTGCAGCCTGCCATAGCATGAGATTTATTGCATATCGTAACCTGATCGGAGTTTCTCACACAGAACCTGAAGCCAAAGCAGAAGCCGAAGAAATTCAGGTTAGTTTCTTGAACCTATTTTGGAGAATCTAAAAAGGATATTCAGAAATGTTTCCCTTAAAAAAATTATGTATTTTTCAAACACTAACCTATAATGTTATTTAATAACTCAGATCTTATTATTAAAGCAGATCTTTAACAATGAAAATTAAAGTGATATTTTAATCACCAGTGATTAAAGTATTCAATTTTTGAAAATATTTATTTTTCAATGTTTATTTTAAATACCACACAAACCAGACATAAGTAACAAAGAACTGTTCCTATAAACTGTTTACATTAAAGGTGTTACTGCAGTTTTATAAGTTTGCTCAAAGAATAAGGAATAAAATTAGTCACAAACTTTATGTACACAGTAATGAACGAGTTGGAGAAAATGCTTCAACATCTCACCTCATAAAGTTGCGTGTCTTCACGATATCGGTTTCAATCTTCAGTAAAATTCCAACTGTCAAAATTTCGTCGTTAACATCATCTTCTGAACTGCCATCTGGTGTCGATTTTATGAACTTGGAGATCAAATTATACAACAAAAGACTTAAAGAATTCACCACCCTACAACCTGATTCAAAAGAAAAGAAACATTTCAAGAAAATTACTTACCATCCTGGAACACACAGAAAATTTAAAAAAAAATATTTAACAAATTTGATATTACATTAGCATTGATTAAAAATTTAGTCTGGATATTCTACTAGTAACTGATAAGAAAGTTAATGTTCCAGATAGTAAAAATATCTGGAATTTACGAAATCAGTTGCAATGACTGCAATAAAGTATTTATGGGAAAAACTAAAAGGAATTTAGAAACTCGTACAAAAGAACACTTTAAAAATATTAAAAATGGTGAAATTGACAAATCGGCAATTGCAGCTCATAGTTTGCTAGAGAATCACAAAATCGGAAGAGAAACTAAACTTTTGAAACATTTAGAGAAACCTTTGGAATTGGCATTTTGGGAATAAATATAAAGCAATGAATTTTGATATCCCCATGAGAATAATTTATCTACAAGTTCATAAAATCGACACCAGATGGCAGTTCAGAAGATGATGTTAACGACAAAATTTCAACATTTGGATTTTGACTGAAGATGGAAGTAATACTATAGTTTTGGAACCGGTATTGTAAAGACACACAACTTTTTGAGGTGAGATGTTAAAGCATTTTCTCCAACTCATTCATTAATGTAAATTCCCTAATCGGTATCAGGGTAAGAAATTAAAAAAAAAAGGATCAAACAGAGGAATAATTAATTTACAATGTAAATAACTAATGGTATATTAATTAATTAAATAAAAATAAAACGTAGTTTTATTTGATTTCCATATTTATTATATAATTCAGTGACAGCTGTTTCGGTACACTGTACCTTCTTCAGACATATTAACAAATTATAAATTGTGTTCCAACTGATCTAAGCAACAATACAACAATGGTATATTAAAATAATGTTGGGAAGTAAACATTATTAGGTATAAACATTGAAATCCATCGGAAAACATTTTTTAACAACTCACTTCATAAATTTTGCATTTTTCACAATACTGCAGCATCATGAAAAACACGAAATTTAAGAGGTGAGTTGTCAAAAAATGTTCTCCAATGAATTTAAAAAACTAATGGTATGTTATGTTTCAGGTGCAAGATGGTCCAGATGAGCAAGGCAACATGTTCATGCGGCCTGGCAAGTTGTCTGATTACTTCCCAAGTCCATATGCTAATGAAGAGGCTGCCAGAGCAGCAAATAATGGAGCCTTCCCACCTGATCTGAGTTACATCACTCTTGCCCGACATGGTGGAGAGGTGGGTAATTGTATTTCCTTCCAGAACTAAATGTAGCCTAACAAGGTAATTGTTAACCATTACATGCTGAAATCTGTCTTGAAATTTCTCCCAGAGAAGCATTGTGATGTACAAAGGCCATGTTAAAAAAAATATCTGCCATTTTTAACTGCAAGGCACTAAAATTCATTGCCAAATCTCTCATTTAAAGTATGGGGAAGTAATACAACTCCTGAATTGGTAGATTGCATAACCCTCACTATCTGCTCCCCATGCCGTGTCCTGCCTCACTTCAATAATAAATTCTCTCTGCAACATTGGGTGATAAAGATAATAAGAGTAATGAAACACTTACTTACTTACTTCCTCACTGGCACTATCGAACCCGTGTTCATGGCCGCACGGACATAAGCTCTCCATACATCCCTATCCTGAGCTAATGCTTTCCAATCATTCCCTGTATAATCTACTTCCCTCAAATCATAGTTAATGTTGTTCTCCCACTCATTCTTGGTCTACCAACTGGGTGTTTTCCTTCTGGCTTTCCTACAAGAAGTTTCCATGCACATCTTTCATTCCCCATACGTGCAACATGTCCTGCCCATCGCAGTCTACGAGACTTAACTGTTCTTATTATATCTGGCTTCCTATAAAGA
Organism: Diploptera punctata; assembly: GCA_030220185.1. Taxonomy (NCBI): domain Eukaryota; kingdom Metazoa; phylum Arthropoda; class Insecta; order Blattodea; family Blaberidae; genus Diploptera; species Diploptera punctata. The sequence goes on from JASPKZ010003800.1 coordinate 479,591, forward strand.
CGATGTAGTTCATTGTTGTGTAGTCTTCTCCATTCACCTGTATGTTCATCTCTCTTTGGTCCAAAAATTTTCCTAAGAACTTTATTCTCAAATACTCGTAATCTCCTTTCCTCCCTTAAAGTAAGAGTCCATGTTTCACACCCATATAATATAACTGGTAGAATAATAGTTTTATATATTTTCAGCTTAACGTTCTTTGAAAGGAGTTGGGACATCAAAAGTCTCTGCAATGCATAATAGCATGCATTTCCAGAATTGAGCCTATGTTTAATTTTTTTGTGCATCTCATTCCTATTTGTGATTATTGTTCCTAGGTATTTGAATTCAGCCACTTCCTCAAAATTTCCCTCATTTGTCATTAGCTGTCCATTTCCATTATACAGGGTGGACCGCTCGAATGGACCTAATTTCAATTGCTTGTTACTGGCAAACGGTTGAAGATAGAAACTTAAAACAACGTTCATAGTACAGAAAAACTCACCAAGTTTCGAATCCTGTCGGTAGATGGCACAAAGATACGTTTCTCGTTCTTAGATTTAATTGTTTGTGAAAATGGCGACTCCGCAGATGAAAGCGCAAGCTGTTTTGTGGTATGCGGAGTTTAAATCAATCATTAGAGTTCAAAGGGAGTTCCGGCGTGTGTTTAACCGTGATGCTCCAACTGCTAGAAGCATAAGAAGTGGCGTGATACATTATTAGCTACAGGATCTGTGTTGAAGAAGCATGGTGGTGGTCGCAGAGCATCCGATGAAAATGGTAGCAAATGTTCAAGCCGCATTTGAGCGAAGCCCCCGGAAGTCATTAAGAAGAGCTTCGCGGGAACTTCAAATACCAAAATCGACATTACAACGGATTGTCCACAAATGCCTCAAACTGCACGCATATAAAGTGCAGTTAGTGCAACGTCTGGAGCCGAATGACATGCCGAAACGAGTGGAATTCGCCAATACGATGCTGGACCGTCTCGGCACTGATCCTGACTTCATGACCAAGATTTTCTTCTCGGACGAAGCCCCACTTTCCATTTGTCAGGCAAGGTAAACCGGCATAATGTGCGGATCTGGGGATCGGAGAATCCTCACGCTATTCAAGAGCATGTTCGTGATAGTCCGAAGATGAATGTTTGGTGCAGTTTGTCACATAATAAGGTCATTGGACTGTTTTTTTCTTCGCCGAGAAAACTGTTCGTGGTACCACATATCTTGACATGCTGGAGCAGTTCTTCTTTCCACAAATTGAACAACTGCAGCCTAACATCGTTTTCCAGCAAGATGGTGCTCCTCCCCACTGGTCCAATGAAGTTCGTACGACTTTGGACAACATTTTCCCTGGCCGTTGGATTGGTAGGGGAGGACCAATCGCGTGGCCCCCGAGATCTCCCGATTTAACACCACTGGATTTCTTTCTCTGGGGCTATGTCAAAGATAAAGTTTACACCACCCCAGTCAAAGACCTTCGTGAGCGCATCATAGAGGCTATTGAGAACATTCCAGAAGACATACTCCAACGTCTGGGAAAGCTGAAGATAAAACAGAGAATTGTTTTGAAACATGTCCAAGAACAAATCAACATTAATATTGAGGTAAGATGTCCAGACCAAAAATAATATAATTAAAATAACCTCAAAATATAACTTCCTAAAATTAAATATTAATATACTCCAACGTACTTGGCAAGAAATTGTTCATCGCTTTGATATCGTCACAGTGACTGCTGGGGCTCATATAGAGATGTAGTGATCTGGATATCAAAACTTGGTGAGTTTTTCTGTAATATGAACGTTGTTTTAAGTTTCTATCTTCAACCGTTTGCCAGTAACAAGCAATTGAAATTAGGTCCATTCGAGCGGTCCACCCTGTATACTGAATTTCTACGTGTGACCATACATTTAGTTTTACTGATATTTACTTCCAGTCCTAATTTCTTAGTGTTACTCAATAGTGTGTGCATGTTGGCCTTTAGTATCTCCTCGCTATCGGCCAGTAGTACTACATCATCAGCATAAACTAACAGCTTATTAATACCATTCAGTTGTAAGCCTTCCTCATTCTCTAAAGATTTAATGGCTGCTCTAGTATAAAATTAAATAGTAGAGGAGATAGTGCATCTCCTTCCCATTCTGGATTTCAAAAGTGTCCGAAAACTCTTATAATGAAACACTTTTATAAGTAATAGATGCAGTGCAACATGGAGAACTTTAAATTAAGTAAAATGTTAAATGCAATGTCTTTTAGATAAGGTCAGTTTTAAGAAATCTTGTAAATATATAAGTGGTTGGTATATTTGTTTTGTTTCAGGACTATGTATTTGCTCTCCTCACTGGTTATTGTGATGCACCAGCTGGAGTGGTGCTGAGAGAAGGGCAGTATTACAACCCTTACTTCCCAGGTGGTGCTATCAGCATGGCGCAAGCACTTTATAATGAGGTATAACAACATTAATATTTGAAGGAAGTGACACTATGAGGTTTATTTTAATTAATAATTGAGTTAGAATGTAACACCTCATAATTGTAGATTTCTCGAAGACATGTTTCGATATTTCTGCATATCATAAGTGAAGCTGAAGATGATATGCAGAAGTATCGAAACATGTGTTTGAGAAAGCTACAATTATGAGGTTAAGTTATATTTATTCCAACCAATGTTAAATGAGGTGTTAAATTCTAACACAGTTAATAATTAAGATATTTGATCTGCATATTCTTACCTCTTATGGTTATTTAACATTTTCCAATACTGTTATTTTAACACAGTTCCAATAATGGATCATATTATAATGAGAATTATAGATTTGTATATGTGGAAAGAATTGTTAGTGTTTGTGCCAGGTGTGGAATGGTGTAGTGGGCTGCACACTAGTCTGGAGAACTAGAGGTCCACATTTGATTCCTGGTTCACACATTAATTTTTCTTTTCACAATATCATTATAATACTCTTATGGTTGTTTTTGTTGAACATATGTTTCAAGGCTTCTGAACCCCATCATCAGTGATTATTTAAATAACTTTTATAAATTACACAGCAAATAATTTTTATAAATTACACAGCATTCAAAACAATGCATTTTATCAAGAATTTAAAAAATATATATTATACCGAAGAACTCATAAACATAAAATTATGATTTTATTTTAGGAAGTAATATTTTGAGGCTCTTTTAATTAAATTATATTGAGGTAAGATGAAGAGACTCCAAATAATTTAAATAAAATTATGATTTGAAGAGAAAAAATGTATGCCTAGACTGAGGTTTGAACCCAGGACTTTTGGCTTTCTATGCTAATGCTCTAACCAACGAAGCCTCGAGGCCCCTACACAAAAATTAAACACAGATTTTTCTTATATTTTAGTTGTTTTTTGACTCACCTCATATTTCTTGACTTCCATGCAGACCCTGGGTTTCCTCACTGCTTCTGTGACATTCTCAATGCAAACCAAGTTAACTTCTTCTTCTTCCTTCCAAGTATTAGGCCAAGGCCTGTTACGATCCTATAGAAAATTTACATAACAGCGGCTCATAGGACGGCCCAGAGAGGGAGATATTTCGTCCTCTTAGTACTTAATTAGAAACAGCTTTGGAGATCCGATTTGAACTCATTCTTTCAAGATGGTGTTTCCAATTTAGTTGGTACTGTTTAATATATTCCAAAATTGGCGTAGTCTTCAATTCTTTTAAGATATCGGTGTTCCTTTTCCGATCCCATCTGGTGTAACCCACTGTTCTGTGCATGAATCTCATTTCACAAGCCGTGATTCTGCTTTCATTTGTCTTTTTTAGTGGTACATGGTTCACTACCATAGGTCAACACTGGTCTAGCAAAAGTGCTATATAAACGTAATCTGGTGTTTTTTTTTTTTTGGACAAGGGGGGAGGTTTTCATAACTTGATTAATAATTCCCAAACTTTTATTATAACTAGTAATTTTTTCAGGGATATCTTTTTCATCCCAGATAGAGAGATAATATCCAAGATATTTAAATTGATTAGATCTCTCTAAAATTTTATTCTGGAGACAGATTTTACATTGAATTGGGTCCTTCCCATGAAATGCCATAATTTTAGTTTTGTTAATTGATATTTCCATATTAAATTTGGCAGTCATTTTTTGTAAATTATAAATTGATCGTTGCAAATCATTTTTGGAAAGTGCCAGAAGAGCTAAATCATCTGCAAAAAGAATAGCATCGAGTTTGAGGTTCCTATTGATGGGTATGTATCCTCATTGTGTTTTCCTCCATTCGTTTATTAATCTATTCATATATATAATGAAAAGCACCGGTGAAAGTCCACATCCTTATCTTACTCCAGTGTTGATCTTTTCCCAAGAAGACAATTTGCCATCTTGTTTAAAAACCAAGTTAACAACTCAGATTTTTCTCTTATACATAGTTAATTCCCAGCATCAAATGCTATATGCCGTTGCTTGAGTATGCAAATGACAGCTTCTGTTTAAGAAGACTTATTGGGAATTTGAACACAACTTTATAAATGTTTTAATTATTCATTTCATACATCTCAATGATGGATAAGTCATATTTGAAAAGAAAAGTTATATGCTCAGACTGGGACTTGAACCCAGGACCATTGGCTTTCTAGGCCAATACTCTACCAACTGAGCTATCTGGGCAAGTGGAATTAACAGCGTATATAAGAGAAAGATTTGCATTTAGATTGGAATTTGCTCAGATAGCTCAGTCAGTAGAGTATTGGCCTAGAAAGCCAAAGGTCCTGGGTTCAAGCCCCAGTCTGAGCATATAATTTTTCTCTTCAAATATGAAATACTACTTTATAAGCTAGTAGGGCTTCTTTTGATGTTGTTATTGCCAATTTAACACTTCTCACTAAAGGACAAATTACATTTTTCTCTACAAATACGTTATTTCTCAGCAACGAAATGAGACAGAAATACAATTTTTGTTGTGTATGATTCATAAGGCACTGGAAAAGCTTACCATGTTCATCGATCTTCATGTCTTTATAAACAACAATGGCGGCGAGATTATCTTTCGATGAACGTAAATGTATACTGAAGTGTTATTGGAATGTGGAGAATGTTGTTGAAGTGCAACGACGTTGGATGGTTGAATTTGGGACACCACCACCAACAAGGGTAACAATAACAAGGATCCGAGACAAGTTTGAAGACGATGGAACGGTGCAAAGAAGAAGACGTTCGACTGATAACGAGAGTACTGTTGCAGTCATGCATCGTCTTCAAACTTGTCTCAGATTCTTGTTATTGTTACCCTTGTTGGTGGTGGTGTCCCAAATTCAACCATCCAATGTCGTTGCACTTCAAAATCATTTTCCACTTTCCAATAACACTTCAGTATCCACTTACGTTCATCGAATGATAATCTCGCCACCATTCTTGTTTATAAAGACGTGAAGATCGATGAACATGTTGCTATGCTTTTCCAGTGCCTTGTGGATCATACACAACAAAAATTGTATTTCTGTCTCATTTCATTGCTGAGAAATAACATTTCAAAGAGTGTATACATCAATTTGGGACACTCTGTATAATTTGTCCTTCAGTGAGAAGTGTTAAATTAATAATAAAAACTCTCTACTAATGATGTATTTTTTAAGTAAAGTTTAATTTTTATTACAGACAATAGAGTATGCAGATGGCACTCCTGCATCTGCCAGTCAGTTGGCCAAAGATGTTTCAACTTTCCTAAAATGGGCCGCCGAGCCTGAACATGACACAAGAAAGCTAATGTTAATTAAGGTTAGTAATATATCTTGACTTTATAAACATCTTAATGGCTTATGAAACCTGCAGTTGACTGTTACATTTACTATGCTCCTCCATTGATCCCTATGCTCAGCTAACTGGATCTAATTCATATCTCCAGTATCCAGTTCCATCAAAATATCACCCTACCTCCTATGTCTAGAGGTTCCTAATATCTTTTTTCAAGGTTTCCAATAAAAATTTCAAAAACATTTAATACTGTCATCCATTCACATTATATGATACAAGTTAATACACTGCTCAAAACAATTAGAGGAACACTATGAAATATGCAAATATTTTTTCATTGGATAAAGGTACAAACATGAAATTAATAAAGTACATTATTTGTGGTTATTTATTTATTTATTTATTGCTCATGTCAGTAAAAACAAATGAATAATGCTGACAATTAACTTTTCAAATAATTCCGCTATGTAAGCAATTGAATCTTGTGCTTATTTTTCAAAGTTAAACACTCATTGTATAGAGTTAGTTTCGTGTATGGCCTCCACGACATTCGATGACACTTTGGCACCTTCGTGGCATGCTCCCAATAAGATTCTGGATTTCCTCTTGCGGGATATTCTCCTCCCATTCCTCCTTCAGAACGTCTCCAAGTTGCTGCAGAGTTTGTGGAGCTTGATGTCGGTTCCTGACCTTCCTGTCTAGAAGATCCCACAAGTGTTCAATTGGGTTGAGGTCTGGGCTGACTGCTGGCCACTCCATTACCTCAATTTCATTCCTCCTCAAGAAATCCCTGGTGACAGCTGCAGAATGTGCCCTGGCATTATCCTGCATAAACAGAAATCCAGGGCCTACTCCAATGGCAGCAGGTACTACATGCTCTTCCAGAACGTGCTCGATATACCGGACAGCATTCAGTTGCTGGGGAACAAGTACAAGGTCCGTACGATTGTTGTACATAACTCCGGCCCACACCATTATGGAACCTCCTCCAAATCTAACAATTTCCTGTACAGCCTCTGCAGAAAATCTTTCTCCTGGCCGTCCCCACACCCTCAATCGACCATCACAACGTGTAAGACGATACCTGGATTTGTCCGAGAAGAGCACAGACTCTCACTGGTTCAGGTTCCAATCACCATACGTGGTTTTTTAACGGGCCTTTTTGGGCGAATATTCTCTTTCCTTAATCTGTTCCTTATGGTTTGGTCTGAAACCCGGATTCTGGTAGCCATATGAAGGTCATTCTGCAGGTCTTTTGCAGTTTTTGTATGCTGTCGAAGAGCAGAAAGAACAATGTATCTGTCATCCTGGGGGCTTGTTTTAAATTTACGGCCGTGGCCACGTCTTCTACAATACTGACCTGTCTCTCTGTGCCTGTTGCGTAACCTGGACACCACGGAAGGAGAAACCCCAAGCTCTCTAGCCACTTGTCGCAGAGATTGACCTTGTCGTAAAAGATGTAGAGCATGATACACTTCAAACTCATTTAAATGCCTCATTTTGTCAGAGACTTCAATAAACAAGGCAATAATCAACATTCGTCACTATAGCAACATCAGGAAGCTTACCAATTAGAAATGGCCAGTGCCTTCCAAAATAAAAAATTTCTCTATATTTATTATTTGAGGTAATTTCTTTGTATTTAGGCCATGGATCTTTAAAATGTGTATCCAATTATAAAATTAATAATTAAATTTACATATTGTCCAACTTGCTTTAAAAAACAATTACTTATTCAATTTATTACAAGTGTTCCTCTAATTGTTTTGAGCAGTGTATATTTAGCTTGAAGAGTTTTTTTTACCTTTATCTTTAATTATTTACTTTTTATAGGATTTAAACTTATTTTATATCCCTTACTATTTAATGACTATCTGCTCTTAAAGTGATCCTTATCAAAACAAAACCATGTGAACCTAAAAGAAACTCCAGGCATGACAGGCCTAGAAGGCCCTTAGCCTACCAGCTGGCTGCTAGCCTTACATTCACTTGTGTCAATCACAGATGTAGACGATCATGAAGCCAATGTAGGGGTAACATGTGTTCAGCATGAGTCCCTCAGCCATTATAGCTGGTTTTCTCAACCTGGAGCTGCTACTTATTGTAGCTATCCAAATGCCTCATGATGCTGGGTGGGCACCGGTCCCATACTGGCTGAAATACTATGAGAAAATTTCTTCCCTGTGAAGATTCGAACCAGCGCAATTCCCATAGCTCTGTGCCAAGGCTTCCTGCCTTAACCACTCGGCTAACCATGTGACCTGCACACTTTTAATTGGTTATGGACAACAATGTAGAAGCAGTAATTACGCGAAAAAGCAGTTCCCTTTATTTAATTAAAAATATGTCCTCTGAATATATGGGGTGAATCGTAAATATGGCTATACGTTTGATCGCGTTGTGTGATGAAAATATTACCATTACAGGAAATATGAAATTACCGTTGGAAAGGCAATTATTCAAATTACAACAATGGTATATAACAAAACAGTGTTGAACTTACGTCATTAGTCAAAATGGCATTGAATATGCAACAGCAAATTACAATTGCTGCATGGACAATAATGTATGCTAATGATCGTGAGGCTGCAAGACATGAGTTTAATGTAGCATTGCAGCCGTCGACTGTGGGGAAGTGGAGAAAATGATTGCTGGAAACAGGAAAGAGTAGAAAATCAAACCTTCTGGAAGACCTCGCATTAGCACAGATGCAGAAACAACGAAGAGAATTGTGGAGGCGTTCGACGCTAGGCCACAAAAATTAACCCGCCAAGCTGCACGTGAGCAGTGATTTGTTTTGTTTTGTTCTATTGTTGTAATTTGAAGTATTCCCTTTCCAATCATAACATTATATTTCCTTTAATAATAATATTTTCGTCACAAAATGCGTTCAAACGTATAGCCATATTTCTGAATCACTCTGTACTTGTTATTCTTCGTGAATGAAAATGATAATATTCAAACCGTAGATATTCTGAAATATACCTAATCGATAATTACAACTTAAATAGTTTATTACATATGGATGATGCATTTGAGTCATGCTTCAGTCGATTCTGAAGCAACAAAATGGCTGAAGGTGTTGAGTCTTCTGTTGCTGTGTTGCTATCCAAATTTTTAAAACACAAGTTTGGCAAACCTTTGACTAGTGGTCAAAAAAACAGTTATTTTAAATGTGTTTCACAAGTTCAGTGAAAAATTTCACCAGCTTTCTTGTAATCTACCCCATTAAATGATCATATGTCTTGTATACTTCACATATAAAGTAAAGTAAAGTGATCCCACAACAGGCCTCAGGAGGCCCTTGGGGTAGTGGGAGGTTAGGGCTCCCACTTTTTCTAGACAATCGGCACTTTATGTCAGCCGGGTTGTCAGCCCTGCGTGACGGCCGCCTTTACCCCCAGAACAAGCGTCTGGTACTCATTTTAGTTAGAGGCTGAGTCGACCCCAGGGCCATGGTGCCGCCAGAGGGTTTGGGTCAGTTTAAAAATCCTGACCCCAGCGGGACTTGAACCCTCGACCCTCCGGCTTGTAGCTCAGTGCCTTAACCACTACGCTACGGCGTGCCCCCATACTTCACATATACTCCCTATTAATGTGACTAATTGTAGCACGAATGGTGAAAGGATACAATTGGTGTTTGTTTATGTTGGGATCACTCCAGGAGCGGATCAGGTATAATGAACATATTTAAGTAGTTAAAAAATTGTCTATTTTCAATTTTTAGACATTACATTTTTATGTTTGAAGAGAAAAATTATACACCCACACTGAGACTCGAACCCAGACCTTTTGCTTTCCGGGCCAATGCTCTACCAACTGAGCTACCGGGGCGAGTTGCAATCTAAACGTAAATTTTTCTCTTATACATGTTGCAAATTCCTGTGCACCAAATGCTATGAAACCCTTGTTTCTATTTTTGCAAATGGCGGCTTCTTTATTAAGAAGATATTTATTTGGGAATTTTTATATTACATTATAATGCCAGTATGACTTCTTTTAATGTTTTTATTATTCATTTCATACATCTCAAGGATGGATAAATCATATTTGAAGAGAAAAATTATACGCCCAGACTTTGACCCGAACCCAGGACCTTTGGCTTTTACTTTTTTAACTAGTAAAGCGCATATTTTCAATGTCTTTGTTTATATTTGTTACTTACATCAAAGGATAAATTAATATTTTAAGACAAAAATGTTCACCTAAATCAAGATATGACCCAGGATCTCTGGATCTCCATTTCAGGGTCAAATCTTTGAACGCATTAGACCATAAAAGGCGTTCTCTGCTGAGAAAGTTTTATCCTAATACGATTTTGCTTACTCAGAAATCTATTCATGCGATAATAATTGTTGAAATTCGTAAGCTACCTGACGAGGTAACTTAAGATCATAGCTTAAGATAGAAACTTATCATGAGAATCCCGAAGGGAACCAACTGATGTAGTTTGAAACCTTGCCGCTTTATCCAAGATGTCGGACCTTGAAGACTTCAATCATGTTTTCGATATACGCGGAGAAGAGGAATTTGATAGAGTCTACCAAAGAATTCAACTGGAAGAACAGGAGAATCGGCGTAATATTGCGCAATGCAGACGTCGTTATATATGGTATTATTTGTGGGATGCAAGCATAAATGCGTTCCTCTATAGCAGACAAAAATAACAAGTGGTTTTATCGCTGAGAATTCTGGGTAATTTCTTGCCAATATTACGAAAATGACGACTTTCATGCATGACCAGTTAGTGGGTAGCTAATTCGATCTTTGCACTTGCTCACGGTGAGTCAGCTCACCAGCGATTGGAAGTAATTTGAGTAGAGACTAATGTATTTGCATGCGGCCCTCAGTGTTTTTTCCATTAAGCTATCTAGGTTCCTGATTTAGACAGAAATTTTTCTCTTATACAATCACGTACACTTGAAGTTGAGAACCTTTGTTCTATGCACATTCTAGAAGCTTCTTATTCAAGATGATTTACTTTTATAGCTAGTATAGCTTCATTTTCGATGTTTTTTAACATTACTTTTTTATCTAGTAAAGCAAATATTTTTTTATATTTTTGTTTAAATTTGTCACTTACATTAAAGGACAAAATTAATATTTTAAGGGAAAAATGTTTGCATACAGGGTTCTATAAGGACGAGCAAAATTTCTATCTAAATCAGGAGCTAAGATAGCTTGATAAAGCACTGGAATTGAGATCCAGAGATCCTGGGTTAAAATCCTGGTTTAGGCAAAAAAATGTATCTTAAAATATTAAATTTGTCCTTTAATGTAAGTGATAAATTTAAATAAAAACATTGAAAATACATAACCAATATACCTCTCAATCCTCTAGACTTAAAAACCTTGAGAATATTTGGAAGACAATATATTAATTTAATAAATTATGGAGTTTCTCATTCTGAAGCTTTCTCCATTCTCGGCCTTTGTAGGACTAAGGGTCGTATGCAAATACATTACTCTCTACTCAAATTACTTCCAATCACTGGTGAGCTGAGATCGAATTAACGGCCGCCTTAACCGGTCATGCATGAATGTTGACGTTTTCGTAATATTGGCAACGAATTACCCAGAATTCTCAGCGATAAAACCACTTCCGTTATTTTCATCTGCTATAGAGGAATGCATTTATGCTTGCATCCCGCAAATAATACCGTATACAAACACGTCTGCGACGCACAATATTACGCCAATTCTCCTGTTCTTCCAGTTGAATTCTTTGGTAGACTCTATCAAATTCCTCTTCTCCGCGTATACCGAAAACATGATCGAAGTCTTCAAGGTCCGACATCTTGGATAAGTTTCAAACTACATCGGTTCCCTTCGGGATTTTCACATAAGTTTATATCTTGAGCTACGATCTTAAGGTACCTTGTCAGGTAGCTTTACAATTATTACCGCGTGAATAGATTTCTGAGTAAGAAAAATGTGTTTGAATATAACTTTATCAGCAGAGAACGCCTTTTACTGTCTAATGCGTTCAAACATTCGACCCTAAATATCTGTCTTGGGATCCTATTTTATTATTAATACAAAAATTCCCCTAGAGAGAGAAGAAATAAAAATAGCAAGATTTGTATTATTTTCTTTCTCTTATACTAAAATAGTATTCAACTTGCTTTTAATTTAAAGTAAGATGCAAAAGAGAAATCAGTAATCTAATATTTGTTTTTTAATTTAAAATAAAATTCTTTTTACCTCACCTCATATCCTGTCTTCTGATTAGACCAGTTTCAAAACTTAGGTGGTTTCATCATCAGTAGTAATTTTACAACCGATGTTCTGTCACCCAGGAGCACTGCTTCATACTCCATCTATTCTAGAAACAGTGCACCAGGACATCATAAGGAGGGTTGTTTCTGATCTCTGATAACATATGTTTTTTAAGTTTTACCTTAAGAAAAGCCGTGTCTTCACCATCGAGCATGCTCTAATTGATTGGCTCTTCACCCGAGCTATGGTTCGGCATCGGACTTTCTGCTGCGGAAGACTCTTACGCAGCACAGCTGTGTTTAGAAGTTCCCACTCCTCTTTAATATGCTTTCCAGAGACCATCTATTGTTCAAGGACGCCTGTTTGCCAGTGCCCTTTTGAAGAGTACAAAGACACAAAAGTCCACTCGGTGATGCATCAGGAGACTTCACTGGGATGTTGCTGAATGGAATAGTATGTATTCCAGTTTCCTGCTCCATTCTCTCCAGGAATGCCAAGGTTGAACCCGAGGTGTGACTGGAGGCCTTGTCTTGGTGCACCCAGACTTGGTTTTTGTCTGTACCATAGAGAGCTGGGATTTCAGTCGGGTAAATTGGGATGAGAACTTCTTCCTGGTAGTACTGGGAGGTGATTTTGGCCTTTTTAGCTACTCTACGAATGGTCAGTTTTCCCATTGTAGCAAAATTCTGCGATGACCATAAATCCCTTGGAGAATCTTTCTCTGCATCCGGCATACCACTTTTGAACATTTTTTTCACCCCTTTCTCTATAGTAAATTGCCCAGGGTTTGTTGCAGTCTCCTAGATAAACATATGCTTCATCAAGTGTGACCAAAAATTTCCATTTTTCTCCTGCCAGGTGCTTTTCATAGAGTTTCCTGCTGTAGGTGCGGCATTCGGCAATGTGACGTGGCAACAATTTATGAACTTTGTGGCACTTCTCCATGTTTAAATCTTTGTTTATTATGGTGTTTACAGTTTTAAGGGATATTCCCAATTTGTTTGCAATCACCCTTTGTGTGGCAGGGTTACCACCAGAGATAAAGGCCTTGACCTTTCTGATTACATCTGTGTGTGGGTAGTAGCAGGTCGTGGATTTGCCCGTTTTTTTCCTTTTGGAATGAATCCCAAGTGACCCTTTCCCTTTTTATTAAGCACTGAGCTAATTCCACATTTTGACACCACAAAATTATGTTTTTTGCAAGCTCAATAATCGCAGAATAAATATAATTAGCATCGGAAAGGGCAGAAATATACCCCTCCCAAAACAGGTCTATCTGCTTAGGCATTATGAGAGCAACACATGCATGAGTGTAACAGAAGCAGCACACTGACTGGTTTGATCACCTCGCACGCTCCTGTCCTGATGACTCACACTCCAACGTCACAATCTACTTGGCAAATTGTTCTCAGCGATCGGAAACAACCCTCCGTATATCAGTTGTGAAATTACTGATGAAACCACCTAGGCTTTGAAACTGGTCTAATTAGAAAACATGAAGTGAGGTAAAAAAGAATATATATTTCTGGTTTTAACAATGTTGATACATTTTTCTGGCACCAATAATTTGTCTTCAATTTTGTTTTATAATTTTCCTCCATTCCTCTCTATTTAACACAGTTCTTCCTATATTTCCCTCCCAGTCCTTCAAAGTTCCTCTAATTCCTTGGATCCACGTGAGATTTGGTCATCCTTTCATTCTCGTTCCTGATGGTGTCCATTCCATAATTTTTTTGGTAATCTTTCATCCTCCATTTGCTTAATAATTAAATTTTAAATTCAATCTCATAGCGATATTTCCTATAATAGTTCAACAGTAATCTAATATTTAAATTTTATCTCTTTTCAGTGTCTCTTCATTTTTACTTTGCTAGCATCTGTCACCTACTACTTCAAGCGTCACAAGTGGACAGTTATTAAGAGCCGCAAGTTAGCTTTTAGACCATCGTCAAAGTAGGATGAATAATGGTGATCAGAACTTGTGTAGGAAACAATTTTTGGGAGAACAGTAGTTTTAAAATAAAAAAAGATTCCTTCATTTCTTTGTGAGTTTTATTCGTGATTTTGCCTGGCACATTATCAAATTAATTCACAATACTGTTGTTGATGTAAATATGAAGAAACTGAGAGTTCAATTAAAATATATGTGGAAGGAAAAGATCAAATGTTAACTAGACTTTTAATATTATTTATTGTTGTTCCTGAATTTCCTTAGGGAACTTTAAGCCTTTTCCTATTCCAGGATGCACTGCCTCAAGTCTAGTTCACACTTGATTCCTAACATTATGGAGTCAGATATTTGTGTTTGATTTTCCGTAAAATGCTATTTTAAGCAGGTACCTATCCCAAGAAAAATGTATGTACTGTGATCTGCATTGTAGATATGTGAAATTTCTGTTCATATGTTATAAATTGTCTTTAAATTAGATACCATTTCTGTTTCTTTTCCAACTGGATTGACCTCATCCTGTTTTGAGACATAAACCATTGTCTTTAGGGAAAGAAAACATTTCTAGGTACCAGTTACTTAGACAAGCAAATAAGTTTCCTATTTCTGAAAAAAAGAGTGGGTAAAGTTATTAAGCCCAGAGTTCACACAAGATTCCTTATTCATTCTTCATTTTTTGTCCAAGGATAGGACCTTCACAGAAAATATTGCATTCTCTAATCATTCTATGTTTTTTTTATATAAAAAATTTGAGAATTTTAACATTAGGAGGTCTTGGGGTAGCATGCTGCCTTGTTATGCAGCGGGCCTGGGTTCGATCCCCGGTCGGGACAGTTTTTCTGGGTGAGGTTTTTATCGGGGTTTTTCCTCACCTGTAAGACAAATGTCAGGAAAACTTTAAGGCCCAAACGGTCCCCGAAATCATATGGCCATCGCAATCATCATCATTCATATTCATCTTAGGTTAAGCTTAGAATTAGGGACTCTCCTGGTGCACCATTATCATCATCACACATCATATCATCGAGACAAAGTAACCCCGCCTTCCAGGCGCCCCAACCTCAGATGTGGGTTACAAGTATGCCATGCCAGGAGAGAAACCAGGAATGTCAAAAGACAAACCTGGGGCATTTGGGGGGGAAAAAAAATATGAGGTTTCCTTAATAAGAATCAAATGAATCATGAATTCTTCTTACCTCATACATCTATGTTTTTTATAAACACAGCACCGCAGTATCGGAGAACAATCTTCTCCATCATCAGCTGTTTTCACAACTGTCAATTTTTTCTTTTGCCGGTAATTATCCAAACTGCCATCTGGTGTACTTTTGAAGGAGTAATTTTCTAAACTGTCATCTGGTGTATTTTTGAAGAACTTTGTAAATTTCTTAACTGCCATCTGGTGTATTATTGAAGAACTTTTTACAAAGTTCTTCAAAAGTACACCAGATGGCAGTTTGGATAATTACTGGCAAAAGAAAAAATTGACAGTTGTGAAAACAGCTGAAAGATGGGGAAGATTGTTCTCTGATATTGTGGTGCTGTGTTTAAAAAAAACATAGATGTATGAGGTAAGAAGAATTCACGATTCATTTGATTCTCATTCTATGTTTGCAGTGTTACTAGGGATAAATATAAATAAATAAATTTGGTCTGTCTTCATCTTACCTCATAAATAGTTGTCTCTTGTAAGATGCATTTCAAAACTTCTTAGCTTCATCTTCAGTCTGTACCAACTGAAGAAGTTTTGAAACGCGTCTTACAAGAGAGAACTATTTATGAGGTAAGATGAAGACAGACCAAATTTATTCAATAATAAGAACCCCATAATATTACTTCCTAATGTATTTTCATAATATGTATAAATGTTACAAGGCTTTTGGCCAAAACTTGACCTCCGGAATACAGACTCGAGACAAGATGTATAAATGTTGTACCTTCCAACTGTTTTTCACACACCACTCTCCTGGTCCCAAGATTGAAAATGATGCAATTAAATTAATTTTAACAATTCAAATATTCAACCCTGCAAGATATCAAACTCAAGCCCATTAGTCAGGAACCAGTCATGCACTACCTGAGCAGGCACAGTGAACTTTATTGTGGCTAATATTAATTCAAAGCTCTGCATTAAATAAATAAGTTTTACAATAGTATGATTAATACACTTAGCAAATCATCTGAATCAATTTTTGAAGAGATAAATTCCTATCTGGACCTGGAGTTGAATCCAATACCTTCAGCTTTATGAGCTAATTGTTCTTTCTTTTAAATTCATCAGAGATAATTTTTTGAAAAACTCACCTCATAAATTTTGTACTTTTCACGATACTGCGGTTTCAGACATCTCGTCCATCCTCAATCACAACTCTGGCTGATGAAATTCTTCGGCCATCAACTATTGTATTCTTGACAAATACAATATTACTTTGGCACCAATAAATAAATTTAGTTTGGATAATCTTCTAAGTATTAATAAAAAAAAGTCAATGTCCCAGGTAGTAAGAAATCTGGAATTTATCAAATCAGTTGTAATGATTGCAGTAAAGTTTATATAGGAACAACTAAAAGGAATTTGAAAACTCATACTAAAGAACATTTTAGAAATATTAAAAATTGTGAAATTGAAAAATCTGCAATTGCTGCACATAGTTCACTAGAACCCATAAAATTGGAAGAGAAGCAAAACTTTTAAAACAATTGGATAAACCTTTAGAATTGACAGTTTGGGAAAAGATATACATTCAGAAAAATAAATATAGATCGATGAACTTTTATATTCCTAACAAACAAAATTTAATTTCAAAGTTTATAAATTCAACCGTAGATGGCAGCACAGAAGATGTTGACAAAAGAATAGTTGATGGCCTAAGAATTTCATCAGTCAGAGTCGTGACTGAGGATGGACAAGATGTCGTCTGAAACTGCGGTATCATGAAGAGTATGAAATTTATGAGATGATTTTTTCAGAAAAGTATCTCCGATGAATTTGAATGATTATCATCTCATGTTTACTTCCCAATATTAATTTTAACAGTGTTCTTTCCACTTCAGCTGACCAGGCCTAGGTAAAAAATAAGTTGAAATGTTCTTAACTCGACTTCACTACTTCTCATGTAAGTAGCTACTTAGTTGACATCATGAGGCTGAACAGACATAATTCCAGTTCTTAACCTTAAAAAAAATCTAGTGTTTAACTGGGAATTAAACTTGGACTCCTGTAATACCAGTCAGGCATGCTAACAGTAACATTACAGAATACTTTAATAGAATAAACATTTTTATAGAGCAAAAATTCATTGCAATTGCTGGGAATTCTTTCCCCTTATCTCCTTTTGTTCGTTCCTTCATGCCCAATGGACAACCTACTGTCCATATCAGCAGGACATCCCTGCCAGGATGCCATGTAGTTTGCAATATATCTTAAAATTTATAAAATTATCCAAACTAAACTGTGGAAATGGGTTACCTAATGACAGTGGAACAAAATCAATGACAGAAAAAGTGGCATGCTCAGTCTGCATAAAATTGATCTACAAACCTTCACAGTCAAGGTCAGTCACAAGTGGTAAACAAACAAAATACCATGGTAACATGGGGTATTCAAAACATTAGCTCATCCAGATGTGTATTACAAAGTCAGGGCAGTATTTCTTTGTTACATAAACATGTTCAGCAACAATCAAATACTATCAATATTAATAATTAAAATGAATTTAATCTAAAATAAATATTTAAAAGGTTTTTATTATTTTTTTAAAATGTTTTCAGTGTGAATAATAAAGAAGATACAGTAAGAAAAGGTATGTATTTCCATATATACAGTATATTATATTTCACAGTGAGGAATAGAGTTTGTAGCTTTATATTCGTAAAAATTGAAATTTAGCCTATTTAATTTTGTGTTTATATATTGAATTTGGGAATTTTTACCATTATGAGGTTCAATTAATGATAATTAAATGAATCGTGATTTCTTCTTACCTCACACTTCTATGTTTTTTTAAACACAGCACTGCAGTATCGGCGACACATTGTCGTCATCATCAGCTGTTTTCACGACTGTCAATTTTTTCTTTTGCCGGTAATTATCTAGACTGCCATCTGGTGTTCTTTTGAAGGAATTACTCTCCAAACTGCCATCTGGTGTAATTTTGAATGAATCATTTTCTAAACTGCTATCTGTTGTATTTTTGAAGAACTTTGTAATCAAGCTTGGTTTGTCCGGAAGATTACAAAGTTCTTCAAAAATACAACAGATAGCAGTTTAGAAAATGATTCATTCAAAATTACACCAGATGGCAGTTTGGAGAGTAATTCCTTCAAAAGAACACCAGATGGCAGTCTAGATAATTACCGGCAAAAGAAAAAATTGACAGTCGTGAAAACAGCTGATGATGATGACAATGTGTCGCCGATACTGCAGTGCTGTATTTAAAAAAACATAGAAGTGTGAGGTAAGAAGAAATCACAATTCATTTAATTATTATTAATTTTGTGTGTTTCAAACCAAAAAAAATTAAAACATTTTCTTTAAATTATCTACATTAAAATAAAAAAATAGTATAAGTGCCCTAGTCAGTGTACAAAGTGAAGATATCCTTAAATGATGAATAGAGCTTGTACTTTTAGGTCTTAACAATTTTTAATTATTTAATTTTGTTTGTTTAAAGACTCCAAAAAAATTAAAAAAGAATGAAAACATTTTCTTTAAATTATTCATGTTCAAACTAAAAATAGCATATACAGTAAGTACTGCAATCAGTGTGCAAAGTAGTGAACATATCTTTGAATTAATTTACATATTGACATAGAGGCGGCTCTGTGGCACAAGCGGTTAGATGCTCGCCTCTCACCACTGGGGTCCCGAGATCAAGTCTCGGTCATTCCATGTGGGTTTCGTGGTGGACAAAATGGAGCTTGGGCAGGTTTTTCTCAGGGTTTTTCCCTGCCACAATTTCATTCCTCCATATTCATCTCATCCATTTCATTCATCTGCCCCTGTGATGGTGCATCAAGCGTGATCGGCCAGCATCCTTGTCATTCAGAGACCTCTACTTAAGGGGCTTCATCTTATCCTTCAACCTGACCCTGAGTTGAACACGAGTTGAAATTGAAAAAATATTAAACATATTGACATGGAATGGAATGAATAATATTTCAATGTTCATATTATTCGTTTTTAAACATCTTAATGATGGACAAATTATATTTGAAAAGAAAAATATACGCCTAGACTGAGGTTTGAACCCAGGACCTTTGACTCTCTATGGCAATGCTCTTCCAAGGTAGCCTAGGTAGCTCACTTGGAAGAGCATTGACATAGAGAGTCAAAGGTCCTGGGTTCAAACCTCAGTCTAGGCATATATTTTTCTTTTCAAATATAATGAATAATATTTCACTTATCCATTTCTGAAACACACATAATAAGGTATTACTAGAATGAAAAGATTGGTAAATTTTGCTTAGAGGCCTCTTTATTCAGGCTTAAGGATCTTTTACAAGCAAAATCTTCAGACTGAGGACCTATGGCTTAAAGTTCCTCCAGAGGACTTGCTCCTAGGATTTCTCCATCCTAAAAAAAATAATCGACTCCGGCTGCGTTTTAACCCAAGACCTTCATAACCAAAGACAAGGAACATAACCTTTAGTCTACTGCGCCCGACCAAATCTTGAAACAAATTGCTAAATTAGTACATAGTGAGGGACAGAGCTAACAATAACATCAACTTTTTAGTGAAAATTCACAAATCTAATGAACTGAATAACAAAAAAAATCTTCAGTCGTAGGACATTTTGCTACCTTTTCTGAGATACAGCCTTGGGATTAAATTGGAGAAGTCCAGGACACGAGATACATTTGTTTTAAGATTTAAATTAAAATTATTTACACCTCACCTCGTATCAGTCTTCCAATTAAACCACTTTCAAAGCCAAGACAGTTTCGTCATCAGTAATTTCATGTCTGATGTTCTGTCGCCAGGGAGAACTACTACTTACTCTATCTGTTGGTGGATTGTTGAACCTTTGATTCAAATCAAATTCCATAGTAATTTCAAAATTCATTAGCTTTTCTTTCTTTCTTTTTTATGTGGATTTTTTCCCAAACCGTTTGGGAATTTTGAAATTCCCAGGGAAATTGATCTGATTCGAAGGTTCATTGGTCCACCAACAGATGGAATAAAAGCAGTTCTGGACGACAGAACATCGGTCGTGAAATTACTGATGTTGAAACTGCCTAAATTTTGAAATCAGTTTAATTAGAAGATTGGATATGAGGTGAGGTGTAAATAATTTTAATTTAAATATTAAATTAAACCTCATAGTGATTTTTCCTATAGTACAATTAAAGTATACAATAATAATAATGTTTTATTTATTCTGGCAGAGTTAAGGCCTTCTCTTCCAATCAATCAGCACAAATAAATATTTGACAAATATAGATATACACTATACTAATTATAAAGAGTTAAAGATATATTAATTGTTGCAATGTAAATTTCATGTACAAACAACATTTTCTTCTTCTTCCTTCCAAGTATTAGGCCGAGGCCTGTTACGATCCTATAGAAAATTTTCCCTTATGGGAAATTCTCGTATAAGACTTGAAAGCATAATAATAGTCCCTTCAATTGGTTGCTGGCCAAAGGAAGGCAAGACCAGTGATGGGGCTGCCATCATATAGCCTCTGGCCAGGCTTTTCTGGAGAAGAAAAGAAAATAAAGGAAAGAAGAAATGGAAAAAAGGAAGGACTCCCTAGCCCTCGGATGCCCTAATAGCGTCAGGGTCGAAAAAACAAGAGTTAACCAAGAGAGGTTAGATAGTAAAGTTAAAAGGGATGCAAAACACAAGTAAGTGGAAGAAATGTTTTGCACAGCTTGGGCACCTTGTGGTCGCCATCCACATATCCCCTAGATGAGGACCCCTGAGGGTAAACAACATTTTATTATTATTATTAATATATTATTATTATTGTATAAAATGTTGTTTTAAAATGTAAAACAACATTTTATACAATAATAATAGTAGAAATATGATAAATTATACGAGAAACACCAATTAATATATGTAGCTTACACTCGGTAATGATGAAGTCGAGGTTAGAGCAAATATAAATTTAGATTAGATGTTATATTTTAAATTAACGTGTTCCAGAATTGGATATAGTTTTATTTCAGAAAGAAAAATTACGTTCGAACCGGGAGTCAAACCCCGGACCTCTGACTCTGTACTTCAGTGTGGTAAGTAGAAAGAAATTTGACGTTCCTATCGGAAGTTCAAATGGCGTAATGGTTACTGCACTGATGTACAGTGTCAGAAGTCCAGGGTTCGAACGTAATTTTTCTTTCTGAAATAAATTCATAGATTTATTTTAAAAAATGCCAATATCCAGCAATGATAACAGGAAAATAACATTGTAAACCAAATTAACAGAAATTTAACATTGCAGAAAATGGAGAGTTATGTGAAAGAAAAGCGAATAGGAGAAGGGTCCTTTGGAACTGCTTATTTAGTAAGAGCAAAGAGCACAGGAGTACATTATGTTATTAAGAGAATAAACTTTGCAAGGATGACAAATAAGGAAAAAGATGAAGCAATGAGAGAAGTCGAGGTCCTTGCAAAAATGCAACATCCTTATATCGTGGCTTATAAAGAATCATTTGAATACGATAAGAACTTGTATATAGTCATGGACTACTGTGAAGGTGGAGATCTATACACAAAGATTAGAGAACATGCCCAAAGAGCAAGATACTTCTCTGAAGACACAATACTCAACTGGTTCGTGCAGATATGCCTTGCACTTAAACATGTTCATGATAGAAAGATTCTACATCGAGACATAAAATCACAGAACATATTTCTAACAAAGGGTAATGTTGTAAAACTTGGTGATTTTGGAATTGCAAAAATACTTAAAAACACAATTGAACTTGCAAAAACATGCATTGGTACTCCATACTACCTTTCTCCTGAAATATGTGAAAATAAACCTTACAATAATAAAAGTGATGTATGGGCAGTGGGATGTTTACTGTATGAAATGGCAGCTTTGAAACATGCATTTGTAGCTGGAAATATGAAAAATCTAATTGTTAAGATTATACAAGGATCTTACCCGCAATTACCTTCCCGTTATAGTAATGACATGAGAAATCTTATCAGTCAACTTTTCAAACGAAATCCACAAGAAAGGCCATCAATAAACACAATCCTCAAAAAAACTTTTATATCAAAGAGAATTCCTAAATTTCTAACAAAAACTGAGCAGATTCAAGAATTTGGAATGTTACCAAGTCCACAATCCAATCAAAATGGAGAAACAAAGTTACAAAGAAAAAGACCTAAAACTTCAGTAACTGACCCTGCAACTAAGTATGGTTCAGTGCTGACTCCTGTGTTAAAATCAGCAACTTCATTTACAGGAAACAAATCAAGAGCAAGCAAGCAGAATGAAAGGAAATCTGTGGCATTTTCTTGTGGAAAAGAATTGAGAAACAGAGTAGAGAACAAGAAGAAATCTCGCAATGGGACAAAAATAACTTCAACACAGGATCCTTTGTCAGAAAATGGTACAAGTACAACTGTATTCTCAACCGTAATCGACTGCCTCAAGAATCACACTGGTATCGACGTTAAAAAAGGAGGAATTTGTGGTCAATCCAAGAATATTACAGAAGCTTTTAACGAACATATTATGAAACCATTTAATGTAATTAAATCTATGAATCTCTTGAATCCAGAACAAGGTTGTATCATCGAGGATGTTTTATTACATGAAGTTCAGAAAACTAAAAAGAAAATAAATCCAGAGGCTGAAAACTTTGATATCCAAAATATAGAGGATACATTTCTTCAAACTTTGGGTTCTAATTGTATAATAGAATCATTGTGCAACAAGAAAATATATCTAGAGCCAGAAAAATCATCTGTGAAGAAGAACACAACTGGAAAAGCTTCTTCAAAAACTAAAAGCAGATCTGGTTTGAATAAGACAATGGAAAAGTTGAAGGGTATAGGAAACGATAGTGATTTCTTGACAGCAATGAATGCAGTAAGACTTCAAAATTTTAAAGAAAGACAGATCACAATTCAAAGAAGAAAGGAGAACATGTCCAGAATTCAAGAATATGCCAACATTGAAAGTATCTGTTCATCTAATTCCTCAGATGAGCAGAATTATGAATACAAAGGAGATGTTCTTGGAATAAATGATAAGGAACTGGAAGTTGAGAATACTGTAACAAAAAATATTGTGAGTAGAGTAAGAGCAAGAATGAATAAGAAAAGAAAGGAAGCATTTGAAAAGGAAAAGAAAAAAATAATGGAAAGTAAAAGTTTGAACATAACAGATGTAAAAGCATGTGATAAAATAAATTATGAATCAAATAATCTGGAGAAAGAGCAGAGATGTCAGATGGAGAAGGAAATTAAAAATACCATAAATGAAAATGAAAAAGAAATAAGTTCATTCGCAAAATTTGCTTCAGAAGAAACTCAAATGAACGATGTAGTCAAAGAAAAAGAAAATGTTGAGAGATCTAGAGCAAAATGGAAGAAACATGAATCAAGTTTTGAATTGGAAAAAGCACCATTAGAACTGCCAGGTTTTCTAATGGATTCAACTTCTTCGGCAGATATTGTTATAAAATATGGAAAAGAAGATCTAGACAATGCAACAAATACTGAAACAAATGAAGTAAAACATTTGAATCAGACATATACTCTGGAGAAACCTTATCCAATTCCTAGTGAATTCCACATTAGAGATGAACTACAGCAAGAACAAAATGTTCCCATTGACAAAACTGAAGGTTATGACAATTTGGAAACATCAGAAAATAAAGATGTTGAAAATGAAATTATGAAACAAGAAATAAACAAACCTAAAGGAAAAATGGAGAACAGATAAAATAGAATCTGAATCAAATGAAGAATCAGTAAATGATGAAAAGGTACAAAATGAGACAAAGGATACATCTAATATTAATGAGAGCTCATGTAAAAAACAATTTAAAGTAAAAATTAGTTATAAAAGCACACAAACTGATGTAATTCCTGTTGCCATGACAAATGAATACAAAAATACCAGTAATGACTCATTCAATGGTATAAACAAAGTATTAGAGAATAAAGAAACTAAAGATTTTCAAAAATCAAACAATGGACAAGAATTTCAAGTAATGTTAATGCAGACAGCAAATTGTGGAATTCAAATGAAATCTGATTCTTTTGTTGATGATTGTTTACCTCCACCTAGAAGAAGGAGAAGAGCAAAAACAAGTCAAAAAAAATGTAAACAAAAATTAATGAGAAGATGGTCCAATTCAGAAGATCGTAAAAGGAAATGTTCTCCTTTGCCATCTCCAAGATTACATATAGATTCTGTTGGAAATGTAAATAATATTTTAGAGAGTAATCATGACAATTTTCTATCAAAGTCTGATATTTCATTATCAGATTCTAAATCAAAATGTAACAGTGTTTTGCCAGAAATAAAAATATGTGAAGATAAAGATTTCATAAATAAATCAGATTATAAAAAAGAACCCAAAATACAAGATCAAGAAGCTACTAATTCAAAACCTGAAATGCAAAATAAATATTGTAGTAACTTCACTTCATCAGAATTTAACAATGAATGCAATAATTTACAGGAATTATGCAAGAAGAGCTTATCAAATGAGATTAAGGGACCTAAACTAAAATATGAAACAAAAGAAGATAACATACACAGCTTTGTGAAAAAGAAACACAATAATTCATTGGAAAACAATTATGTAACAGATAAATTATTGCTCCCACAAAAATTACAAGATTCAAATTTAATGAAGAAAGTTTTTAATAAGGGAAATGCTAAATTAAATGAAATTCCGATGATGAAGAATTCATTTTCTAAGGATGAAGCAATTCCAATCAAAGTTCCAAACAAGAAAAATATAATGCTATTACAAAAAAGTAATGACACTTCAATTAAATGTCCAACAATAAAATATGGTGTTACTAAACCTAAAGCAGTAAAATTTCATAGTCAATTTACAAATGAGCCAAAAGTAAGACCTAAATCAGCCGTTACAATTAGTAACACTCAAAGAAAACATGAATTACAAGATTACATAAGGCCTTGTTCTGCTGAACCATACATTTGTAAAGAAAATGAAAATGATAATACATTGCCATTCATTCAACAAGATGATACCAGAACAAAGAAACATACAAATGTTAATTGTTCAAATACTTCATTTCCGATTCCAAGTATCAATCAAGAGAATAATATAGATTTTGATGAATTAAATGAAATACCGGTAACTTTATCTGAAGGAATGACTTTAATTGTACATTGTGTCAATATTAATTTAATTCATGAAAATAAAGAAAAACAAAGTCCTGTTAGAGAAGAAAATGTACAACAAACAGACACGAATTTGGATGCACCATCTTATCTTGATAACAATCACAGAATGGAGGAAAATTTTGAATTGAGAGAAAACAGTGAAGTTTTACCTCAAGTGATGACAAATGTTATGCCCAGAGAAGTCAATGATCAATCATCAAACAACATGAAATACATCAAACTGCCCTCTGTGAATGATAATGAGCCAACAGAGGGAAATGGTAAGTTTTTGTTATTGTTTTTACTTTATTTGATAAAACAATATTTGCTATTCTAGTGCAAATGACACCTATGAATCTTGGAATAATGCTTAACAAAAACATATGCTTCACAAAATGAACAAACATAAGATTAGGGTGAATTGTTAAGCTTAGTTGTCTAATGTAATCATTGATAAAGAAAAAAATGTATGCCTGAACTAAGAATTGAACCCTGAACCTTCAGCTTTAAGTGCTGATGCTCTAGACCACTGAGCTAATTCATGCTTCCTTCCCATCCAAGCATAAATATCTTCCAATGTTATATATTGTTAATATGGCATTTTTAGATTATTTCTATATCAGTTTCTATTTCAATTAAATTAATATTAAGAAGCTAAAGCTGTTACTATGATTGAAATAAGTAAATTAATGAACACAACTAAATTATTGTAATCAGTGATAAAGAGAAAATTTTTAGCCTGAACTGGGAATTGAACCCCGAATCTTCAGTTTTCCATGCTGATGCTCTGACCACTGAGCTAATTCAGGCTTCATTCCCATCTAAGCATAAATCCTCCCTTTACCTCACTCTCTTGGTCCCACATTCAATACAATGAATCATCATTCACAAATGGCTTCTACATTAAGAAGACATTGATTACAATAATTTAGTTGTGTTCGTGAATTTATTTATTTCAATCATAGTTACGGCTTTAGCTTCTTAATATTAATTTAATAAATAATGCTATAGCTATGTGGAGTCCCTTCAATGTAGAAGTCATTCATTGTGTATTTGTGAATGATGATTCATCACATTTGAATGTGGACCAAGAGAGTAAGGTAAAGAGAGGATTTATGCTTGGATGGGAATGGACTGAATTAGCTCAGTGGTCAGAGAGAGCATCAGCATGGAAAGCTGAAGGTTCAGGGTTCGATTCCCAGTTTAGGCAAAAATGTTTCTCTTTACCATTGATGATTCTAATTAAATTTTTCTATACTTTGTTTGGATAAAAACCACATACATGCATTACTTCTTCTTCTTCCTATGGTGTTATGATTTTTTGAAGTATCAGCCTGTCCTTCTCCATGTTCTCACATCCATCTCCTTCATATCCTCCTCTCACTTCTTCCTACACCTTCCTGTGTATCTGCTACTGCTAGGATGTCCTTTACATATTTTCTTAGTAAAGACCTCTCATTACTTCTTTCTACATGTCCCAACCATATTAATCTCGAACATTTTAATTTTACCAATTACCTATGGATTACCTTATAGTTTGAGTACCTCATTATTGGTTATAACTCTCCGCTCACCATTTTCCCTAACTGGACCATAATTACATTCTCAAAATTGTTCTCTTCCAAATAGCTATTCAACTTTCATCGTTCTTTAATTAGATCCAAGTCACAACCAGTCTCATTACTTACACCCCCAATTTCTCAAGAAATAAGTCCAAATGTGAATGTAAGAAGAGAATTATATTTGAAGAGAAAAATTTTCACCTAGACCGAGACACGAACCCAGGACCTTTGGCTTGCTGGGCCAAATGCTCTACCAACTGAACTACCGAGGCGAGTTGCGATCTAGATGCAAATTTTTCTCTTATATACGTTGTAATTCCCTCGTGCAAAATGCTTTGAAACCTTTGCTTCTATCTTTACAAATGGCATCTTCATAGTTAAGAAGACTTTTATTGGGAATTTAACACTACTTTATAAAGCCAGTAGGGCTTCCATTAATGTTTTTATTATTGATTTAACACTTCTCACTGAAGGATAAATTATATTTGAGGAGAAAAATTTATCCTTCAGTGAGAAGTGTTAAATCAATAATAAAAACATTAATAGAAGCCCTACTGGCTTTATAAAGTAGTGTTAAATTCCCAATAAAAGTCTTCTTAACTAAGAAGCCGCCATTTGCAAAGATAAAAGCAAAGGTTTCAAAGCATTTGGCGCAAGGGAATTACAACGTATATAAGAGAAAAATTTGTGTCTAGATCGCAACTTGCCTCAGTAGCTCAGTTGGTAGAGCATTTGGCCTGGTAAGCCAAAGGTCACGGGTTCGTGTCTCGGTCTAAGCAAAAAATTTTCTCTTGAAATACAATATATCCTTCAGTGAGAAGTGTTAAATCAATAATAAAAACATTAAAGAAGAGAATGTTTATTTTTATTCAATAATAACTCAAAACAACAAATGATCGCAGAGAAAAAGTTCTTAATGTGAGTCACGATCTCGGCTGAGGATGAGAGGGATGCCTCTTGAAAACTGGGTAAATATTTCATAATTTTATGTTTTAACTTTGCAATTCCCTTATTAGAAAAAAAACATGAAATATGAGGTAAGATAAGAATCGACTCATTCATTAATAAGAAAAATATATGCCTAGACTGGGGTTTAAACCCAGGACCTTTAGCTTTATATGCTAATGCTCTTACCATCTGAGCTATCCTAGGCCTCCAATCTTAAATGACCTTTAGCATATAAAGCTAAAGGTCCTGGGTTCAAACTCCAGTCTAGGTGCATATTTTTCTCTTCAATTATAGTTATTCTTATTCATGTTATAAAGACCTTATTGACTAGTGTCATTATCCAGAAATAAAAAATTAGAGCTGTGTTTTTATCTATCCACAGAGATATGTATTGTTGTAGATCCTCTGCAGAGATCTCTTTCTCTACCAGAACTTGCTCAAATTATCATTCCGGAGATTCATCTTCAAGATCCAGTATCTTTTGCTCAGAGTACAACATGCATCCATACAAATGATGTAAGAAATGTGATATATTTTTTTTAATAAGTATGGTGTTCCAGAATTTGTAATATTCCTCTTAATGATTAAAGAGTAACATATTTATTGTGGTTGATGAGATTTTGAAAGTTTTGTAGAATAAGGAAATATGTTTTGTGAAGGTGTCCTTTGGTCCAACAATTAAAATTGCTATAACTTCTATATCCCTCAGTTTAAACAATACAACGTAAAATATTAAAATAAATACCTGGAAGGTGCTATCATCTTCAACTAGGTTAAACATTTTAAAAAAAAACTTAGGATCTGTAGGCCTTTTGGAAATTCACTTCCATCACCAGAAGGATATGCGCTACTAATTGTTATTGTTTTGTGATGTTATGACATCAAAAAATAATCATATAATGATTCCTTTGTTTTTAATTTTTAACTTATATTTTACCTGTTTCAGGACATGCCTGTAATGATGGAATGTTGTATAAACAGTTTATTAAAAAATTCACATTCCAATCTGGATTTATTTTCTCTTGGTTCCACTTGGCATTTAGGTAAGAATAATGAATTTATTACCACTTACAATTTGTAATACTAATTAAACTAGGATTAGAATTTTTAGGGTACGGTAGGCCTGCACTTTTGTAGGGAAAATCAGAGCTCTCTGAAAGAAACAAATATGTGAGATGTAGGCTCAAATTGAGACTGGAATTAATTTTCTAACATATTTTTTCCCTTTATTGTACCTTCATCCTTATTTGTTGTACTCTGCTCACAATCTCCTTTTCTGTCACATTTACATATCTTTTTCCACTGTGTATTTTATAATTTAATATATTTTCCATTTTTCAAGAAACATTTTCATTAATTTACCCTCAGCTTACACTCAACATATGGAAGTAATTAACTAGTATCTTTTCAGTGAACACGGGACTGAAAACAAAACCAAATACAGCATATCTGTAACAATGAGAATTTTTTTTGCAAATGCCCCAGGTTGTCTTTCGACATTCCTGGTGTTCTCTCCTGGCATGGTGTACTTGTAACCCACTTCTGAGGTTGGGGTGCCTGGAAGGCGGGATTACGTTGCCCCGATGATATGATGGGTGATGATGATAGTGGTGCGCCAGGAGAGTCCCTAATCCTAAGATGAATATGAATGATGATGATTGCGATGGCCATATGATTTCGGGGACCGTTTGGGCCTTTAAAGTTTTCCTGACATTTGTCTTACAGGTGAGGAAAAAGCCCGATAAAAACCTCACCCAGAAAAACTGTCCTGACCAGGGATCGAACCCAGGCCCGCTGCATGACAAGGCAGCATGCTACCTCGAGACCACAGTGGTGGACACAATGAGAAATATTAGCACATTTGTTCTTCTTAATTTAACTGTAAATAGTAGCAATATTAATAAAAAGTGTTGCCTGTATTATTCTTACCTCATATCTTTGTTTCTGTTAGACATATGTTTCAAGGCTTGTTATCCTCATCTTCAGTAATTACAGACTTGTTTTTCTCAAGTTGTTGGCCTGGATCTCGACTTCTGCTCCCTCTATCTGTGGTCCAAAAGAACTTGCTAATTAGGTTTGTTTCACTGGAAATTTTGAAATTCATAATTCTCTCCTTGTTCTTTTGTATGTAGATTTTTTTCCCATATGGTGAGTAGCAGTAACAGTATTATTTTTTTTTTTATAAATGAGTTGGAAAAGTGTTTTTACATCTCACCTCATAAAGTTCCATGTTTTTACAATACCAGTTTCAAAGGCCATATGTCTTCATCTTCAGTCAAACTCCAACTGTTGAAATTTTGCCATTACTACCATCTTCTGAACTATCTTCTTGTGTCAATGTTATGAAATTGGAGATTAAATTTTGCTCACTGGAACTTCAAAATTCATGGTTCTATATTTGTTCTGAATGTACACTGTGTCCATGAAGTCTTTCCAACATTACAACTTCCTACAATATGAAAACTATAAAAGTTAGAATTGTGTGGCAGATGAAAGACAAACTTTCAAAGTTTGTAAAGCAATGTTAGTGTATTTCCACATGTGCACCTCTTGTCGCCCGCAAAACATCTAAGCGATATTAAATTTCTTGCAATACATTGTGCAGCATTTCTTGGGTGATGCTAGCAACAGCATCAGTTATCCTTCTTCTCAAAGTGTTCATATCAGATACATGTGTTGCATATACCCTGTTCTTTACATAACCCCAAAGAAAAAAGTCTAGCGGGGTTAAGTCTGGGGATTGCAGTGGCCAGGGTGTTGGACCATCGTGCCCAATCCATCTGTTAGGAAATGTGTTAACACCCTGGTCACTGCAATCCCCAGATTTATCAATACTACAGAGATAAGGATTTATCTTTTTTTTTAATTCTGATTATGTTGTCCCCACAAAAACACTTATTGTTCTTTTTATAGAATTTTGCTCTGTTTTGTCTCTTTTTTACTTAAATTAATATTAATGCTTCATTGTAGTTCGGATATGTGATTTGTTACCACATACTGTCAGTTAGAATTCCCAGTAACAAATGCAGCTGTGGAGAGAATTTTTTCTCAAGTATATGTTCTTTGTGGACAGAAGTAAAGAACCATTTAAATAAAATACAAGACTTTAAAAGTACAGCTGTGTTCAATGGACATTTTCATATATATTGATTTATATAAAATAATTATGAAATAAGATAACCTTTTAGAGGACATAATGTCTTCAAATAAATATAATGATTCAATCATATTTGAAGAGAAAAATTATACGCTCAGACCGGGACTTGAACCTGGGACCCTTGGTTCTCTAGACCAAGTGTTCAAGTAGCTCAGATGGTAGAGCACTAGGTCTAGAGAACCAGGTTCAAGTCCCGGCCTAAGCGTATAATTTTTCTCTTCAGATATGATTTATCCATCATTGAGATGTATGAAATGAATAATAAAAACATAATGGTTCAATGTTTAATATTAAATATGTCATTTCTCACTGAATAACAAATTAAATTTGAAGAGAAAAATCCAGATTTAGGTGTAATGGTACTCAAACACTTCAATCCTACATTCAACATATGTTCAAAATAATTATATGTTATTCAACTTTTATTTTATTTTAGATTGACCTTTTCTTGTTCCTTAAAATGGTGAAATATTCAGAGCATAATTTTTCCCACTTTTTTTGATTTATCGACACTAGCCAATACATGATGATCTTGAAGAAGATTTCTGGGCTGTTGGCGGTGGTCTTGAGGCTTGAAGTTCTCTGATATTTCACCAGAGACTGTGACCGGCATCCTCGAGAGTCTCAAACTCTTGAGGATGCCAGACGCAGTCTCTGGCAAAACATTGGGGAACTATATTTAATTAATGTTGGGAAGTAAACATTATGAGGTATAATCATTAAAATTCATCGGAGAACATATTGTTTTAAACAACTCACCTCATAGGATTCATGCTTCCATGATATCGCAATTTCAAACATAGTCATGTGCATCGTCAGCCATAACTCCGACTGATGAAATTCTTCGGCCGTCAACTATTCTATTGTCGCCATCTTCAGTGCTGCCATCTATGGTTGAATTTATGAACTTCGAAATCAATGTAATTTCGTTAGGGATATCAAAATTCATTGATCTATTTTTGTTTTTCTGAATGTATATTTTTTCCCAAACTGTCAATTCCAAAGGTTTCTCTACTTGTTTTAAAAGTTTAGCTTCTCTTCCAATTTTATGATGTTCTAATAAACTATGTGCAGCAATTGCAGATTTTTCAATTTCACTGTGAAATTGAAAAATCTGCAATTGCTGCACATAGTTTATTAGAACAATCATAAAATTGGAAGAGAAGCTAAACTTTTAAAACAAGTAGAGAAACCTTTGGAATTGACAGTTTGGGAAAAAATATACATTCAGAAAAACAAAAATAGATCAATGAATTTTGATATCCCTAACGAAATTACATTGATTTCGAAGTTCATAAATTCAACCATAGATGGCAGCACTGAAGATGGCGACAATAGAATAGTTGACGGCCGAAGAATTTCATCAGTCGGAGTTATGGCTGACGATGCACATGACTATGTTTGAAATTGCGATATCATGGAAGCATGAATCCTATGAGGTGAGTTGTTTAAACAATATGTTCTCTGATGAATTTTATTGGGGAACTAACCTCACAGTCAAACAGCCTGGAAATCTTCTTCAAGATCATCATACTAACTCCAGCCATGAAAGCCTAAGTGAGTATACTAACCAATACAGTTTATGTTTGGATTATAGAAACTTTAAATTCACTAACCAGAGATGAATTAAAACAAAATTTATATGAAATAAATAATTTGGTTTTAAAATGTAATTTTTGTAGATGAATCTGGCCAGGCTGTAACTTATGAAGAAGAGACTTTGTTTTCTCACATTGAAGTGCTGAGAATGGAGCTAGAACAAGAATTAGGAGTCGATCAATTTCTACGTAGTAAGTATATGCAATTACATGAAGTTGACACCTTGCCATCTGCCTCACATAATAAAAAGTGTAATTATATAAAATATCATTATGATTCTAAATAGATGCATTTTTTGATAAAAACAGATTGTCATTAAAAATCAATTGAATCGTGAATTCTTCTTACCTCATACATCTATGTTCTTTAACGTGTTAAAGAACAAAAATCAAATGAATTGTGAATTCTTTAACACGTTAAAGAACATAGATGTATGAGGTAAGAAGAATTCACAATTCATTTGATTTTTATTAAGAAAACCTCATAATGTAAAAATTCCTAACTTTATTATATGAATAGATTGTCATTTTTAAATCTGGGAAGTTATATTTCATGGATTATATAACGAAACTTTGTTCCCCAAGAAGCAACCCTCAAATTTTCCACCATTATTTTGTTCTATTTAGTCAAATTTCAAATGCACAAACTTGCATTCAGTGCTGGAACTCATACTACAATTTCCCCAAATACTGTGTTATTTTTCAGATGGAGATATAAATTACTGATATGAATATGAAACTAACAAGGTAACTGTCAACCAATGCATGACAAAACCTAGCTTGAAATCTTCCAGATAAGCTTTGTGATGTATGAAGGCCATGTCCAAAAAATTATCTGCGGTTTTTAACTGCAAGGCGCTAAAATCAAGTGCTAAATCTCTCATTTAAGCTTTAGGAAAGTAATACAACTGCTGAATTGGTAGATTGGATAACCCTCACTACCTACCATCTGCACCATGTCATGCCTCACTCCACTCAACTCTTACTCATGCTGGGAGTCCATCTATTCCGTGGGTTGCCATTGCTGGATTCTAGCTTTGATTTCTATTTAACTTAGAAATTAATCACTATGAGGTTTAATTTATGGTGAAATTAAATGTTTCTTACCTCTCCTCATATAAATTTTCTAAGTAGATCGCGATTTCGACACCACAAAGGTCTCATCTTCAGCACTTTCTTGGCGACTGATGTTATGTCGATCGGAAGAACCTCCTCTTCTTCTCTCTGTTGGTGGACCGATGAACCTCTGGATCAGGTCAAAATTTGTGGGAATTTCGAAATTCATAAGTTTTCCTTTGTTTTTCTGAATGTGGATCTTTTCCCAAACCGTGAGTTCCTTTTGTTTGTCAATTTGTTTAATTAGACTGGCTTTTGATTCAATTAAATGTTTTTCGGACCAAGCATGAGCAGCTACTGCTGACTTTTCCACTTCTCCATTTTTGATGTTTCTAAGATGTTCTTTCACCCTTGTTTTCAAATTTCTTTTCATTTTTCCAATATAAATTTTGTCACAATCCCTGCATTTGATCTGATAAATTCCTGCTTTGTTTTCATTTTCAATTCTTTCATTTTTCTTCCGATTGACATAACATCAGTTGCCAAGAAAGTGCTGAAGATGAGACCTTTGTGGTCTCAAAATCGCAATCTACTTAGAAAATTTATATGAGGAGAGGTAAGAAACATTTAATTTCACCATTTGATTTCTATGCCTTGCAGTTAAAAATTGCAAATAATTTTTTGCACACGGGTTTGGTACATCACAATGCTTCTCTGGGAGAAATTTCAAGGTAGGTTTTGGCATGCAATGGTTGACAGTTCCCTTGTAAGATTTATTTCCTTTCAATTTACCTGTGGCATGATGAAATAACTCCAGTGTATGACATAATCTAAAGCAAACATAATCATCTTGTTGCTACAAGATAGAGCCTCCCCAATTATAAAACAATTGATTTATTTTCATGATCATGCCCTAATAATTGTCATAATTTTAGCTGTTGTAACTTATATAATGATTATCATCATCATCAATGGCAGTTATTGCTGGTGTGTTGAGAGCTTTATGGATATCTTCATTACACATGTGGTCATAAAGCGTATAACCTTTAACTTCATTTCTGCAGCTACTATCCTATTTAATTTACCTGTAGTAAGAGTCCAGGTTTCAGAACCATAAAGTAGAGTTGGAAGAGCCATTGTTTTATAAAATTTTATAATTGTATCTGGGCGTACTTTTTGGAAAAGAATGCTTTTTATTGTTCCTATAAATTTTCGAAATTTGACCAATTATATATTATATTAATTATTATGATTATATTAATCATAAACGACTTCAATAATCAATTCCTGCGTGAACTTGAGTTTCTTTGCTCATAGGTGAGAGGGGAGCAACATACATGGGACGTGAAGACAGTAGCAGTTCTTAGAACTGCGTAGCAGTAATGCCACAGAATTGATATTACTGCTGAATGTATAATAATTATTAAGCCTTGGAATGCAGGCTTTCATGGCTGGTAATCATAATATTAAAAGATTCCGGGCTATGTGGCCGTGGTCTATAACTAGTGTATAGATCTAGAAATCTATAAAAACAAGGGCAATTTCAATAGAAAAGATGAAGGAATAAAACTGGCCAAAGCCTGGTATTACACAACAGATGGTTAAAACTAATCAATAACAAGGAGACAGTTCTGAACCAATCAGAAGCCAGTTTGATGACGCCCAGGCAATCAGCTACGACTTTGTCCAGCTATCCAGGGGTCAGCATGAGTATAATAACAGCGTCCATCATTCTGCCACACATTCACTGTCAAGTCTACGGCAAGGGAACACCATCTAGCAGCACTTGGCACTGAAGATGCCCTCCACAGTTGAGGGAGAATCTTCTGGAAGAAACACCAGTTATAGACCATGGCCACATAGCCCGGAATCCTTTAATATTATTATTAAGCCCGTTATTATATAATATTACAGTATTAATATTTTTCAAATTATATAGAATGTATTATAGGTCTATATATAAATATATATGCAATATACTAAAAGTCGGAAGGTTGGGGGTTTGAGTTCCCAGTGAATTTTTAAACTGGCTAAACCTTGTGATGGCATTATGGGTCGGAGTTGACTCAGCCTCTAATTTAAATGAGTACCAGGTGCTTGTTCTGGGAGTAAAGTGGTTATTACACAGGGCTGACATCTCATGCCTACTGTCCACAGAGAAAGGAGAATCATCATCATTATTATTATTATTACAGTTATTATCGGCTGCGGTGGACTAGTGCTTATGCTCCTTGTCTCTGGTCCCAAGGGTCGCGGGTTCAAACCTGGCCTGGATCGATGGATTTTTTTTAGGATGGAAAAATCCAAGGAGCAAGTCCTCTGGGAGGGACTTTAAGCTGTGGGTCCCGAGTTTGAGGATTTTCAGGCTCATAAAAGATCGTTAAGCCTGAATGAAAAGGCCTCTAGGCAAAATTTACCGAATTTTCCCGTCCCAGTACTACCTTGGTTTCCTAGATGTCAGTATGAGGCAGAACGCTGATCACGGACCACTCAAATGACATCTATACGAAAACAAGTGTAACCAAATTAGTATGGTTCAAATTCTTCTCTGTAGGAGGAGAGTGCCTAAATCTCTGTCAAAGGGAAACATGGGCTTACAAGACAAGATTACAGTTATTACTCATACATTTTTTACCAATTAAAACATATCAAATGTTTACTTTAGATGTGTACTGTATTTTCCTTACAAAATTAGTGCAAACCATAGACTGTAGGTCTAAAATTATTACAGCTCAATTATTTATATTCATAACAAATCTCTTGGGACTGTTATAATTTAGATAAACTCTTTTACAATAATAACTTTGAAATTGAATATTTAATAAATATTATATGATAATAACCAGTATGCATCGTAATTGTGAACTGAAAGTTGAAACTCGAGAGGAGATAGTTCGTAATTGTGCAACACTGCACAGACTTCAGATTGAAGGCAACCTGTGGTCTAAGTCACAGAGGTATAGTATATAACTATGCCAATGTTTATTCCTATTTCGGCACCAAGAGCTAGAAATATTAAACTATGCCTTTGAATCATATTTTACGTTATCATCTAGGCTGGGGTTTGGACCCAGGATATCTGTTTTATACACTAGCGCTCTGCCACTGAGCTATTCTAAGGCTTCCAATCTAAATGCAAATTTTTCTCTTATACAATTCCCCAAGAATGCCAAGGGCTATGAACCATTGTTGGACATGCCAAATGGCAGCTTCTTCTTATTTAAGAAGACTTTAAATGGGAATTTTAACATTACTTTATAAAGCCAGTATAGGTTCTTTCTATGTTTTTATTATAAATTTAACATTTCTCAGTTGTCCACCGCTGTAGTCTCAAGGTAGCATGCTGCTTTGTTACGCAGCAGGTCCAGGTTAGATCCATGGCCATGACAAGTTTCCTGGGTGAGGTTTTTATCAGGGTTTTTTCTCACCTGTAAGATAAATTCAGGAAACTTTAAGGTGAACACCATCTGGTCATCATTATCATTAAGATTATATTTGCCTAATTAGATTAAGTTTAGTTTAAGGCCTCTCTAGGCGCATCATTACCAACATCATCAACTCTCATATATCGGGGCAGTGTAACCATGCCCCAACCTCAGAAGTGGGTTACAAGAATGCCATGCCAGGAGAGAGCACCAGAAATGTCAAAATGACAACCTGGGGCATTGGAGGGAAAAAAATTCTCACTGAAGGACAAACCATAGTTGAAGAGAACAATTTTATATCTGGACTGGGGTTCGAACCCAGGGTCTCTAGTTTCATACATTAGCGCTCTGTCACTCAGATATCCTAAGGCCTCCAATCTAAATGCAAATTTTTCTCTTATACAATTTACAAGAGCGCCGAAGGCTGTGAACCGTTGTTCAACATGCCAAATGGTGGCTTCTTATTTAAAAAGACTTTAAATGTGAATTTTAACATTATATTTAAATCTTTGAATTTCAAATCAATTAATCATATAGGAATCACTACCCAGTGTCCTTAAATAAAACATTATTATTATTATTTTAATTGTGTAACGTTAGAACTTCAGGTTTGAATGGCATTATTACATTCTTGGGACCAAAATTGTGGTGAATGAACTATATGAAAACAAAAAAGTAATATTGAATCTATAATAAAACATAAACTTATTTGAAAAAAGAATGAAGTTATTTCTAAGGAAGGACATGTTATTAAGTTATGTAGGTAGGAAATAACACTATGAGGTTTATTTTAATTTAGTTGAGTTGTTTCTTGACTCACCTCATACTTCTTATATATAAGAAACAACTAAATTAAAAAAAAAAAAAAAGAATATATTATGTTTAACATGATTGATTTCCCACAGTTTACAGACAGTTTCAAGAGATTCATGAAACTGTGTCAATGGCTGATGAAGCTTGGCAAGCAGCAACCAAGATCTTGGGGCCAGAAAACACACATCTTGTGGGTCGTGTATGGCAGCTAGTGCTTGCAGATGGCATTTATAATGATGAAAACAATTTCTAAAAATAAAATATCTGTGATTTAATAAACGGGACCAACATCCTAGACAGCACTGACACAATCTATCTATCAGCACAATAAACAAAGATGTACAAAGTTAAATATAGTCATTTAATCAAAATTAAAGTGGGAGGTAACACTATGAGGTATTTACATTAATGAACGAGTTGGAGAAAATGCTTTAACATTTCACCTCATAAAGTTGTGTGTTTTCACAATACCAGTTTCAAAAGTATAGTCAAACTCCAACTCCGAGTTGGGGTTTGACTGAAGATGGAAGTAAAACTATACTTTTGAAACCGGTATCGTGAAGACACGCAACTTTATGAGGTGAGATGTTAAAGCATTTTCTCCAACTCTTTCATTAATATAATATATAGTCGGCTCAGTAATTTAGTTTACAGGCGGCATCAAAGGCAACTGTTTCCCTCCGGTTTAAAAAATACATTGTTACTGCCAGGTAGAGCCGGAGAGTTGATGTTAGAAGCTTCTAAGATGCGGCTCCAATCACCAAACACTGAAAACAGTTCTCTGCTAATAATGTCTTTGCATTTTAAAATGGCATTTCCATGTCTACATCACGTGTAAATAATTATCTTAACAGCATTGCAACTTTTGTCTTTTGCAGTATCTTTAGTTGGTAAAAATTTATTCTAGTGAGTAAAACGTGACAACACCACTATATACATTTTTATTATTAATTTAACACTTCTCACTGAAGGATAAATTATATTTGAAGAGAAATATTTTTGCCTAGACCGAGACTCGAACCCGGGACCCTTGGCTTTCCGGGCCAAGTGCTCTACCAACTGAGCTACCAAGGCCAGTTGCGATCTAGATGCAAATTCTTCTCTTATATACATTGTAATTCCCTAGCGCCAAATGCTTGAAACCTTTGCTTCTATCTTTGCAAATGGCGGCTTCTTAGTTAAGAAGACATTTATTGGGAATTTAACACTACTTTATAAAGCCAGTAGGGCTTCTATTGACTTTTTATTATTAATTTAACACTTCTCACTGAAGGATAAATTATATTTGAAGAGAAAAATTTTTGCCTAGACCGAGACTCGAACCCGGAACCCTTGGCTTTCCAGGCCAAGTGCTCTACCAACTGAGCTACCGAGGCGAGTTGCGATCTAGACGCAAATTCTTCTCTTATATATGTCTTCCTAACTAAGAAGCCCCTCCATGGTATCTTTACCTTGTCGTGGTGGAGTGGCTTGTGTGCTTAAATGATCCTGAGAGCTATGCCGGCGGTAGCATTGCTGCCGATAGGGTTACCCATGCCGGACTGGTCGAAGGTGATAAGCCAGACGAAATAAGTACCTTGGTCGAAAGAGTGACGATCTTTCACCGTAAAAATACAACCGTCAAGAAATGCGGACATGGGTTCTACTGGGGTAAAATTTTCCGGAGGTCAAATAGTCC
This sequence comes from Diploptera punctata, assembly GCA_030220185.1. Lineage (NCBI taxonomy): Eukaryota > Metazoa > Arthropoda > Insecta > Blattodea > Blaberidae > Diploptera > Diploptera punctata. Next base: position 519,044 of record JASPKZ010003800.1, read on the forward strand.
CCCATTCGGTTCTCCGGGCGGGGACTACTTCAGGGAACCCATGCCAAAGGCTCAAACACAGGGACATGTTCCTAGGAACATGGAATGTTAGGACTTTATACAATAGCGGGGCACTAGAGATATTAACGCGGGAATTGGATAAATCGCCCTTGGATATAGTCGCTTTACAGGAAGTTAGGTGGCCAGGAGAAGGTAGTCAGGAATCAGGAAGCTTTTCATTATACTATGGGGGTGCAGAAAGACCTGCATTTGGAACGGGTTTTTTAGTCAGAAGGAGGATCCTATCCGCTATCCGAGATATTAAGTTTGTTAGTGATAGGATATCATACATAATTCTAAAGGGTAAACGACATGATTTTATAATTGTAAATGTACATGCCCCCACAGAAGATAAAGATGACAAGATCAAGGATGAGTTCTATGAAGAATTAGAATGCTTATTTGATAGCCTTTCACGATATCATATGAAAATTGTCTTAGGAGATTTTAATGCAAAAGTGGGGCGGGAAGATATATTCAAACCAACAATAGGCAAATTCAGTCTTCATGAAGATAGTAACGACAACGGGGTTAGATTAGTCACATTTGCCACATCAAAGAATCTCATTGTTAAGAGCACAACATTTCAGCATAAGGATATTCATAAATACACCTGGACGTCCCCAGATGGAGAAACTCGGAACCAGATAGATCATGTATTAGTGGATAAACGCTGGCACAGTAGCATCATTGATGTTAGATCAGTTAGAGGGACAGACTGCAATTCAGATCATCATCTGGTCAGGGTGAAAATCAGACAACGGCTATCGCTTATGAGAGGAACAAACGCTAAAGATGATTCTGTAAAATATGAATTAAAAAACTTGAAAAATGATGAAATGCGGCAAGAATACCAAATCAAAATTGCTAATAGATTTGAAGTACTGGAATCTTCAGATGACAATGTGGCAAACGAAGAAGAAACTGATATAAATAAAGAATGGGAGGCTATAAGAGATACTATTAAATTGTCAGCATCAGAAAGCATTGGTTGTTTAAAAAAGAGGCAAAACAAGAAATGGTTTGATGAGGAATGTGCCGACATTGTAAAGAAAAGAAAGCTAGCAAAAATTAAATGGTTACACGAGCCAAATGAGGTAAATTTAGAGCAATTGGGTAGTGTTAGACGGGAAACCACCAAGTTACTAAAGAGTAAAAAGAGGGAATATTTGAGAGAGAAGATTAATGATCTTGAAATGAATGCAAAAAATAGGAACATTAGAGAATTATATCAGGGAATTAGTATAGAGAAGAAAGGGTTTCAGGCTAGAACAAACATAATTCGGAATGAAAATGGGGATATGATTGCAGATTCCAAGAGTATATTAAATAGATGGAAAAGTTATTTTAATCAGCTATTAAATGTACATACAGAACAGGACATTGAGGAGGATAAGTTACAGACAGCAGAAATGCTAGTCGCAGAGCCAAGTGCATTAGAGGTTGAAATGGCAATTGAAAAATTGAAGATGTATAAAGCATCAGGTTCAGATGAGATCCCAGCAGAACTGATAAAATCAGGGGAGAAAAATTGATGGACAAGATACGCTGGTTGCTTAGTATGATTTGGGAAAAAGAAGCTCTTCCAGATGAATGGAAGGAATCAATTATCGTACCAATTTATAAGAAAGGAGATAAAACTGATTGCAACAACTATAGGGGCATCTCATTACTTTCAACTTCGTACAAAATTCTAACAAATATATTAGTAAGCAGACTTGCTCCCTATATTGATGACATTCTAGGAGATCATCAATGTGCATTTAGAAGAAACAGGTCTACAACAGATCAGATTTTTAGTATAAGACAGATTTTAGAAAAGAAATGGGAATATAATGGTACTGTACATCAACTATATGTAGACTTCAAAAAAGCATATGATTCAATTAAGAGGGAGAAGTTATATAGTATCCTGCTGGAGTTTGGAATTCCTAAAAAGTTAGTTAGACTTATACGAATGTGTCTAAATGGCTCAACGAGTAGGGTGCGTGTAGGCAAACAGTTTTCAGACACTTTTGAAATCCAGAATGGGTTAAAGCAAGGAGATGCACTATCTCCTCTACTATTTAATTTTGTACTAGAGCATGCCATTAAATCTTTAGAGAATGAGGAAGGCTTACAACTCAATGGTATTAATAAGCTGTTAGTTTATGCTGATGATGTAGTACTACTGGCCGATAGCGAGGAGATACTAAAGGCCAACACGCACACACTATTGAGTAACACTAAGAAATTAGGACTGGAAGTAAATATCAGTAAAACTAAATATATGGTCACACGTAGAAATACATTATATAATGGAAATGGACAGCTAATGACAAATGAGGGAAATTTTGAGGAATTGGCTGAATTCAAATACCTAGGAACAATAATCACAAATAGGAATGAGATGCACAAAGAAATTAAACATAGGCTCAATTCTGGAAATGCATGCTATTATGCATTGCAGAGACTTTTGATGTCCCAACTCCTTTCAAAAAACGTTAAGCTGAAAATATATAAAACTATTGTTCTACCAGTTATATTATATGGGTGCGAAACATGGACTCTTACTTTAAGGGAGGAAAGGAGATTACGAGTATTTGAGAATAAAGTTCTTAGGAAAATTTTTGGACCAAAGAGAGATGAACAGACAGGTGAATGGAGAAGACTACATAACAATGAACTACATGGTCTTTATAGGAAGCCAGATATAATAAGAACAGTTAAGTCCCGTAGACTGCGATGGGCAGGACATGTTGCGCGTATGGGGAATGAAAGACGTGCATGGAAACTTCTTGTAGGAAAGCCAGAAGGAAAACGCCCGGTTGGTAGACCAAGAATGAGGTGGGAGAACAATATTAACTATGATTTGAGGGAAGTAGATTATACAGGGAATGATTGGAAAGCATTAGCTCAGGATAGGGATGTATGGAGAGCTTATGTCCGCGCGGCCATGAACCTACGGGTTCGATAGTGCCAGTGAGTAAGTAAGTAAGTAAGTAACTAAGAAGCTGCCATTTGCAAAGATAGAAGCAAAGGTTTCAAGCATTTGGCGCGAGGGAATTACAACGTATATAAGAGAAGAATTTGCGTCTTGATCGCAACTCGCCTCGGTAGCTCAGTTGGTAGAGCACTTGGCCTGGAAAGCCAAGGGTCCCAGGTTCGAGTCTCGGTCTAGGCAAAAATTTTTCTCTTCAAATATAACACCACTATATGCTAAATATTTGTGTGTGTAAAATAGACCTACCTAACCACAAAGCAAAGCGCTTGTAAACTAAATGACTGAGCCGACTATACATAGATAGGTTTTAAATATGCATAGTCTATTTTGGTTTATATTATTTTAACCTAATGTATTTAATTACTTTCTTCTGTTTGGTTTTAATCTATTATATATTATATTGTTTATATTATTTTATGTATATCATTCTCCATTTCATTAATTCTTTGTTAAAATAAGTTTTATATTTTAAAATGTTCTCCTAAATTTGTTTTGCTTTATATTATCTAATGTATTTAAATACTTTCTTCAGCTTGGTATTATCTGTTACACAACACTTAGTTTATATAATTCTCCTTTGCATTCATTCATTGTATTGTCATAGTGCATTTTACATTTTGAAACTTTCTCCTAAATTTATTTTGTTTTCATTGATTCTACATTACATGTTTCCAGCCATAGCTGATGACATGATCCCATTGCATAGTTACACCACTTGAAGAGTTGATTGGTGATTTTTCCTATGTAAACTATATACAAGCTCTGCAATAGTCCATGGCTTAAGTGTGGATAAGATAAATTGAAATGTTTTATTTTATTTCATGATGTCTTTAAATCCTTCTTCAGTCTGGAATTAGCCTATTTTATTCCCCTGACTCCTAACCTTACAACATATATATTCTTCTATTTGTATTATTTCTTGTGACTGAACTGCACCCGAGCACGAGCACTTGCTCATTCGGGTATCAGTATCATGAATAACATTTATTTGTAAATAAAATTTATTCATATTCTTTTCAAAAATTTTCAAAAACAGAGTATAATGTACGACATCAAGCAGTAATGTTAATTACTGGTGGTGTCTCGTCCAATCAATGCTAAAAATCATAGACACTGTAAAGACTATTCAAAGTCAATACAAATTAAATTTAATATTTCAAGTAATATATATATCCATCCATAGTAATTCTGCCCGAAGGCAGGTCCTTCACTGCAATCATAGCATTTTCATGCTATGCTTGCAGCTTTACTAGGGAATTGTAGGTGTGGTAGCTTCCCGTTGCTTTCCACACCAGTGAAGGATGATGATGAAGATGATAATGATAAGGATGATGATGGCCATATGATTTCGGGGACCATTTGGGCCTTAAAGTTTCCCTGACATTTGTCTTACAGGTGAGGAAAAACCCCGATAAAAACCTCACCCTGAAAAACTGCCCCGACCGGGGATCGAACCCAGGCCCGCTGCGTGACAAGGCAGCACGCTACCTCGAGACCACAGCAGTGGACCTTATATATATACATATGACAAGAAGAGGAAAAGAAATTGGATTGGCCACTGGCTAAGAAGAAACTGCCTCCTGACGGATGCCCTAGAAGGAATGGTCAAAGGAAAGAAAGTTAGAGGCAGAAAAAGACATCAGATGATACACAATATTAAAATAAATGGTTTGTATGCAGATACAAAAAGGAAAGCTGAGTTAAGGAAAGAGTGGAGAATGCTGAGTTTGCAGTGAAAGACCTGATCTTGGGCAGAACACTATGTATATGTATATATGACATGAAAAGATAAATAAATGCCTGAACCGGGATTTGAACACAGGACCTCTAACTTGATATGTTAGTGCACTACCATCTGCACTATCCAGGCCCAAACATTTATTTTTCCTTTGTATATATATATATATATATATATGGGGGCACGCCGTAGCGTAGTGGTTAAGGCACTGTGCTACAAGCTGGAAGGTCGAGGGTTCAAGTCCCGTTGGGGTCAGGATTTTTAAACTGACCTAAACCTTCTGGCGGCACTATGGCCCTGGGGTCGACTCAGCCTCTAACGAAAATGAATACCAGACGCTTGTTCTGGGGTAAAGGCGGCCGTCACGCAGGGCTGACAACCAGGCTGACATAAAGTGCCGATTGTCTAGAAAAAGTGGGAGCCTTAACCTCCTATTACCCCAAGGGCCTCCTGAGGCCTGTTGTGGGATCACTTTACTTTCACTTTATATATATATATATATTCTCTATCATGGAACTCGGTCTCATGACTTCTACAAGTAAGCAATTTAAAGAGAATTTTTACTATATAGCAGTGACACTTCTTTATATATATATATATATATATATATATATATATATATATATATATATATATATATGTATGTTTTAGTTCAATTTTGTCATTTAGCAATGCAGGCCTAATGTGACATGAAAAGAAAAATAAATGCCTGAACTGGGATTCGAAACCAGGACCTTTAAATTTATACTTTAATGCACTATCATCATGCAGGAATGCGTAAACCAAGCTAATTCCTCAGCAAGTTGAATGTATAATCCATTTTGTAGGTTTATGGAATATATATTTATTTTGTTAAATTCAAGAAATTTTCGGACTGCAGTGAAAACAAATCATACATCACCGTAAGTTATTACCTGTTTGTAAATTGTCATATAATTTGACACCAATTTAAATAACATCTACCGATTCATTTTTACGTTACTTTATTAAAAATACAGGGTGGACCGCTCGAATGGACCTAATTTAAATTGCTTGTTACTGGCAAACGGTTGAAGATAGAAACTTAAAACAACGTTCATATTACAGAAAAACTCACCAAGTTTTGATATCCAGATCACCACATCTCTATATGAGCCCCAGCACTCACTGTGACGATATCAAAGCGATGAACAATTTCTTGCCAAGTACGTTGGAGTATGTCTTCTGGAATGTTCTCAATAGCCTCTATGATGCGCTCACGAAGATCACGAAGGTCTTTGACTGGGTGGTGTAAACTTTATCTTTGACATAGCCCCAGAGAAAGAAATCCAGTGGTGTTAAATCGGGAGATCTCGGGGGCCACGCGATTGGTCCTCCCCTACCAATCCAACGGCCAGGGAAAATGTTGTCCAAAGTCGTACGAACTTCATTGGACCAGTGGGGAGGAGCACCATCTTGCTGGAAAACGATGTTAGGCTGCAGTTGTTCAATTTGTGGAAAGAAGAACTGCTCCAGCATGTCAAGATATGTGGTACCACGAACAGTTTTCTCGGCGAAGAAAAACGGTCCAATGACCTTATTATGTGACAAACTGCACCAAACATTCATCTTCGGACTATCACGAACATGCTCTTGAATAGCGTGAGGATTCTCCGATCCCCAGATCCGCACATTATGCCGGTTTACCTTGCCTGACAAATGGAAAGTGGCTTCGTCCGAGAAGAAAATCTTGGTCATGAAGTCAGGATCAGCGCCGAGACGGTCCAGCATCGTATTGGCGAATTCCACTCGTTTCGGCATGTCATTCGGCTCCAGACATTGCACTAACTGCACTTTATATGCGTGCAGTTTGAGGCGTTTGTGGACAATCCGTTGTAATGTCGATTTTGGTATTTGAAGTTCCCGCGAAGCTCTTCTTAATGACTTCCGGGGGCTTCGCTCAAATGCGGCTTGAACATTTGCTACCATTTCATCGGATGCTCTGCGACCACCACCATGCTTCTTCAACACAGATCCTGTAGCTAATAATGTATCACGCCACTTCTTTATGCTTCTAGCAGTTGGAGCATCACGGTTAAACACACGCCGGAACTCCCTTTGAACTCTAATGATTGATTTAAACTCCGCATACCACAAAACAGCTTGCGCTTTCATCTGCGGAGTCGCCATTTTCACAAACAATTAAATCTAAGAACGAGAAACGTATCTTTGTGCCATCTACCGACAGGATTCGAAACTTGGTGAGTTTTTCTGTACTATGAACGTTGTTTTAAGTTTCTATCTTCAACCGTTTGCCAGTAACAAGCAATTGAAATTAGGTCCATTCGAGCGGTCCACCCTGTATTATATAAATTAAACCAATGTATCCTCTAGGATGCTCTGCCAATTTAAGGGTTCATTAAATCATATAAAATGTGATGAAACAAACATGGCAGTTGCTAGAGTAAATTTTAAATTTTGAGTTTCTAGTAAACCCCCATTTCTAATGGTCGGATTTCATTGATTTTTTTGAGAATACCTTCCTCATTTTAATTCAATAGCATATACTGAGTTTTGTTGTGAAACATGGAAAATTACTGCTCCTACAGCTATTTATTTTCGTCTCAGATCAACTCCTATAACTATTGATCTGATTTTGTTGCTTAATGAAATGTATCTTACTTTTTTAATTAATTGCTATATGCAAAGTTTGGTTTCGATGAAACAAAATTTGCAATCGCTAGATCATTAATGGACAAGTAGGCCTATGTACATATATATTTTGGTCATTGCCGTTTTAGGTATCTAATAGATAGGATCGGTGAAGATATGTAAACATTTTTCAAAATCTTTTCATGAGAACCTCAATAGCTTCATTTCTTCGTAATTCGCTAAAACAACACGGTAGCTGGAATTGCTTTACACTCTAGTTATCATATAACATAGCAAATTAAAAGGGCCAAAAGTTCAGTAAATATCAATTTGATTATTAATATCTTTGTTCACTCCTAAAAGTCCACCGCTGTGGTCTCGAGGTAGCATGCTGCCTTGTCACACAGTGGGCCCAAGTTCGATCCCCTGCTGGGACAAGTTTCCTGGGTGAGGTTTTTTCGGAGTTTTTCCTCACCTGTAAGATAAATGTCAGGAAACTTTAAGGCCCAAATGGTACCCGAACACCATCTGGCCATCATCATTAATATAATTATCGCCGTATTAGCTTAAGGCCTCTCCTAGTGCATCATTACCATCATCATCAACTCTCATATCATCGGGGCAGTGTAACCCTGCCTTCCAGGCACCCCAACCTGAGAAGTGGGTTACAAGTACACCATGCCAGGAGAGAACACCAGAAATGTCAAAATGACAACCTGGGGTATTTGGGGGGGGGGAACACCTATACTAATAATGGTCTACTTACACTGGGGAACAGCAATTAAGTTGACTTGTTTTGCCTCTGGATCCAAAAATAACCATAGTTTTTGTCTATCATATCAACTTTTAAGCTACAGGATACCTTCAAAAATCATACAAATTGTGTATATAAAGGAAAATACAGTAAAAACTTACCAAATATTCTGTTTATAAATAATAATTTCATTTATACAAAGGCTATAATAGAGTAAAATGTATAGTATGTAGTGTAAAGTTTGTGTTCATACAAATAGTTGTTTTTTTTTGTGTCGAATGCCAATTATAAATAGGTACAAATTTTCTCTTATAGCTTTGTTGGGTATATTTAATCTGTTAACATTCTTGCTTGATGTTCCAACAATAGTCAGCCATCATATGTACATCACATCTACCTTGATACCGTGCCCCCATGACCTTAGAATCTTGGTGGAATCGCTCACCCTGCTCATCAATGTACCAAAATTTTCCGGGAAGTTAGCAAGATGGCTATGTAAAAAATGCACTTGATGCTCATGTTGCAACCAAGCATTTTGAAGCTCTCCAATTTTGGTGTAATTCTGTGCATGTGTATTTCCAAGGAAGTCTTTAACAATGTTTTTGAATGCCAACCAAGAATTATTTTGAATTTCTGACATTGTTCTGATAAAGTGTGCATCTTTAACAAGTGCCGAAACTGTGGATCATCAAATATATATCAGCCCTTTTCTTTTCAAATTACAGGCTAGGAAATGCCGAAATGAGATATTTGAAACAGTCTCCTGCAATTGGCAAAGCTTTACCGAATTGCTTCATGAGACCCAATGGGATATGCAGAGGTGCATCTGTCTGTAAGTGGGTGTTGTACAATGTTTGGTTCACCAGGTTTCCGGTCAGATCTTTGCAGCCAATTTGACTGCACCCAATGCTTCCCACGGGCTCTGTTGTCCCACATACACATAAAGCAGGGATACTTGATATATCCATATTGCTGCTCAAGAAGGAAGCCGACCGTTTTAAGATCAAAGCAAATGATCAACTGGTGCAAGTGAAATTGCAACAACTCAATGACTCTATCTTCTCTTAAATGAACAGAATGGCCTATCGGGACTGAACCAAATACATTTCCAATGTGGGGGAGAACATACTTCATGCTCCACTTTGAGTCGATAACAGTCAGCATTCAGTTGCATTAAGGCTGAAAATCCCAACTCTTCCAAAAAACCATGTAAGTTATGGCAATACACAAATTAATCATCACTTCGAAAGTATTGCAGATAGGATATCTGGTTTTATGAAAAAAGAATTCAATTTAAAACTTTCCTTTAATCTTTTAATTATACTTTCTCTTGTTCGAAAATAGGATACACTAGAGAACATTAGAATCGGCCAATAGGAGAGCAATAGTGCTTCAATGATCCGTGCTCGAGACCGTGGAGAGTGATCATATTATCATAAGGTGTAGAGAAAAAAGTGACCATGCTAGAAGAAAACTAACGTGAGTTTTGAAATCAGCATACCTAATTAACTATAAAACAGCTAAAAAAATCAAATTCAACAGAAATTGTGTTACAAATTGTTCCACAGTGTTTCTGTTTTTGGGGAAGTAAGCTGAATTTATCAGAGAGGCCATGGTATCCACTGTCAACGGCAACTAATAGCTCAACTTACTTCCCTACAGTAGTCGGTGTAAAAACCACTAGCGAATAATACGACGGCATTTGATCAGCTGACTAGCGGTTTCACTAACAGTGGTTGTCGTCAAGGTTACGAATCACGCGACAGCTTTTGATCAGCTGACTAGCTGCTTCACCAACAGTGGTTACCGTCAAGGTTACGAATCACGCGACAGCTTTTGATCAGCTGACTAGCTGCTTCACTAACAGTGGTTACCGTCAAGGTTACGAATCACGCGACAGCTTTTGGTCAGGTGACTAGCTACTTCAGTAACAGTGGTTGTCGTCAAGGTTACGAATCAACGACAGCTTTTCATCAGCTGACTAGCTGCTTCACTAACAGTGGTTGTCGTCAAGGTTACGAATCACGCGACAGCTTTTGATCAGCTGACTAGCTGCTTCACTAACAGTGGTTACCGTCAAGGTTACGAATCACGCGACAGCCTTTCATCAGCTGACTAGCTGCTTCACTAACAGTGGTTGTCGTCAAGGTTACGAATCACAAGACAGCTTTTCATCAGCTGACTAGCTGCTTCACTAACAGTGGTTGTCGTCAAGGTTACGAATCACAAGACAGCTTTTCATCAGCTGACTAGATGCTTCACTAACAGTGGTGTCGTCAAGGTTACGAATCACGCGACAGCTTTTCATCAGCTGACTAGATGCTTCACTAACAGTGGTTGTCGTCAAGGTTACGAATCACGCGACAGCCTTTCATCAGCTGACTAGCTGCTTCACTAACAGTGGTTGTCGTCAAGGTTACGAATCACAAGACAGCTTTTCATCAGCTGACTAGATGCTTCACTAACAGTGGTTGTCGTCAAGGTTACGAATCACGCGACAGCTTTTCATCAGCTGACTAGATGCTTCACTAACAGTGGTTGTCGTCAAGGTTACGAATCACGCGACAGCCTTTCATCAGCTGACTAGCTGCTTCACTAACAGTGGTTGTCGTCAAGGTTACGAATCACAAGACAGCTTTTCATCAGCTGACTAGATGCTTCACTAACAGTGGTTGTCGTCAAGGTTACGAATCACGCGACAGCTTTTCATCAGCTGACTAGATGCTTCACTAACAGTGGTTGTCGTCAAGGATACGAATCACAAGACAGCTTTTCATCAGCTGACTAGCTGCTTCACTAACAGTGGTTACCGTCAAGGTTACGAATCACGCGACAGCCTTTCATCAGCTGACTAGCTGCTTCACTAACAGTGGTAGTCGTCAAGGTTACGAATCACAAGACAGCTTTTCATCAGCTGACTAGATGCTTCACTAACAGTGGTTGTCGTCAAGGTTACGAATCACGCGACAGCTTTTCATCAGCTGACTAGATGCTTCACTAACAGTGGTTGTCGTCAAGGTTACGAATCACAAGACAGCTTTTCATCAGCTGACTAGCTGCTTCACTAACAGTGGTTACCGTCAAGGTTACGAATCACGCGACAGCCTTTCATCAGCTGACTAGCTGCTTCACTAACAGTGGTTGTCGTCAAGGTTACGAATCACAAGACAGCTTTTCATCAGCTGACTAGATGCTTCACTAACAGTGGTTGTCGTCAAGGTTACGAATCACGCGACAGCTTTTCATCAGCTGACTAGATGCTTCACTAACAGTGGTTGTCGTCAAGGTTACGAATCACGCGACAGCCTTTCATCAGCTGACTAGCTGCTTCACTAACAGTGGTTGTCGTCAAGGTTACGAATCACGCGACAGCTTTTCATCAGCTGACTAGATGCTTCACTAACAGTGGTTGTCGTCAAGGTTACGAATCACGCGACAGCTTTTCATCAGCTGACTAGATGCTTCACTAACAGTGGTTGTCGTCAAGGTTACGAATCACGCGACAGCCTTTCATCAGCTGACTAGCTGCTTCACTAACAGTGGTTGTCGTCAAGGTTACGAATCACAAGACAGCTTTTGATCACCTGACTAGCTGCTTCACTAACAGTGGTTGTCGTCAAGGTTACGAATCACGCGACAGCTTTTCATCAGCTGACTAGCTGCTTCACTAACGGTGGTTGTCGTCAAGGTTACTAATCACGCGACAGCCTTTCATCAGCTGACTAGCTGCTTCACTAACGGTGGTTGTCGTCAAGGTTACGAATCACGCGACAGCTTTTCGTCAACTGACTAGCTGCTTCACTAACAGTAATTGTCGTCAAGGTTACGAATCACGCGACAGCTTTTAGTCAGCTGACTAGCTGCTTCACTAACAGTGGTTGTCGTCAAGGTTACGAATCACGCGACAGCATTTCATCAGCTGACTAGCTGCTTCACTAACGGTGGTTGTCGTTAAGGTTACGAATCACGCGACAGCTTTTTTGATCAGCTGACTAGCTGCTTCACTAACAGTGGTTACCGTCAAGGTCACGAGACAGCTTTTGATCAGCTGACTAGCTGCTTCACTAACAGTGGTTACCGTCAAGGTTACGAATCACGCGACAGCTTTTGGTCAGGTGACTAGCTGCTTCACTAACAGTGGTTGTCGTCAAGGTTACGAATCACACGATAGCTTTTGATCAGCTGTATGAAAAAGAATAATAAATAAGGTGAGTTGCATTTTACCTCAATTCAGATCAGATTCAATTTTAAAATCATTACAAGTTAGGAAAAAGAACTGACACTAAGGTTCTCCTAAAATCGGGGTGTAGCCATGTCGTGGACATTGCTATGTGTTTTACACGAATACATGTTTGGAATGGGTAATATTTTCTGTCAGCATGTTATATGTCACAATCATTACATCATCCAGTTGCATAGGCTGGGTGCCCCAGCTGCAGATATACTGGCGCCATCGGTGATCTGCTCAGAAAACCTTCGTTCTTTTATATTCCCAACACCACTTCACTCTGTCATATGGTGTTTTATGATTATTACTGGCTTGCTATTGAGAAGCAGTTTCCATGATTCTTCTACCAGTTGGTGAGTTCTTTAGTATTTTCTAATTGTCTTAATAATTTGGTGCTTACATCGATTTTATGTTTGGAATTAATAAAATAATTAGAAAACACTAAAGAACTCGCCATTTGGGAGAAGAAATGCATCCAGAACAGGTATAGAATCATGAATTTTGAAATTCCTGGGAATAGGGATTTGATATGCAAGTTCTTTGGAATATCAAAAGATGGAGTAGGAGTCATGTCCAGGGCCGACAACTTAAAAATCAACAGTCTAGACAAGTTGATGATGAAACAGAATTGTTTTGAAACATGTCCTAAAAGAACTCAACTTTTATGAGGTAAAATGCAACTCGCCTTATTTATTATTCTGTTTCAGTAGTTGTAATAGTAGTATTAAATAAGTCTTATTCATCTGCATGAAATGCCTTTAACATTCATACTCTATGTTTTTTAACTAGATGAGTATGATCCTTTGCTTTAGAAAAGGGGAAAAAAGTGAAAGTTGCTGAAGAACTATGAAGTTTCACCCTATAACAAGCTTTTTGCAGAATTTCATTAGGACTGTTCAAAGTTATAATATGAAAACATCTTTAAGTGTCAATTTTTATTTACATTACACAGTCAAAAAAAAACCAAATCACCAAATAAAAAAGTCAAGAGAGTCAATGCATTTCAACAGCGATGCTATCATTATCAAGACTGATTTCAGTCAATATTGTCATACAGACTGCAATAACACTGATTTTTGTCTCATGAGTACCAATAATTGTAGTTAATGCAGTTTTTTTTATCGTGTTTTCAAATATGTATTCGGAATTTCTCCATCACCCACAGTTTTTCTTTTTAATTTCAATTTCAATTAATGGATTTAAATAATAATTTTTTTTTAAAACCTAGATTTCTTCCCGGAAAATTTTGGTGCAATGAGCACGGGGAACACTTTCATCAGGAGATTTCAGCTATGGAAAAGAGATATCAAGGCAAATGGAATCATAATATGCTGGCCGATTATTGTTGGACCATCAAAAGGGATGCTCCACAGGCAAAATATAGCAGAAAATTGTGATTTCTTACTTTTTAGGTGAGTCCAAATATTGTGTAGTTACAAATGTAGAAAATATTAAAGTGTTTGCATCTCTCGGAAATCTTGCATGATGGAGAAAAACTGATATCATATTTGAATTCAGGAGAAAAAATACTATCAGAATCACATATTTTTCTTTCTGAGACAAAAAAAAGTTTCTTTTTTGTTGCTCAGTCTAATCTGTCTTGATAACTTTTTAATTTGGTGATTTGGGTTTTTATTGACTATGTGCAATACATTTTTATTACCAAGACGATCCTATTTATTAATATAATTTTCGGCTAAACTTTACAACCTGTGATGCAACTTTTTTAATTCATTCATAAACTCCTATCAAATTTCATTCTTTAGGGTTTCATTTTTCAAATTATTTTCCACCATTTACAAGGATTTTTTCTAATGATTGTTTCAATATATTTTTTTATGACTTTTAAATACATAAGTAGCATACAGACGTGGCAGTGATATTGATTTTAACGAATATTCTATGCAACAACAAAGACATGTTCTAGTGCAACCAACAAAGTATATGTACTAATTAATTGGACACATACTTCAGAACTTACTATTTATTTTTAGGCGTTGTATTCTTTCACAGGTTAGAAACATTTTTTGCATTACATGTTGTAAAGTATTTCCTAATTTTCATTTACTACAGACTCTATATACAGTAAAACTTGCTCAAAGCAGAATTGCATGGGACCAATTTTTTTTTCCACATTAGACAACATTCTGCATTATAAAAAAAACAAAAAATATTAACCAATCTTAGATTATAGAGCACCGTATATGATTTTTTATGTACCTTGGATTAATTGTAGTTCGGCTGTTGTTGGAAAGTGAAGTATAGTATGTTCGAGCGACTTTGACGGTAACGTGCAAAAAACAGTCCCAGTTCGTCAGCGTTAAAAATGTCTCATAGGCGCATATCCTGAAATTAAGGTATGCAGTTTCGGTTTCCACTCACTAACTATACTTTTGTCCACATCCTTTGATTCCCCGGAAATTTCATTCCACACTACATTATGTCGTCTTTTAAAACTGTCCACAACCAACCTGAAGATGCCTTGAAATCATTTGATATAGCAATAGTTATCACACCTCGTTGATTACTTTATGTTTATTTTATTTTTTTTCTTTGTTTTATAATCTCATAAACTTGGGTTTTTTCCACATTTAAATTTAGTCATTATTTCGCGTACTGAGAGTTTGTTTTTCTTTACCTTCTCTTCACTTTCACTTTTTTCGTTTAATGACAATGATACATACGATTTAGCGACCTTTATTCCATAAATTCAGAACGTTACTTGTGAAAGATATGTACAAAATCGGTCACAGATCTTACTAATTTAAGATTTTACAGTGTACTGGTTATTTCCAAGACAGATGCCACATGCCAAATATTTATTAAACAAACCTGTAATTCGCAAAATGTGTTTGCAGTGAGGCTGAAAGAAAATTCCAGATACAGGTAGAAACTCTACCTCACCTGGTGGCAGGCATCAACACTAATTGTTAATTTGCCTAACAGGAATTCAATGAAGCAGAAACTTATTTATTTCTCTCTATTTTTCCGCCTTATAAACATTTTTTTCATGAATTGTGTAGAAATATCCTTCTGTTTCCGTGTTGATTACTATTATTTTGCCAGGACCAATAAATTTGTTCACATTGGAGAGATTTACGCATTATTCACATTCCGGATTAAACAAGTTTTACTGTATTATCTATTTCTATCCATTAATATTGACTGTACATAATTAAAACATTTTGTCTGTTCATTCTTACCTCTTATAGTTGTTTTTGTCGAACATATGTTTCAAGGCTTTTTAGCCTCATCGTCAGCGATTACAGACTCTGTTTGTTCCTACCTCTTATAGTTGTTTTTGTTGAACATATGTTTCAAGGCTTCTTAGCCCCATCGTCAGCGATTTTGTCTGTTCATTCTTACCTCTTATAGTTGTTTTTGTTGAACATATGTTTCAAGGCTTCTTAGCCCCATCGTCAGCGATTACAGACTCAAACATTTTGTCTGTTCATTCTTACTCTTATAGTTGTTTTTGTTGAACATATGTTTCAAAGCTTCTTAGCCCCATTGTCAGCGATCACAGACTTATTAAAAAAAAAAGAACCTGACTATATATGTTACCTATTTGTCTTTGTCACACACTGTTCAGTGCTATCCTCGTGCACAATCGTAGAATCTGTTGCAACAAGTAATAACAATTACAAGTAAGAGCAACATTATATTTAAGAATTAAATTACTGATGATGGAGATAAGCTCCGAAACTGCAGTCTAGAAGAAAAAGGATATGAGGTGAGGTAATAAAAATAATTTAATTCTTAAATTAAACCTCATAGTGTTTTTTCCCCTGTGTAAGTTAAATAAACCTTATATTTATTGAGTCTTCAGGATTTTATATGAAAAAAGGGTTAAAAAAGTAAAATGTAATGTTCAATAGATTAAATGAAAACTGGAACTTTCAAATTACAGTTCGATATAGGTACTATTAGTAGGCATGGATATATTCAGATTGACAGAAACATGCAAAATTATAATAAAATTAAAAAAGGGGGGGGAAAGATTGGTGATTAAAGAAATCATTCCGAGAGCTAAACAAATAAATTAAAAACTTTTCAACATTTAATATCAACTGAATAAGGTCGACAAACTGACAAGCACTTTTTATTACATCTTGTGAAAACATATTTTCAATTTTGTGTTAAGCTCAGTGTCTATTGGTTGTAAATTAAGTTTTCGTGGACATGAGCCTATCTTGCGTTCACAATTATCTCTAATAATCCACAACATGTCTTCTGTTTGAGCAAGTAGTGCGGAATTATGAAAAATAAATAAATATTGCAATGATGATTTTCAATAAATCTACCACAAAATATAAAAAACCTACCTAGAAATAAGCACAATTACACTTTTTTGCACTTATTTGTTACAAAGCAATGGGATCTGCTATTTCGAAGCAAAACAAAAACAGCAGTTTCTTTTTGATATCAGGAATAACTACATTGTCTTCTAAGTGATAGATATAAAAATGGTTATCAAAAGGAGTTGCAAAAAATATGGTACTTTACATTCCTTTAACGTTCATTGTTTTTGAAGAAGATATTCCCATTTTTCTGTTTGTGGTATAAACTCATGATATTAACACTGTTTATAGAACATTTATCCATGTATGGCCCGCTCTCTTACAAATACTGGTTTCTTTATAGCCTTGAAGCCTATCAGTCAACTGTTTATCTTTCATTAACTTGTGTTTGATCATCAGCCATCAAAGTAAAATTCAACAGTAGCTTCCTTACTGGCAAGAAGAATACAAGGTCATCATTTTATGGTAATAAATGCCATATTTTACCTACAAGTTTATATATATCTTGTATTTGAAGCAATTCTTTTTTTCAGATAAATGAACAACCATATCCTCAATCAAAAATATTGATTTTCTTCTCTGATTTACATCATAAAAATTACTGAATTGTTATAACTGAACGTCACATGGAAGGAAATTAAAAAAAAAATTAAAAATCTATAGCAGAGAAGAAAATTAAATTTAAATTTCAGGGCATTAGTTGTCACTTATATAGAAAAATAATCTACATTTGTAAAATTTTAAAATTGCTTCAAATTGTGTATTTATAAAGCATAAGAGTTAAAAAACTGTAGGTAAAATATAATCATTATGATGGGGTGACCTTAATACAAAACTAACAAACTGTAAAATTCTTTTCATTACTAAAATTTCTTTAAATCACTGATCACAAATTAAATTCTAATTATACGAGAGACCAATGTGGACAAATCATGTTCAGAGGAGATAATTTCTAGGAATCTGAAGGAAAATATGGAAGAACTGTTCTTACATTAAATTATAGAAATAGGATGATTTTTACATAACCTGAAAATTTCTAAAAATATTTCAATCTAAGCTTCATATTTATTTTTGGAGTTAGGAGAAAAAGTTTGGTGTAAACCAAACATGCAACTCTTTTTACCAACCATTTTTATTCTGTAATTTTTTCCAATTTACACTGATCACCATTTGAAATGTACATGTTTATCTACTGGAGTAATAAAAAAATTAATCACCAACAGGGGTGTTAAAAACAGAGCCAGCATTCCTTACTCGAAACCTAAAGTTAAATTCTTATTCTACTTATTTCTTTCATTTAATTTTATATACCAATAATAATATTAATAGTTGTTGGTTACATAATCTAGTATCATACATGTTTTCCATTATCTATTTGAACCATTAACTTGACAAATTCATTTAATAAACCGTTAATTTGCTAATGTTAGTTTCTTGATTCTACCTTATTAATAATTAGCCAACCAAGGAACTTTCTAGCACTTAACGAATCATTAAAATATTATTGGTGCAAATAGTAACATATCGTTTTTAAAAATCTTTTGATGCAGAAAATGTTGCATGCTTTTGCTACTTTTTTTTATTAATAATATTATTTCAAAAATATCTCATTACCAAGATCATTAGTGCCTTTCTCATAAAGCTCAGTAATGCAAAACTAAACTTAAGTTACTTTCGATACAATAAGTTGACATATTTAGGGGAATAATAAGACAATTATTAGGGAAGTGACATTTAATGGCATAGAAACCTTAATGAAGATATAATGTTTATTTAGAATTGGACAATATTAATTATAGCACTGCTGAAATTGGTTATTTAATATAGACACTTTTGTGAGAACAGATAAACTGAAAAATATAGAACATTTTGAAGATAGAATTAACAAAAATAGTTACCAAAATTACTTTTTGTTAGGGAGATTCTAAATGATAAAATAAAAAGAAACTTGGTTAAGGAGAACAAAAAAAAATATTACTCCACCAAGCAGTCTGCAGCGAAAAATATGTTAACATGCTGTCTTTCTCTCTCTCTTCCTTATTGTGTTGCCACTTCTTGTCCTCTGTATATGTTCTTTGTCTGGCAGGTAGAGAGCTGACAAATACTATGGATTTTAATGGTCCGTCCTTCTAGGTGGTCACTGGCAAAAATGACAACCCTGTTACTATTGGGGTTACGTGTAGGAATTGGCTGTCCCTTCTCATTACATGTTGCCACTTGTGATTTATTGTGAGGCTGGTAACGGAGAGACGACAAATACTGTGATTTTAAATGATCCGATCACTTGAGAGTTCCGTGCTTAAATGACTAATTTGACAACCATCTTAAGATCTTTCACACATGTTTAGGGATTCTCCGCCCACACTTAAAATTGAACTATTTCAGTACGTGATCGGATGTACAGTTTTCTCCGACATCCCTTCCACAGATTGAGTAGTTCGTTGACACTAGCGCTAAAACTCTTCGCCTCTGCCCGTGCGAAGTTAACTTGGTGGTATAATAAATAAAAGAGGCCCCTTATCTAATTATAATACAATTAAAATCTCAAAAAACCATCAGAATTATCATAAATAAAAATCATATATATGTAACTATGTAATCCAAATAGAAAGTAATGATAAAAAACAATTTCAGAGATTTTTGCTTTCTTCTTTTACAGCTTATATCTATATTTCACATTATTATTAGAAATATTTCAGTCATTTGTTCTTTAAATTATATACTTCCTTTCAGGTAATGTTATTTTAATGTTCTTGATACATACTAATAAAAATTCAATAACTAGTATTGCTAAAGCAGGATAAGAACCATATTTCTGAAGCGAAGCTACATCAACATAATATAATATCAAAGTAACAAACAACAATTCTTTTTTCCTTTTCATTCTTAAGAAGATTATAATTTTCAGAATATTAATGTCTACTTTTCTGAGAACACTAACCGTTAAATCCTAATGTTTCAAGCAAAATCAAAACTTCATACACCAAGCTTTCTGTCACTGTAAAATTTTTAATCATCAGGGTAGACTAATTATTTTAAATTTTGTTTAGTTGTTTCTTGACTCACCTCATACTTCTTAACTCCCTTGCATATCTATATTTCGTCACTGTATTTGTGACATTCTCAATGCTGTTCATGTTCACAACTGACGTCCAATGGTCTCCTCTTCTGCAGACTGACCTCTGCACCATATGATGGCTGACTGACGAACTTCCAAATCAATCCCCTCTCCTTATCACCGGGTATTTCAAAATTCATAGTCGTGTTTTTATTCTTGCATATGTAATTTTTTTCCCAAATTGTGAGTTCCTTCGGTTTTTCCAATTGTTTAAGTAATTTTGTTTTGGTTTCTATTCCATGTTTTTCTGACTAGACATGTGCAGCTATTGCAGATTTTTCTGTTAAAAATGGAGAAACAGAAAAATCTGCAATAGCTGCACATGCCTGGTCAGAAAAATATAGAATAGAAACCAAAACAAAATTACTTAAACAATTGGAAAAACCAAAGGAACTCACAATTTGGGAAAACATTTACATATGCAAGAATAAAAACACAACTATGAATTTTGAAATACCCGGTGATAAGGAGAGGGGATTGATTTGGAAGTTTGTCGGTCAGCCATCAAATGGCGCGGAGGTCAGTCTGTAGGAGAGGAGACCATTGGACGTCAGTTGTGAACGTGAACAGCATTGAGAAAGTCACAAATACCGTGATGAAATCTAGATATGCAAGGGAATTAAGAAGTATGAGGTGAGTCAAGAAACAACTAAACAAAATTAAAATAAACCTCATAGTGTTATTTCCTACTTACATAACTTAATAGACTAATTATGCTCATTAGATTATGAGTCAGATTACAATATACACATGGAATCCAATTTAAGAGGAAACCTCGCATCATTCTGTGATCAGAACGATAGCAGCATGGGAGACAAGTTGTACACAACATCACAGCATTTAGTTGCTTCAGTGTGTTGTAGTGGGATGCATGTTGCTTATTATCGTGTATTACATAAGAAAGTAATAAAAAATTAAGTATACAGTTGAACAGCAAATTTATTTGGTGTAATATTACTTATTGAGAAATAATAATAGAGGGCTCATTCGGAGATTTTCTTAAAAATATCCTGACTTTAAGATTCCTACAAAATCGTGCCTTTCTAAGTTGATGAAAAAGTGGCATGCAACAGGTTCACTTTGTGACATACCAAAGAAGCGTGAAAGGCACATTTTAACAGTAGAGAAACTTGAGGATATTAGTCCTAGAAAATCAAATGTTTGGCGCAGGAAACTAGCATATTCAAGGAGTCAGCCCACAAAGTGACCAGACTGCTAAAATTTCAACCTTATAAACAAAGGTTTATGCAGGAACTTAAACAGGCAGATAATTTGTTTAAACAATGTGAGGCATGTCTTACTGCGGACATGGGTCATTTTCAACAGTATCTCAAATAAATGGTGAGTAATAAGCCTCTAAGTGGAGGCCATTTTTTATAATAATCTTAATTAGTTGAGTTATTTGTATTTTGTAGCTTCTAACTGTCTTCAATTGCCTGTAGTAACGGAACACACGATAGCGGGAGAAGTGAGAGCTGCTGCAATGCTGTAAAAAGGTTTCCACTTAAAATAGATTACCTGTAGTTCAATTCTATATACTTAGGAAACATAGGTAGTTTAAGAACAGAACTGATTAGAAAAACATAACTTACCATTAAAGATTGAATATCTGACAAAATGTCTGTCTTTTCGTAAGACTAAAGAACTGAGATATAAAAATCTAATTTAATTTAAGAACAGAATTGATTAGAAAAACATAACTTACCATTATAGACTGAATTTCTGACAAAATGTCTGTCTTTTCGTAAGACTAAAGAACTGAGACATAAAAATCTAATTTAAATCTGAAATTCCTTGTGGAAAATATACTATACATAGTATATTTCCAGTGTATAAGACACACCCTTTTACCATAAAATTTGTCTTAAAATTGGGGAGCATCTTAAATAATAAAGGTAAAGATTATCACCCTCTTTTCAAAGTCATATACACTCCCTTTTATCTTCCAACATCTTAGGCGGTTAATGGTTAAAACAAGTAGAGAAACCTTTGGAATTGACAGTTTGGGAAAAAAATATACATTCAGAAAAACAAGTAGAGAAACCTTTGGAATTGACAGTTTGGGAAAAAATATACATTCAGAAAAACAAAAATAGATCAATGAATTTTGATATCCCTAACGAAATTACATTGATTTCGAAGTTCATAAATTCAACCATAGATGGCAGCACTGAAGATGGCGACAATAGAATAGTTGACGGCCGAAGAATTTCGTCAGTCGGAGTTATGGCTGACGATGAACATGACTATGTTTGAAATCGCGATATCATGGAAGCACGAATCCTATGAGGTGAGTTGTTTAAACAATATGTTCTCCGATGAATTTTAAGATAGTTTGTGTTCAATTTGATACTTTCCCGTAGTTTTTAACAATGTAAGAAAACAGGTGCATTCATATAGTTCAAGTTATGAATTGCAAGTTGTAAAATATGTGGAAAACATTAGAGTAGAGATGCCAAAAGACTCATGGACCTCCACCTACAGAAAAAAAGTATTAGACCTTGGTGTGATCACGAGTTATTGAACAATGTATGTAAAAAAAAGTGCACAAAATCTAAGAAAAGTGTGAAGTGGCAAGAACTAGAGAATAAAGTTTTGAAACAGGTGAAAGGAAATTGGCAACATGACATTCCCATTTCAACAAAAATTAATTGTGCATAAGTCAAAGGAGTCTTTAAGTGCAACATCAAAGATTTTAAAGGTCATGATGGTCTTACTGTTTCATGAAATGAGTTAGAGTTTTGGCTGACGATGGAGGGAAAGGCCTTTGAAACCGATTTCTGTGAGAACAATGTGATTTATGAGGTGAGATGAAAAACATTTATCTGAATATTTAAAGGAAGTGACATTATGAGGTGTATTTAAATTAATACAGAATTAGAATTTTCATGATTCACCTCATATTTGTAGATTTCTTGAAGACCAATTTCGATACTGTATTAGAAAGAATTGATAACGGTACGTAACATATCAAAAGTGGCCTTCAAGAAATCTACAAACATGAGGTGAGTCGTGAAAATTCTAACTCTATATTAATATTTATATGACTCAATTTATAAAATTTTAGAATACAGTTGAGAATGACACGGTCTCCATCTCCAAAACATGTCCGGATGAGAAGGTCCAATTTATAAAGCAAGATGTGTATTCCATTTTCTATAGGATCGTAACAGGCCTTGGCCTAATACTTGGAAGAAAGAAGAAGTGTATTTCCAATTAAATTTAAGTATAATTAATATTTAAAGGAATACAAGATTGAAAGAACACCTTAGAAATGTTAAAAATGGGGAAATAGGAAAATCTGCAATAGCTGCACTTGCATGGCCAGAAAAAAAAATCAATCAAAACAAAGGCCAAATTACTGAAACAGTTAGATAATCTAAGGAACTCACAATTTGGGAGAAAATTTACATCCACGAGAATAAAGAGAAAATAATGAATTTTGAAATTTCCGGGAAAAATGAAAAAAAAAAAATGATATGGAAGTTCATCGGTCAGCCAACAGAGGAAGCAAAAATCAACCTACAAGATCGCCAACTGGAAATTAAACACTGTGGAAACTGCAGTCTGCAATAAAACTGCAAATGAGGTTAGTCAAAACAGCCTAACTCATAATAATTAAGTATAATTATTACATAATAACATAATTTTCTATTAATTATTACAAAAAAAAATTTTGACAAACTTTGTCAATTTCATAATTAATGAAATTTAGAAGTTAATAATTTCTGGAATTGCCCACAGTGCCAAGCAGAAGAGGAAGATACAGAACAAATCTCACTGAGGTAAACTTCACCTTTATCTCAGAGATCAGTTGAATTGTAACAATACATTAATACTCTTACTAATAAAAATCTCTTATACAGGCTTTCATCAGTTGTTTAGTTATACAACGTACAAGCCTTTTATAGAGCATGTATAATTTCCTTACTAATAAATGTTGTACAGGAGCTATATAACAATACAGAATATGTCATATATTCGTCATCATTATTACGTCAGAACACAATGTGCGCAGTTTGTAACAGAAAGAAAACATCATCAACTAGTGATTGTGTAAGAAATGAGTATGGATAAGAATAAACAGAGATTCCCTAATTGGGGAGGTATGGAAAAAAAAAAATTGTGTTTTAATTAATTTACATTTTTCTTTATGCTATGTCAAATATATCAAAGAATTAGTTTCACAGATAATGTGCTGCCTAACGTCAAGAACTATGAACAATTCTTGGAAACTAATAAAAGTTTTTCCCATTACTTATGAATTATATGCAGTGTTTTAAGATGTGTTAGAAAATGTTCAAAATAATAGGAAATGTTAGTGACAACAGAATAATGCTTTAAGCGAAAAAAAAATCTGCAGTTTGATCGGGAATCGAACCTAGGACCTCACGGACTGTAGTCAGAAGCTCTAACCACAAGACTGTCAAGCTAACATGTGGTTTGCTGCAATAATATCATTATAATTAAATACATTTTTATATCGGTATGTATACTATGTATTAATGATGCAAGAAAGTTTTGTTAAAATAATATTAATGAAGCATTTAAACTACATTCAGGTTAAATCTTGTCTCACAGCAACTATTGTAGAACATATTTTTTTGTGAATCTTTAAAATATTATTAGGCCTAATCGAGAATGAGTGTAACAAAAAGCATTTTATGATGCTTTATTTTCCTACTCAGAGCTTTTTTTAAAAATATTATTTATGTCCTGTGTATCCATCAAACAGTCGTTAAAAGTGTTGCATTTTGGTTTAATGTAAGGAAACGTTCATCAATATCATAAGAAAACAATCAGTTGATCTTAAAGTCCGACATTTTGTCTAGTTATACAATCCTTAAACAAGGCTGAAGACATGTATAATGATTCCCATGTAAGTTGTACACCTCTTATACACTGCACAGCTAATACAGTGTTTATTTGTAAGAATTTTAAACTGAGCGTAACAGGCCTTGGCCTAATACTTGGAAGGAAGAAGAAAAAGATTTTAAACTGAGATGTGTATAAACCTTGTATAAAAGTTATATATGGATTATTAGTAAGAGGGATTATGTACATTTAGCTTGTAGACCTTCACATAGGTTAAACATAGCTTATATTATAAAATTAGCACTCAACTAAATAAATACAGCATAACAACAGTACATTTAATGGATCCATATGTAGGCTACAGTTTGTACTGTACTGAAGAATAGATAATCACTGAAAGAATATACATATATTTTTCCCAGTGTCATATAGCTTTGTTAAAAATCTAGTTACATTAAGCACAAGATATGGTGGCATCTGCTATAATATAAAACTGTCCAATTCATTCAATTTGGAGACCCTAGAAACCTATGTATGTAAACTGTGATGGATGCCATTTTCTGTTAAACTTTTATCATCAAGTGTCACCTCAACCTATAATTTATCTTATTCTTTACGACATTTCCAAGTTTATAAAATGAGGGATAACACAAAAGAAAACACAGGTTGAATTCTTCATATTTTATACAATATGGACTGTATCAATAGCACTTTCTTTCCCTTGTGAAGGAGTTAACTGAAATGTCCACAAAGAAGCTGAATGTGTGGGTGAATTTATTTATGCAAAATTCTCATTTTTCTCATAACCGGAGAGATGTATTTTAAAAATTAAATGTAACTAATACATCATGAAGCTTGTTTATAATTAACAAAATATTGTTTCTTTGCAAGTGCACTGTTGTTATTGAAATTATATAAACACTTTTTTAATTTTATTTCAATACTTTGGAGAAAAAAAAATTGTATGGAACAAAAGTCAAGAATATGTACAACATTTGTTTAAAAATATGGTTATGCGCAGTAACCAAATAACAAAACTTGATTCTACTACTATGTAGTTATGTCCTATGTATTTTAATATCATTAACACTTCTTTTTAAATAAGTTATGCTGACTTTCTAGCAAAAAAAAAAAAAAGGCACTGCAATAAAATATCTCACACCATGAACTAAATTATCAATCAGCTAAATTAAAATTCAATTGCACAACAGGCATACAAGGTTATTGGCATACCAGCCAGCTGCTGATCTCACATCCACATGTGTTATCACAGAGGTGGATGATCATCTAGCCAAATAGGAATGACATGTGATTAGCATGTCGGTTTCCCAGCTGTAACAGCTGGTTTTCTCAACCTGGAGTTGCTACTTATTGTAGCTACCCAAATTCCTCATGATGCTGGATGAGCACCAGTCTCATAATATGACCGAAATTCCATTAAAAAATATCTTTGCTCATGTGATCTGAACCAGCCCAAGTCCCTAGCTCTGTACCGAGGCAATTTGCCTTAAACCACTCAACTACAGCATGAAACAGCTAAATTAGTAGTTAATAAAAAAAAAAACTAGATGAATATTTTAAAATTCAAAGCAACAACAAGGCATAGGCAGTATTCAACAGTTCCGGATTCTTCCACACATGAAGCAGTAGCAATGTTCCAAATCACCACAGGACACGACTGTTTGATATATATCTCCATAGGATTTTCATTTATCTATCACCTAAATATGTACTTTACAATATATATGCTGACAATAGAATATCTGCACAAGCGTCCCTTCCTTACAGCAGCACACCTGACTCAGCATCAAAGCTTCATAGGAAAACAAGAAGAAGAATGAAGTTCATGGGCAATAAATTTTTACTACTACAACATAAAATAATTTAATACTATAGATTCTATTCTCATAGTGTGTTCAAACATTAAATTTACATTCAAATTTAAATGAAATAAATAATGGAACTACTTTGTTATTTTCTTTCATACATTACGCAATTTTAACAACCAAGCCAAATGATTTACATATGTACAAAACCATCCCCAGAATTATACAAACTTTCTTAACAAGAGCAAGGACAGGCCATAGTCATCCAGAAATACCCATTTCTGTTTTAATATCATTGATTCTAGTACCTGCTGTTGGTGTAACAGTCATGAAGAAGATCTTGAACACATCCTCATAAATTGCTCTTTTCCAAACCTTCAAAGAACTAAACTCAAATCTTTAATAACTGGAACTTTGGAAAAAGTACTATATATCCTGTCTACTCCTGATCTGTGGACTCTAGCAGCTGGAATATACTACAAACATCGGGCACTATATCTATCTTTTGTAAAATGAAGAACAATGTAGTGGAACCATATTTGAAGAGAAAAATTATATGCTCAGACCGGGACTTGAACCCAGGACCCTTGGTTCTCTAGACCAAGTGCTCTACCACATGGTCTAGTGGAACTACGTGTTGTCAGCAAATAGCTGGATACACTAAGAAGATAGATAAGATATATTACGCAATTTTAAAATATGCAATAATTAAGTCAAAAAATGCAATACAATTTTTTTTATTTTCTTCTACATACACTCCCATCTAAGTGCAGAAAATTAGGCATATGTCCATCTCCACTGTCTTGGCAGGCAGTTACTCGCTCTATGAAGCATTGATGGTTATGCAGTAACAGTTAACGGTGAGCGTTATCGTGAAATGGTCAGAAACAAATTATGGCCTGTTTTGGGTGAAGTGGATACTGCCAATATGTGGTTTTAGCAAGATGGGGCACATCCTGCGAGACAATAACCTACTCCATGAAAAATTCCCTCTGTCGTGGTGACGTGGAATGGCTTCTCAGATCTTGTAATCTTACTCCATGTGACTTCTTTTTATGGGGTTATGAGAAGTTCAAAGTTTATGTGAACAAACCATTAATAAGTTATGTAGGTAGGAAATAACACTATGAGGTTTATTTTAATTTATGTTGAGTTGTTTTTGACTCACCTCATACTTCTTAACTCCCTCGCAGACTCGAGTTTCATCACTGCATTTGTGACATTCACAATTCACAACTGAGTTGTGATTGTGATGTAGCATTGAGAATGTCACAAATGCAGTGTCAAAACTCGAGTCTACGAGGGAGTTAAGAAGTATGAGGTGAACATAAATTAAAACCGCTAATAGTTCTCCAACTTAACACTTTGAGTCCTGCAGTGGTACTAGTACCACAGCATTTAAATGACACTGAAGTCGGAGAAAATTAAATCCCTCGGCATGACTGTGCCGGCAGATTTACAGGGGTGTTTTTCTGAACCAAAAAACATATATAAAAGAAAATAAATTGCTTTCACGTCTACAATGAGATGACTTTTTATAGACAGTTATAGACTTTTCAGAACTACTCTAAGGAAGGATGTTGGCTGCAGTGGACTTATGCTCCTTGCTTCTGGTCCTGAGAGTCGCGGGTTCAAACCCGGCCAGGATTGATGGATGTTTTCTAAAGTAAAATAATCCCACAACAGGCCTCGAGAGGCCCTTGGGGTAGTGGGAGGTTAAGGCTGCCACTTTTTCTGGACAATCGGCACTTGATGTCAGCCGGGTTGTCAGCCCTGCGTGACGGCCGTCTTTACCCCCTGAACAAGTGTCTGGTACTCATTTCCATTAGAGGCTGAGTCGACCCCAGGGTCATGGTGACGCCAGAAGGTTTGGGTCAGTTTCAAAATCCTGACCCCATCGGGACTAGAACCCTCGACCTTCTAACTTGTAGCGCAGTGCCTTAACCACTAAGCTACGGCATGCCCCCTGGATGTTTTTTAAGATGGAAAAATCCAAGGAGCAAGTCCTCTGGAAGAGACTTTAGGTCATGGTCCAGAGTCTGAAGATTTTGAGGCTTGTAAAAGATCCATCCTAGTAACACCTCAGTTGTCTGCTAGATGTTTCATTGAATCGGCATGTTGACCACATGCCATTCATGACATTTATGGGCAAATAAGGTAACTAAATTAATTTGGTCTAGTAATTCCTAATAAAGGGGAAGCTATGGCTCAACATTAAGCTATGCCATTATAAATAGATATGAAAGGAAGATGTCGACGACAATGAGTAAACATTTTATCTATAACAAGGAAGGGTGACTTGTTATTCAGCCAAATTTTATTACCCTTTTCCCTCAAATTTTTTTACAGAACAGATTGACTGAAAAGAGTAGCACAGTTTATTAATGTAATGTAAAATTGTAGTAATGATATTAAGTGATAAGGCAAAGCATTGAATTTTCAGAAATCTAAGAGGAGTAAAATTACAATTCAAATGTAGTAAAATTCAGATGTACGACACTTTGAAATAAAGCTCTATAATGACAAGTTTGATTGGGGACGATAGTGAAGAAGGTTATGGAGAATTGAATGATAATTTACAGTAATGATACATTAATGCTCACTCAAAGAATACATATATTTCTGGAAATATACTGTAGGCATTACCTATGTATAAAACTAATATGGTAAATGTGAGTATTGTAAACATATACATACATTATTTTGATATTATATTTAGTTTAACATATTCCAATCCTATGGAAAGAAACCATCTCCTCCGTTGTCCAGCTTTTGTAGAAGAGACCAGCCTTTCTGCTAAATATTGGAGTGCAAGAGAGCGAATGATTTCATTATCAAGTGCTCGACATTAGATACCAACCAACCAACATATTCCAATCCTGGACAAATTAATTTTTTGAAAACAAAAATTAACATCTGAACCAGGTTTTAGAGTATTCTGAGTAGTTTGTAACATGCTTTTGTTTTTCTCTAAAATTATGGAACGGCAAAGTAAGTAGAACCATTACTTATTTTAGGAATTCACACTATGAGAGAACCATTACTTATTTTAGGAATTCACACTATGAGGTATATTCATTTAGGTAGAATCTTTTATCACTCACCTCATATTGTTCTTCTTATCTGACTATAAACTAGTTTCGGAACATAATTTCTGTTCCATCCTCAGTATCGTCATAACCGTTGTTCTGTTGCCTTGAAGAACCGTCCTTCGCTCCTTCCATTGGCTGACTGAAAAGAAGAAATTTATGAACTTTGAAATTCCTAGTTCCTAATAC
Source organism: Diploptera punctata (assembly GCA_030220185.1). Lineage (NCBI taxonomy): Eukaryota > Metazoa > Arthropoda > Insecta > Blattodea > Blaberidae > Diploptera > Diploptera punctata. Next base: position 548,734 of record JASPKZ010003800.1, read on the forward strand.
CTGGTTTCGAGGTTTTTCAGTCAGCCAATGTAATGAGCGAAGGACAGCTCTTCAAGACGACAGAACAACAGTCATGACGATACTGAGAATGGAACAGAAATTATGTTCTGAAACTAGTTTATAGTCAAATAAGAAGAACAATGTGAGGTGAGTGATAAAAAATTCTACCTCAAAAGTAGAACCATGTCACTTCTGACTTGGACAGATTTCACAAACTAAATCACTGGCATTATCAAACTCATATGTTCATGGCCTCGCGGACTGTGTACGTATTTCACTGCTTACTTTAACTACTCATCAGACAACAAATGAAAGCCCAAAGTTCAATATTAGATTTTGTGAGATACAGACAGCTAGAATGATAAGGTCATATACGTAGGATGCCAGAGACATGATTACCCAGAAAAGCTTTGGTATAGATTCCACCTGGGAAAAGAAAGAGAGGTCGATATAAGAAGAGGTATGAGGGAGATAGGTCTGGAAGAATTGGAATGGGAAGATAGAAAGAATGGAGAAAGAAGATATAAATTTAAAATGCTTTGAGTGCAGGAAGATGTTTCATAAGATTGTAAACCTATTTATAAACAAAAAACTTTAAATTCTCATCTGCATTATTTTTCATGGCAAAAGAAGTCCCTAGTTCTAAGTGTTACAGGAAAAAAGAATCCTTGCCAACCATGGAACAAATGGAAAGAGATTAGAACAAACTACTAGCTCATCGATGAAGAGCAAGTAGGAAGAAAGAAAAGAAATGAAAATAGAATATTTCAACCCTGTTCAGACTAGTTATTGATCACAAAGCCCATTCATTAAGTTGTTAAATGGCTTGGGCGAGGTATTTGTTGAGCAGAAAAGATGACATGGATAAGAATAAATCTTGTCCAAATATTAGAGAGCAAGAATGAAAATGACTTCACTATTAAATCATGAGCATTAGATTCACAAAAAAATAAGCAAAGCAGTGAAATAAAAGATGATCATTATCATCATCCTCTTATTGTGTCCTCTTTTCGGAAGGACTATTCCAAACATGCCTCTATTCATCTATATCCTTCCATGCTTACCTTCCTCTCAATTCTTCCATTTGTATCCCTTTCTTATACGTTTTTTCTTTAGTTATTAAATCCATGGTTTCCTTTGGTCTTTCTCATGGTTGCTTTCTTTGTACCTTGAGAGATAGCATTCTCTAGGGTTGTTTTCCCATTTCTATTGTTTTCAGATGTCCAAATTATTAATTTTAATCCATTTTTCTCTATTCGGATGTTATTTTTTTCTACCTTTAATATCTCCCTAATTTCATCATTTCGTATCCTATCTTTTCTTGTTTTATGTATAATTCTGAGGAATTTCATGTCTGTAGCTTGGATTCTTGAAATAGCACATATATTAAATAAATCACAATTTTCAATAGAAAATATAACATGAAAATATAGATGTTTTTATTATTAATTTCATGCATCTCAATGACGGATAAATCATATTTGAAGAGAAAAATTATACACTCAGACCGGGACTTGAACCCGGGACCCTTGGTTTTCTAGTCCAAGTGCTCTACCATCTGAGCTACCTGAGCAAGTACCGATCTAAATGCAAATTTTTCTCTATATACGTTGTAATTCAACTTACTTGTAAACCGATCTAAATGCAAATTTGCATTTAGATCGGTACTTGCTCAGGTAGCTCAGATGGTAGAGCACTTGGACTAGAAAACCAAGGGTCCCGGGTTCAAGTCCCTGTCTGAGTGTATAATTCTTCTCTTCAAATATGAAAATATAGATTTAATTAAATAAAAATAAAACAGTTTCATTTGATTTTCATATTTATTAAGATATAATTTAGTTACAGCTGTTTCGGTACACTGTACCTTCTTCAAACATGTTAAAAAATTAATGAATTGTTTTGATCCAAATTTTAAAATTTTACATGTTTGTGACAAAGGAAAGAAGTTGGGCCTTTTAGAAGCTGTAGAAATAAATAAATAAATTGAAAAGTAGTAATAAACTGTTAAATTCCCAACTAGATTTGAATGAATCGCCTCTGTTAAATTTATAATACAGATTATAAAAAAAAATATTGTTGCATAGATACAGTTGTTATGTACTATAATAACACAATTCATTAATTTGTTAACATGTTTGAAGAAGGTACAGTGTATATTAGAAAAGAAAAATATATGCCTAGACTGGGGTTTGAACCCAGGACCTTTGACTCTCCATGTCAATGCTCTTCCATCTGAGCTACCTAGGCCTCCAATCTAAGCGCATATTTTTCTCTTATACATAGTTAATTCCCTAACCCCAAATGCTATGAGCCGTTGCTACGTTTTTTTTTGCAAATGGCGGCTTCTTTATTAAGAAGACTTTTTATTGGGAATTTAAACATTACTTATAAAGCCAGTAGTGCTTCTTTCAATGTTAATATTATTCGTTTTTAAACATCTTAATGATGGACAAATTATATTAGAAAAGAAAAATATATGCCTAGACTGGGGTTCAGATGGAAGAGCATTGATATAGAGAGTCAAAGGTCCTGGGTTCAAACCCCAGTCTAGGTGTATATTTTTCTTTTCTTCTTCTTCCTTCCAAGTATTAGGCCAAGGCCTGTTACGATCCTACAGAAAATTTTCCCTCCAGCGTTTGAGGGAAATTCTCATGTAAGACTTGAAAGCATAATAATAGTCCCTTCGATTGGTTGCTGGCCAAAGGAAGGCAAGACCAGTGATGGGGTTGCCATCTTATAGCCTCTGGTCAGGCTTTTCTGGAGAAGAAAAGAAAATAAAGGAAAGAAGAAATGGAAGAAAGGAAAGACTCCCTAGCCCTCGGATGGCCTAATAGCATCGGTGTCGAAAAAACAAGAGTTAACCAAAAGAGGTTAGATAGTAAAAATATAATTTATCCATCATTAAGATGTTTAAAAACAAATAATATTAACATTGAAAGGTACAGTGTACTGAAACAGCTGTAACTAAATTATATCTTAATAAATATGAAAATCAAATAAAACTAAGTTTTATTTTTATTTAATTAAATAAGTGATGGATTTTCATCAAGTAAACACCAACTCAATTGATTACTGAAAATATAGAACTTGCAAAGATGTTATTTTGTATAATTTTTATAGGAGTAATAAAAACTTTAGTTAATATAAAATAATCAAAAATCTCATGATGTATTTTCATTATTTTTAACAAAATACAATGACACAATTTTTATAATTACAAGTAATCTAAAGATTTTTTCATTATGATGTAAATGTATAAATTATATGCTCAAGCTATTTATATTAATCAATTTCTGAAGAGGAAAATGTTTTTGTCTGAACTGGGAATTGTACGCAAGACTTCCAATTTTACATGCTGGACCCTGAGTAGCACAAATGGTTAGTGTGCCAGTCCGTAAAAGTGGAGGTCTTGGGTTCAAATCCCAGTCCAAACAAAATTCATTTTCTATTCAGAAATCTTAAGACTACTTGAATTGTGTTGAAATCTCTCCGAATATGATGAACTAAAAAAGATATTTACGTGCAGTGCTGACAAGGCTGGGTATATGAAAACATCATTCTGCATTGAATTAGACTATACCCCCCCAGAGAAAGGATTGGACAAACTTTTTTTGTTTGATGGCTTCATTGCTAAAACGAACTTCCTTCTGGTGGCTGAGAGAGTTTCATATTCTCTTTCAATGTCATAATCCTTCTCAACTCCTGCAAGACAGTCTTAATCGTATAATCACGCTGCCATCTAGCCAGTACTGGAACGGCTCTATTGTCAACCTGCAACAATACACATAGAAGTCCTCCCTTCTCCTAAAAACTTATGCAAGTTTCATTTCTTTCAAATTCAACTTGCATTCCACATAACAGAATGAAAATAAATATGCAATACTTAAAAAAAAAATCAGAACATTAAGCATGCATAATATCTCAAATTAAATCAAATAATATTAAATTATTTTAAAACCAATATTTTAACTATCTTAAACACATTCATATATATATAGGTCAGGGTTCAAATCCCATCTAAGCATTTATTTTTCTTATCATGTCATATATACAGGGTGGACCGCTCGAATGGACCTAATTTCAATTGCTTGTTACTGGCAAACGGTTGAAGATAGAAACTTAAAACAACGTTCATATTACAGAAAAACTCACCAAGTTTTGATATCCAGATCACCACATCTCTATATGAGCCCCAGCAGTCACTGTGACGATATCAAAGCGATGAACAATTTCTTGCCAAGTACGTTGGAGTATGTCTTCTGGAATGTTCTCAATAGCCTCTATGATGCGCTCACGAAGATCACGAAGGTCTTTGACTGGGGTGGTGTAAACTTTATCTTTGACATAGCCCCAGAGAAAGAAATCCAGTGGTGTTAAATCGGGAGATCTCGGGGGCCACGCGATTGGTCCTCCCCTACCAATCCAACGGCCAGGGAAAATGTTGTCCAAAGTCGTACGAACTTCATTGGACCAGTGGGGAGGAGCACCATCTTGCTGGAAAACGATGTTAGGCTGCAGTTGTTCAATTTGTGGAAAGAAGAACTGCTCCAGCATGTCAAGATATGTGGTACCACGAACAGTTTTCTCGGCGAAGAAAAACGGTCCAATGACCTTATTATGTGACAAACTGCACCAAACATTCATCTTCGGACTATCACGAACATGCTCTTGAATAGCGTGAGGATTCTCCGATCCCCAGATCCGCACATTATGCCGGTTTACCTTGCCTGACAAATGGAAAGTGGCTTCGTCCGAGAAGAAAATCTTGGTCATGAAGTCAGGATCAGCGCCGAGACGGTCCAGCATCGTATTGGCGAATTCCACTCGTTTCGGCATGTCATTCGGCTCCAGACGTTGCACTAACTGCACTTTATATGCGTGCAGTTTGAGGCGTTTGTGGACAATCCGTTGTTGTAATGTCGATTTTGGTATTTGAAGTTCCCGCGAAGCTCTTCTTAATGACTTCCGGGGGCTTCGCTCAAATGCGGCTTGAACATTTGCTACCATTTCATCGGATGCTCTCTGCGACCACCACCATGCTTCTTCAACACAGATCCTGTAGCTAATAATGTATCACGCCACTTCTTTATGCTTCTAGCAGTTGGAGCATCACGGTTAAACACACGCCGGAACTCCCTTTGAACTCTAATGATTGATTTAAAACTCCGCATACCACAAAACAGCTTGCGCTTTCATCTGCGGAGTCGCCATTTTCACAAACAATTAAATCTAAGAACGAGAAACGTATCTTTGTGCCATCTACCGACAGGATTCGAAACTTGGTGAGTTTTTCTGTACTATGAACGTTGTTGTAAGTTTCTATCTTCAACCGTTTGCCAGTAACAAGCAATTGAAATTAGGTCCATTCGAGCGGTCCACCCTGTATATTTATTAAGGTAGAATATTTTTTATCACTCACCTCATATTGTTCTTCTTATTTGATTATAAACTAGTTTCGGAACATAGTTTCTGTTCCATCCTCAGTATCGTCACGACCGTTGTTCTGTCGTCTTGAAGAGCTGTCCTTCTCTCCTTCCATTGGCTGACTGAAAAACCTCGAAACCAGGTCATTCTCACCGGGAAATTCACAAAATTCATTAATTTCTTCTTTTCGCTCTTTTGAACGTAGATCTTTTCACAAACAGTAAGTTGTTCTGGTTTTTCTATTTGTTTTAATAATTTAGCTTCTTTCTCGATAAGATGTTTTTCAGACCATGCATGGGCAGCCACTGCAGATTTTTCTACTTCCCCTTTTTTGACATTCCTGAGATGTTCTTTCACTCTAGTTTTCAAATTTCTCTTAGTTTTTCCTATTTAGAAATTCCGAACTCCAGCAGGATACTATATAACTTCTCCCTCTTAATTGAATCATATGCTTTTTTGAAGTCTACATATAGTTGATGTACAGTACCATTATATTCCCATTTCTTTTCTAAAATCTGTCTTATACTAAAAATCCGCAGTCGTTAAAGTGTTGCATTTTGCGTTAAATTTAAGGAAACTTTCATCAATATCATAAGAAAACAATCAGTTGATCTTGAAGTCCGACATGTTGTCTAGTTATACAATCCTTAAACAAGGCTGAAGGCATGTATAACGATTCCCATGTAAAGTTGTACACCTCTTCTACACTGAACAGCTAATACAGTGTTTATTAGTAAGAATTTTCAACTGAGAAGTGTACAAACCTTGTATAAAAGAGGTAGTTCAGTCAGCCAATGGAAGGAGAGAAGGACAGCTCTTCAAGACGACAGAACAACGGTCGTGACGATACTGAGGATGGAACAGAAACTATGTTCCGAAACTAGTTTATAATCAAATAAGAAGAACAATATGAGGTGAGTGATAAAAAATATTCTACCTTAATGAATATACCTCATAGTGAGAATTCCTAAAATATGTATATATATTTATATTGGACCCTCACTGGCACAGAATGAAAGTCTTCACTTTACATCATTCTATATAACATGATCTACATATGCAGAGTATTAAGTTGAATACCGACCACATTAGTGACTCTACAACAAGTACAAGAACCCAAAATGGAACTGCCAAAGGTAATGTAATAGCTTTTCATGTATTGAGTTTATGTAAGATTAAAAATTGCAACAATTTCTCTTCAAAGTGTTAAAGTGAACAGTGTAGATCACTAATATACAATACTTATGGTTGATTTCTCAAAACTAGAGATGTCTGGTAACTATCCACAGTTAAATATGGGAAATAACATTACGAGGTTCTTAATTCATTAATAAATGAGTCATTTTTTATATCTTACCTCATAATATGTTTTCTTAAACACGGGAACTGCAATTTTCAAGAGGAAACATCCCTCCCATTTTCAACCAACATTATGACTACCGGACTTTCATTGGAATAAATTCAATATTACATTGGCACTGATAAATAAATTTAACCTTGGAAATCTATTAATAACCAATAAGAAATTGAACACCCCTGGTAGTAAAAAAAATCTGGAATTTATCAAATTAGTTATAGAGACTGCAATAAAGTATACATAGGAAAAACAAAAAGGAATTTGGACACTCGCACAAAGGAACACATTAGAAATATTAAAAATGGTGAAATTAAAACATCAGCTATTGCAGGACATAGTTTGTTTGAAAGTCATAAAATTGAAAAAAGAGGCCAAACTTCTAAAACATTTGGAATTGACAGTTTGGGAGAAGATATATATTCAGAAGAACAAATTTAGATCCATGGATTTTAAAATTCCCAATGAACAGGACCTGATCTCTAGGTTTATCAAATCAACACCAGATGGCAACGTTATAGATGGAGATTCCAACGGAAATCCGGTAGTCATAATGCCGATTGAAAAAGGGGGAGCGATGTTTCCTCTTGAAAACTGCAGTTCCCATGTTTGAGAAAATATAAACTATCAGGTAAGATATAAAAAATGACTCATTCATTCATAACTATTAATTTGTTACAGAACGATCCAATAAAACTACATAATTCAATAAATATTCTTTTTTTAACTTTTATAGGAATTAATGACTATGAGGTTTAATTTCACAATAAATCTTTGAGTTTGTATTTTTTAACATTCTTACCTCATATGTTTATTTTATTCGATCGTCCAACAAAATAAACATATGAGGTAAGAATGTTAAAAAATACAAACTCAAATATTAAATTAAACCTCATAATGTAACTTCCTAATGATTTTAAAATCTTTGCTTGATCACAATAATTGTGGCTGCTATCTTATCGGTTTTGTTACTTAACCTTTTGAACGCCATGCCCGGCGTGCGCCGGTGAAAGTGTGTGTACAGCTGTACGCCACGCCCGGCAGGCTCCGGTTTTCAATCTTATTATTTTAAATATTTTTTTCCTGAAGTTTTTTACTTTAATAAACTAAAATTATTTTTCGTTCTGTGTTTGTACAACCTTTCTTAGCAATACTTTGCACATCCCTTACAGAATAACGGTACAGGCTAGTTGTAAATGGATTTTCTAAAGGAGGGTGTATATTCATGTTACAAGGCCTTTTTTTTTGCTATGAAATGTTGCAATTTCAGGATTTTCTCTTTATTTATTTTATTTTTAGTTGAAAAGATACCTGGCCAAGGGGTAGGTGGTGCTGTGAAACACAGTGATTCATATCTCAAAGTTGACGAAAATACAATACGCGAGTTTATTGTGTCAGTTTTTCAGAAGACGAGAGTGACAGTAACAGGTCATCAAATGGTTACTCGTTTGACGAATGTGATACTAGTCCTGTTTCTAAGAGAATATTATTACAATCTAAGCCAATAAATAGTAAAGCAAGTAATGTAGACCTAAATGAACTGGGTGTGAGTGACAGTGGTGGGCGTGTCGCGCCAGACGAAACACGTGGCATAAAACAGCTGTTTGACTGGAATTGATTTGAACCCAGGACCATAAAAAATGTTCAACAATTTTAATATTATAAGTGTTTAGTGATAATGCCATCAAAATTATTCAATAGGAAAAATGTTTTAGTGATAGTGATAACAAATTCCAATAAAGACGCCGTGCTGAATTCGAACCTGGGATCTTTACGAGTGGAAGCAACACCGTCTAACCATCAAATAAATGTATAATAGTGAGTTTAAATTCAATTTAGCATGGCATGTAGATAGTTAATTTTACTTTATATACGTTAATATTATATAGTATGGCGTAGTACTTTAAATTTAAAAAAACCTGGCACCCACAGTCCAGCTGGCAAAAGGGAAACTCGGCGGTCAAAAGGTTAATGAATCAATCAAATTTCACAGATGCTCACATAAATAATAACAGAATACAAAAGCATAATATATTATATAATACCAAAAAATAGCCAACTATTTGACCATCTTTACATGCAATGAAAATACAATAGTATTAACTCTTAAATTGAACATTTATATGAAATTAGGTAGAATTTTTTATCACTCACCTCATATTGTTGTTCTTATTTGAGGTGAGTGATAAAAAATTCTACCTAATGAATACCTAATGAATATACCTCATAGTGAGAATTCCTAAAATAAGTAAGTATTTATAGGAAAAATCAGTATGAGGTTTAATTTAAGATTTAAATTAAAATTCTTTAAACCTCACCTCATATCCAGTCTATTAAACTGGTTTCAAAACCTAGGTGGTTTCATCTTCAGTAATATCTTGACTGATGTAAGAAGCAGTTCTTCTGAACGACAGAATATTGGTCAAGATTTTATTGAAGATGAAACCACCTAGGTTTTGAAACAAGTATAATTAAAAGACTGGATATGAGGCAAGGTATAAAGAATTTTAATTTAAATCTTAGTATTAACTCTGTCTATATTAAAATTAATATTGGGAAGTAAACATTATGAGGTTATATTATTAATAGTGAGTGGAGAACATATTTTTATCGACTCACCTCATATAATTACAAATTTCCACTCAAAGTGGAAGCCATGACTGAAGAGGGACATGATATTGTCTGAAACCGTCGGTATCAAAGAAATTTGTAATTATATGAGGTGAGTTGATAAAAATATGTTCTCCACTCACTATTAATTAACTCTGTCTCTTTATATTTATTACATTATCATGGAAAATAAAAGAAATGAGAGATATGTAATTTCTATCAACACAATCTAATGTAACAAATTCATAAAAAAGGAGAAAAAACTTCTATCTCCCAATTTATTTAATTTATACATTAGGTATTTCTACAAACTTAACCTCAAATTTGTAATTTAATGATATTTTAAAATATCTTACCATATTGAACTTTTATGAGAGTAAATCACTACGAGGTTTAATTTAACATAAATTAAAATGTTACTGGTTATGAAGAGAGGTATCAAACATTTTAAATTATTTTATCTTACCATATTTTTATGGACATGACTAATGACATTGATTGGAACTTGTTAAGAGCAGAAGACAAAAAAGTGCAGGATTTTATTATTAATTGATGAAGAATTGTTAGTAAAGAAAAGAAGAATTTCAAGAAAATTACTTACCATCCAATAGTACATAGGAAATTTCAAAAAATATTTGACAAATACAACACTACTTTGGCACCAATAAATAAATTTAGCCTGGAAAAACTTCTAAGTACCAATCAAAAAATCAACATCCCTGACAGTAAGAAATCTGGAATTTATCAAATAAATTGTAATGATTGTAGCAAAGTATACATAGGAAAAACAAAAAGGAATTTGGAAACACGCACTAAAGAACATTTTAGAAATATTAAAAATTGTGAAACTGAAAAATCAACAATTGCTGCACATAGTTTGCTAGAACATCATAAAATTGAAAAAGAGGCAAAACTTTTGAAACAATTGGATAAACCGTTGGAATTGACAATTTGGGAAATGATATTCATTCAGAAGAATAAATATTGATCTATGAATTTCGATATTCCGGTGGATAAAAATTTAATTACAAAGTTTACAATCCCAATGAAAGATGGCAGCACAAGAGGTGATGTCATTAGAGAAATCAACAATCACAGAATTTCATCAGTGGAAGCATGACTGAAGAGGGACATGATATTGTCTGAAACCGTCAGTATCAAAGAAATTTGAAATTATATGAGGTGAGTCGATAAAAATATGTTCTCCACTCACTATTAAAGAGATAAACTGTTTGTCATAGAGAAACTTTTTATCATACGATGGAAATTGTCACCCATAACCTCAACCAACATCTTTGTTGTTCAATGCTCTTTGTTATGTTGATTAAAATAGCATATCAAAATTTTATAATATTAAAAAACATATTTTGATATATTAATTTAATTTTTAACATTTGCAATGATTGACAATTATATGAAGCTTAACTGCTATAAAAGCTATGTAGATTCTCATTAAAAATGTCTTCTTGAATGAGAAGCCGCCAGTTAGAACTGGACGTGATGGCTATCTGCTTCTGATGATAATGAGAATTGTATATGAATAAGAAAAATTGTTCATAGTTAAATAAGGGAAATAACATTATGAGGTTCTTAATTCGTAAATTAATGAGTCATTATTTTACATCTTACCTCATATTTTATGTTTCTTTAAACACGGGAACTAGTTTTCAAGAAGGATCTCTCTCATTTTCAACCGACATTATGACTACCAGGTTTTCGTTGGAATCTCCATCAATAACATTGCCATCTGGTGTTGATTTGATTAACTTTGAGATGAAGTCACATTCATCAGGAATCTTGAAATTCATATAAATTCAGAGGAACAAATTTAGACCAGTGAATTTCGAGATTCCTGATGAACGTGTCACCTCATCTCAAAGTTCATCAAATCAACACCAGATGGCAACGTTATTTGATAGAGATTCCAACGTTTACAACGAAAATCCGGTAGTCATAATGTCGGTTGAAAACGAGAGAGATCCTTCTCTTGAAAACTAGTTCCCATGTTTAAAGAAACATAAAATATGAGGTAAGATGTAAAAAAGACTCATTAATTTAAGAAAAATTGTTGTTTGCACTGGGAGCCTGAAATAGCGCAATGGTTAGCACATTAGCAGACAGTGCTAGAAGTTTCGGTTCAAATCCCGATTCAGGCACTAATTTTTCTTTTCAAAATAATAAAAAAAATAACTGACTACTATGCACTTGCTAGTTACAGAACAGGTATCTCATCGATCATGGTCCAATAAGTTAGCAGATCCTTTATCGAACTATCTACAGAGTGATTCAGAAATATGGCTATACTCAAAGTTAAAATTGGGAAACACATTATGAGGTTCTTAATTAATAAATTAATGAGTCATTTTAACATCTTACCTCATATTTCATGTTTTTCAAACATGGTAACTATAGTTTTCAAATGATCTTGTCATTCATTTTCAACCGCCATTATGACTACCGGATATTCGTTGGAATCTCCCTCTATAACGTTGCCATCTGGTGTTGATTTGACGAATTTTGAGATATCGTTGCCATCTGGTGTTGATTCGATGAACTTCGAGATGAGGTCACGTTCATCCGGAATGTCGAAATTCATAGATTTAAATTTGTTCTTCTGTATAAATATTTTCTCCCAAACTGTCCTTTGGATTTGAAAATATTTATACAGAAGAACAAATTTAAATCTATGAATTTTGACATTCCGGATGAACGTGACCTCATCTCGAAGTTCATCGAATCAACACCAGATGGCAACGATATCTCAAAATTCGTCAAATCAACACCAGATGGCAACGTTATAGAGGGAGATTCCAACGAATATCCGGTAGTCATAATGGCGGTTGAAAATGAATGACAAGATCATTTGAAAACTATAGTTACCGTGTTTGAAAAACATGAAATATGAGGTAAGATGTTAAAATGACTCATTAATTTATTAATATGGCTATACGTTTGATCGCATTTTGTGACAAAAATATTATCATTAAAGGAAATATGTTATCATTGGAAAGGGAATCCTTCAAATTACAACAATAGAACAAAACAAACCACTGCTCACGTGCAGCTTGGCAGGTTGATTTTTGTGGGCTAGCATCGAACGCCTCCACAATTCTCTTCCGTTGTTTCTGCATCCGTGCTAATGCAAGGCCTTCCAGGAGGTATTATTTTCTGCATCCTTCCTGTTTCCATCAGTCGTTTTCTCCACTTTCCCACAGTCGACGGCTGCAATGCTACGTTAAACTCACGTCTTACCCATCTTTCGGCCTCACGGACATTACCATACGTTATTGCCCATGTAGCAATTGCAATTTGCTGTTTCATATTCAACGCCATTTTGACTAATGACGTAAGTTCTACACTGTTTTGTTTTATTCCATTGTTGTAATTTGAATAATTGCCTTTCCAATGGTAATTTCATATATCCTGTAATGGTAATATTTTCATCATACAACGCGATCAAACGTATAGCCATATTTATGATTCACCCCATATTGTTTATGTAACATAAAAACGGAAGTTAACGATTTCAATATTATTATAGAACCAATATTTCACGTTTGAGAAATTGGGAAGAACAATTGTTGTAGAAAAATTGGAATGCACTTACCATGCCATTAGTAGTGTTTACACAATTCATATTGATCCTAGAAATAAACTTAGCACTCGGACTCTCATCCGGATATCTCTGCCCACATTCAATCTTCAGACTGTACATTCTGTTTTCGTATGGGGTCTGGAATATAACAATAACATTTAGGAAATCACATCATGAGGTATTATGAAGAATATGAGGGGAGTGATAAAAGTTTACCTAAACAAATTTATTGTTATACCATCTCTTCTTATCAATACTGGTAAAATTTTTCACTTTATCATTTTGTTGGTTTTAAATACTTTCAATGAATGAATCATATTTGAAGAGAAAAATTATACCCTCAGACTGGGGCTTCAATCCAGGACTTTTGGCTTTCTAGGCCAATACTCTACCGACTAAACAACCTGAGCAAGTTCCAATCTAAACGCAATTTTTTCTCTCTCTTATATATGCTGCTGTTAATTCCCACATGCTAAATGCTATGAAAACTTTGATTCTATCTTGCAAATGGGTGGCTTCTTTATTAAGAAGACATTTATTTGGGAATTTTACATTACATTATAAAGCCAGTACGGCTTCTTTCGATATAATAGAAACATTGAAAGAAGCCATACTGGCTTTATAATGTAATGTAAAATTCCCAAATAAATGTCATCTTAATAAACAAGCTGCCATTTGCAAGATAGAAGCAAAGGTTTCATAGCATTTGGTATGCGGGAATTAACAGTGTATACAAGAGAAAAATTTGCATTTATATCGGAACTTGGTCAGGTATTATCCACAGACGAAGTGAATGAAAGCAGTAGGTATTTCATACGTCACGAGTGTTCCTTTATTCTCAGGTAGTATGCCATTGTATCGCTTGCAATTCCCCGTTCCCCCCTTCGTCCCGTGCTTTCATTCTCTTCGTCTGTGGACTATAGTTCAGTCAGTAGCCAAAGGTTCTGGGTTCAAGCCCCAGTCTGAGCGTACAATTGTTCTCTTCAAATATGAATTATCCATCACTGAGATGTGAAACGAATGATAAAAACATAGACTTTCAATGAATGTTTCAAAAAAGTATAACTAAAAGGAAAAATACACATTTACTTGAATATAAGATGGAGATTTTTGTGCCAACCACAGCTTACCTAACTACTAATAGGATTAACCTTCTTTCAAAAATAGAAAGTGACACTATGAGGTAACATTGTCAAGAGACTCAGCCAGTAATATAACACCTCATCTCAAATTACATTTTCTCACCTAGACATGTTTCGGAGACAACTGTCTTCATTCTCAACGAGATTCTAACTTTTTTAATTTGAAGAGAAAAATTTTCGCTCACACTGGGACTCGAACCCGGGACCTTTGGTTTACTGTACCAATGCTCTTACCAACTGAGCTCCAATCTAGATGCAAATTTTTCTCTTATAAATGTTGTAAACCAAAGGTCCCGGGTTCGGGTCCCAGTCTGGGTAAAATTTTTCTCTTCAAATTAAATGTATCCTTCAATGAGATTTGTTAAATCAATAATAAAAACATCAATAGAAGCCCTAATGGGCTTTACCTGCAGACTGATCTCTGCGCCCTCTGATGGCTTACCGACGAACTTCCAAATCAATCCCCTCTCCTTATAACTGGGTATTTCAAAATTCATAGTTGTATTTTCATTCTTGCATATGTAAATTTTTTCCCAAATTGTGAGTTCCTTCGGTTTTTCCAATTGTTTAAGTAATTTTGTTTTGGTTTCTATTCTATGTTTTTCTGACCAGGCATGTGCAGCTATTGCAGATTTTTTCGGTTTCTCCATTTTTAACATTTCTGAGGTGTTCCTTTAATCTTGTATTTATGAAACCGAAAAATCTGCAATAGCTGCACATGCCTGGTCAGAAAAACATAGAATAGAAACCAAAACAAAATTACTTAAACAATTGGAAAAACTGAAGGAACTCACAATTTGGAAAAAATTTACATATGCAAGAATGAAAATACAACTATGAATTTTGAAATACCCGATTATAAGGAGAGGGGATTGATTTGGAAGTTCATCGGTAAACCATCAGAGGGTGCGAAGGTCAGTCTGCAGGATAGAAGGCCGTTGGATGTCAGTTGTGAATGTGACACAGCATTGAGAATGTCACAAATGATGTGACGAAACCCTGGGTCTGCGAGGAGTTATGAAGTATGAGGTGAGTGAAAGAAAAAATAAACAATATTAAAAAACCTCATAGTGTTATTTCCTATCTATATAACTTTTTAAAAGTAATGTTTAAATTCCCAATAAAGTCTTCTTAATCAAGAAGCTGCAATTTGCAAAGATGAAGCCACAGCTTCAAGCATTTGGTACACGGGAATTACAATATATATATAAGAGAAAAATTTGCATCTAGATTGGAGCTCCCCACAGTAGCTCAGTTGGTAAGAGCATTGGTACGGTAAACCAAAGGTCCCAAGTTCGGGTCCCGGTCTGGGCGAAAATTTTTCTCTTCAAATTAAATTTATCCTTCAATGAGATGTGTTAAATTAATAATAAAAACATTAATAGATTCCAACTGTTGAGTTTGCCTTCTGATATCCTGCACATTCTTACCCTCCATTGGTGGGTAGGCAAACCTCATGATCAAATCCTCCCGAGAATTAAAAAAAAAAAAGTTAATTTGTCCCTGAATTTAATTTTTTCCCAGTTTTCTATAATCCGATGCATAGACTAATGAATATCCTCATGTACAGAGAAAGTTACAAAAGAGAGAGAATATTTAAGTCTAATAAATACAGTGATAAAGAATGGATTCACAGAAAACCTCATACATAAAGACAAATTTTAAAAAATTGAAAATTAATTAAAGAATACTATACCCTTTGAGAGGATAAGGAAGACAAGTAGTTTACGAAATTTATATAACATCCATTAGCACACAACAAATTAAAAAAAGTATTAAAAAAATTCAATAAGAGACTTGAACCAAAATATGATTTTAGTATAAGTAATAAACTAATTAAAACAAAACATAAAAAAAATAGATACAGATAAAAAAAAGCAGGAATTTACCAGATAAAATGTGAGAATGTGTAAAAAAAAAAATTGATATAGGAAAAACTAAAAGAAATCTGAACACAAGAATAAAAGTGTGAATGTGAAATATGGAGAAATAGAAATATCGGCAGAAGTACCTCAAGTGGACAGAAAACCATAGAACAGAGAAGAAATCAAAATTATTAAAACAACTGGAAAGACCAACAGAACTCACAGTTTGGGAGAAGATCTACATCCAGAAAAACAGAGACAAGATAATGCATTTTAAAATTCTCAAAATGCAAGATTTTGATGCCACTTTCCTTGTTGAAATTTCCAAATGGATCTTTTTTTTAAAAGATTACCTTTGATATTGAGAAATGCACTGATGAATGCTTTTTCAACCATGGCTACATGTGATAGAAATCATGGAAAGTCGGTCGGAAACAATGCATGGGAAGGAGGAGAAAAGCACAAATGCAGCCTACTCACATATATAGCAAAAGCTCCTTATTTGGTGGTTCCCTTATTTGCAGGTTAAAAAATTGCGACATAGATCCTGTATTCGCGACTAAAAATGTCTTTATTCGCAGATCTAGTCAGTATATTAGAAGGATTAGTATCCTTTAATAGCACATTGGCAACTTTTTTACTGTAGGCACGTACCACGGCAACTTTTACAAAGAACGATTCAAACCAAATGGACATATAGGTATCAAAGAAAAACAAACCTTATTGTCACTAAGCCTATAGTTCATTGTTAAAAATCACTGCCAACAAACTTCATGTGCCGCTATGTCCGTTATATATGTAAATCTCGCCCTCGCCAAGATCGGTGTTTTATTGTTTCAACTCATCATTTGTTACAATAATTTTGATTGAATAACACGTGTATTTTCTGCTTTGTTGCCAATTTATAATGTCGAATAAAAGGAAAGAAAATTAGTTCCAAAGCGGAAAAAAATTGTGTTGCTGCCAAAAGTAAAAACAGAAATGTTTGACCATTCACACTTTTTTGAGTCGTTTGGGTCTATATCACGCTGTTTCAATGTTAATGAATCAACTGTACGATTCATCAAGAAATCCGAAGACAAAATAAGGAATCCTATCGCTGAATTTACAAATGTATATCAATCTGAATGAAAGACCCTTTATTAAAAGCGGCAAAACAGGAAAAATTTACTACCTTCTTTAAGCCTTTGCCTAAGCCTGACCGTAATAATTAATATAAATTGTTCAAAATTTCTCATTAATTGATTTTATTTTGATAATTTTTATTTTATTTCCAAACCATGGAACATATCCCCTCTATACCCATACAAATTACCACTCCATACTCGCAGTTCTGTATTCGCAGCATATTTACGGAACATCCCCCGTGAATAAGGAGCTTTTACTGTATATATAATAATCTAGCACTATGTTTGCATCTCTCTGCATAACATGTCATCTATTTGGTCAGCTGTGATTGGTTATACTTCTTGCCTCTGGTTCAGAGGGTTGTGGGAATGATGGATTTTTTAGGATGGAAAAATTCAAGGAGCAAGTCCTCCTGGAGGGAGGATTTTCAGGCTTGTAGAAGATCCTTAAGCCTGAATAAAATGTCTCTAAGCAACATTTATAGACCTCAACATCCTAGTAATATCTTAGTTGCATGCTAGATGTCTCATTGAGTAGGTATTTTGACCACATGCCATTTATGACATCTATGGGCAAATAAGGTAACTAAATTAACTTGGTCCAGTAACTCCTAACAAAGGAGAGACAATGGCTCAACATTGGGCTATGCCATTATACGAGGGCGGATCGGAAAGTAACGCACAATAATTTTTTTCTGCCTTGGTATTGCAGCTAGAATGTTGAAATTTCACAGAGATATAGTTTGAAGTTTTCACTACAGATGGTATTTTTTTCTCAGGTGCACCTCTTGCGAGAGAAGCTTGAACTATGCAACAAAGATGGCGCGCATGCTACATTCGTCCACCTGTGAGGGACGGATCTGATCGGAAAGTAACGCACAATAATTTTTTTTTTAAAAAGTTTATTAGTAAAAAAAAAGGAAAAAAATCACAAATGAACTTACATCTTTTACCTACTTTTCGACATAGTCACCAACTTTCTCAACACATTTTTCCCATCGTGTTACCAGTTTCAATATGCCCTGTTCGTAGAAGTCCGTTTGGTTGGAGTGTAGCCAACTGCGCACTGCTGATGCCTGCTTTGTTTCGGGCGTGTAGTGGTACGCCCACGACTCATCACCTGTGACGATTCCTTCCAGAAAGTCATGTCCTTGTGCGGTGTACCGCATTAAGTGGTCTAAGCTTGCCATCATTCGCTGGCCCTTGTGGTCGTCTGCCAGGTTCTTAGGCACCCAGCGAGCACTAACTTTACGGAAGACATTGCTACGGTCCATACAATCATCCCCATACACGCCACGCATGTCCCTGTGAATTTCACTGGGTTTATGCCCTTTGGCCCACAAAAATCGAACAACACTTCTCTGTTCCTCACAGGTGGACGACTGTAGCATGCACACCATCTTTGTTGCATAGTTCAAGCTTCTCTCGCAAGAGGTGCACCTGAGAAAAAAATATCATCTGTAGTGAAAACTTCAAACTATATCTCTGTGAAATTTCAACATTCTAGCTGCAATACCAAGGCAGAAATAATTATTGTGCGTTACTTTCCGATCCGCCCTCGTAAATATAGATAGGTTGGTGCCACACTTTTTTAACATAAACTTGTAAACAAATAATTACTTAAATTAAAATTATAACTGTTATTACCCTGGGTGGTCCAATTATCATGCCAGTCCAATGTGTCAAAGTCATGTCATCATCATTTTCAAGTCCCCAGCTTATGGTTCCATCACCGACACCTTTCTGCCCCTGTTCTAACTCTTCAAGTAGTCGGAAATTACGAGGAACAACTGAAAACAACAATATATTCAAATCACAAATATTAAATTTATATCCATTACCTAGATAATTTATTTAAGTCAACATTTGTAGTCAACATTATCAATGCTCAGCTCTGCTCTAGAGACCTGCCTAGAAAGTGAAGAGACATCAACAATTAATGATTATTTCACTGCATTTATTGTATTCCAATTTTTTAAAATAAACAAAATCTTAATTTTTAATGAGAATCAAGTGAATTGTGAATTCTTCTTACCTTATACATCTATGTTTTTAAACACAGAACTGCAGTGTTGCAAAATACAACATTCACAGCTTCAGCTGTTATCACGACTTAATTTTTTATTATGCCAGTAATTTTCTAAACTGTCATCTGGTGTACTTTTGAAGAACTTTGTAATCAAACTTGGTTCATCTGGAACCTCGAAGTTCATGGTTCTAGTAATTACTGGCATAATAAAAAATTGACAGTCATGAAAACAGCTAAAGATGCGAATGATGTATTTCGCGATACTGCAGTTCTGTGTTAAAAAAACATAGATATATGAGGTAAGAAGAATTCACGATTAATTTGATTCTTATTAAGAAAACCTCATAATGTAAAAAAATTCCAAAATTTATTATATTAATCTCAACTTTTATTCAAAGAGAAAAATATACGCCTCAATTTGGATTTGAACCCAATGTCTCTAGTTTAAATCCTGATTCAGCATATATTTTTCAGAGATCCGGGGGTTTGAATCCTGATCCGAGCATTTTAATTTTTCTTTTTAAAATAAAAATATATTTTTCTCTTAAAATAAAACTTGTCTTTCAGTGAAAAGTGATAAATTTAATATTTATGATCGAACTCTCAATTATTTTAAACATATTATCTGCTTTGTAGATTTTTATATATAATTTATTTATGATCAAAATAATTATTATATAGTATAACTAAAATCAAATACAACTTACAAACTGCAGGCTACCAAACGAATTTGATTAAGTTTTCAAGAAATATTTAACAAGTCCTCATGTACACTGTAACATGGGTATTTCTCAATGATAATTTAATTGACATAATTGTAAAATGCAGTAAAAATGTATTTTGCTAGAAAATAAATTATATTTACATTATGAAACCTGAATAAAAAATAAACCCATATTAAATTACAGTTAAAGCTTTCATAAATAACCAGTAAGTTGCATCCTTCCACAATCAATATATTGAGAAGAAATATGCAAATTATAAGCAGAAATGAGAGAGTATTTTAATAAGAGAAAAAAAAAAGCCTATGATGGTTTTGACAAATTGCTTGCCAGCAAGTGGCAGATCTAAAGAATATAAAATTTTAGAACTCCACCCTATCCACCTATTCTATGTCTTGAATCTTGAAGATTTTATGCTTTCATGTAAGCTATATAGCACTTAGCTCTGAATGCAACTATGAAAGTGTAAAATCCTTAAGAATCACAACATAGAACAGACAGAGAGGATTATTTAGATATCACTTTTCTTGCGGTGAGATATGTGAAAATGGAAGAAAACAGGTTACTGAAATGAGTTGTATAGATGGAGACAGAAAAAAATCTGACAAAATTAAGTAATCATGTGAAGGTTTTGGAAGATAAAAGTATGGCCTGGAGAAAAAATAGAAGAGAGTCAAATTTGGAAGTATCAAGAGGAATGAAAATGAGTGTGCTGGACAACCATCAGTTAAAACTCAAAACTGTTTTTTTATGTCCTTATGTAGTAGTAGTAGTAGTAAGCCTATGTTTTTCCCTTTACAGAGATTTAGGCACTCTCGCTCTACAGGGAAGAATTTGAACCATACTAATTTAGTTACACTTGTTTTCATATAGATGTCATTTTGAGTGGCCCGTAGTCAGCGTTCTGTCTCATTCTGACATCTAGGAAACCAAGGTAGTACTAGGACGGGAAAATTCGGTAAATTTTGCTTAGAGGCCTTTTCATTCGGGCTTAAGGATTTTTTACGAGCCTGAAAATCTTCAGACTTGGGACCCACGGCTTAAAGTCCCTCCCGGAGAACCTTGCTCCTTGGATTTTTCCATCCTAAAAAATCCATCGACCCCAGCCGGGTTTGAACCCACGACCCTCGGGACTAGAGGCAAGGAGCATAACCACTAGTCCACCGCGGCCGACTTTTGTCTTTATGTAAGAAGTGGTAAATTTAATATGTAAGATCAAAAATCCTCAAAATTGATAATGGTTTCAATGTCATTGTTATTAGTGATAGAGACACACTGGATACCCTAAAAAGGAGCTCTCATTATCTTCAAATTCCTACTCTTGTCCTATCCACCGCTAAATCATTCAGTGTATTTTTATCTTACATATAAGCAACGGGAAGCTACCACACCTACACAATTCCCTAGTAAAGCTGCAAGCATAGCATGAAAATGCTATGATTGCAGTGAAGGACCTGCTTCGGGCAGAATTATTATGAATGGATTGAAAGTATGATTATGCAAAATAATATTAAAACAATGTAGATAATAGATGAATACAGGCTTTCATGGCAGTAATCATAACATTAAGGGTCGAATGTTTGAACGCATTAGACAGTAAAAGGCGTTCTCTGCTGATAAAGTTTTATGTCGAATGTTTGAATGCATTAGACAGTAAAAGGCGTTCTCTGCTGATAAAGTTTTATTCAAACACATTTTTCTTACTCAGAAATCTATTCACGCGGTAATAATTGTAAAGCTACCTGACAAGGTACCTTAAGATCGTAGCTCAAGATATAAACTTATGTGAAAATCCCGAAGGGAACCGATGTAGTTTGAAACTTATCCAAGATGTCGGACCTTGAAGACTTCGATCATGTTTTCGGTATACGCGGAGAAGAGGAATTTGATAGAGTCTACCAAAGAATTCAACTGGAAGAACAGGAGAATCGGCGTAATATTGCGCGTCGCAGACGTGTTTGTATATGGTATTATTTGCGGGATGCAAGCATAAATGCATTCCTCTATAGCAGACGAAAATAACGGAAGTGGTTTTATCGCTGAGAATTCTGGGTAATTCGTTGCCAATATTACAAAAACGTCAACATTCATGCATGACCGGTTAAGGCGGCCGTTAATTCGATCTCAGCTCACCAGTGATTGGAAGTAATTTGAGTAGAGAGTAATGTATTTGCATACGACCCTAAGAGACTCTGGGTATGTGGCCATGATCCATGACTGGTGTTTCTTCCAGATATTTGTCCCTCAACAGCAGAGGGCATCTTCAGTGGCAAGAACTTCTAGATAGTGTTCCCTGATTGGAGGCACAACTGTGAATTCACTGTGAAAGAAACACCAGTCATGGACCATGGCCACATAATTCGGAATCTCTTAATATAATGTAGATAGTAGTTTTAATCTTTGAAACCTTGGGACTGAAGCCAATTAGTACATCATGAACATTGCAGACTGATCAAATATTCACATCAGAATGACACTTCAACTTTTATAAGATTCATGATGTGTTCCGTTGAGGTATTATTCAAAATTAAAATATAAAATTATGGAATATTCACCTGAAAGGTCCGTCTCCTCAACTTAATTAATTATTTAACTGTAGCGCTTTTGGACTTGTCCCATCATCAGCAGGCTGTCGATGATGGGACAAGTCCCGAAAGCACTACAGTTAAATAATTAATTAAGTTGAGGAGACGGACCTTTCAGGTGAATATTCCATAATTTTATATTTTAATTTAGAATGACACTTTTAAATATAATAAAATGCAGCATCTGACAGTTCTGATTTAGGGGATTGATTGGGAGGAGGGTATACAACTCACAAACATTAATAATAGCATAACATATGCTTTGTAATATCACATAAAGCACATTGAATTAAATAAATATCATGTATTTATCTTATCTCTGTAAATATTATATATAAAATACAATGGCTACTTAAATAAGATTTCAATGTATACATTGGGAGGAGTAAAAGAATGATAAATACACTTAATTACAACTTTACAGTACATAATAAATAATTTGAGTCTATATTTTGTCTGTCCACCGCTGTGGTGTCGAGGTAGTGTGCTGCTTTATCATGCAGCAGGTCGGGTTCGATCCCCGGTCAGGGCAGTTTTTCTGGGTGAGGTTTTTATCAGGGTTTTTCCTCACCTGTAAGACAAATGTAAGGAAAACTTTAAGGCCCAAACGGTCCCCAAAATCATATGGCCATCATCATCACCCTTATCATTATCATCATCCTTCACCGGTGTGGAAAGCAACGGGAAGTTACCACACCTACAATTCCCTAGTAAAGCTGCAAGCATAGCATGAAAATGCTATGATTGCAGTGAAGGACCTGCTTTCGGGCAGAATTACTGTGGATATATTTTGTCTTACATCATATTGGTAGTTTCTTGCAGGACATTTTCAGAGCACTATCTTTGCTCTATTGTCAGCCTTTACAGACTGATGATCTTTAGGTTGTCAGCCCTGGATGTCAACTCCTTTTTCCTCTTTTTGTGCTCCAAAAAAATTGAATATTAAGTTGCTCTCCTGGGAATTTCAAAATTAATTATTCTCTTTTTGTTCTCCTGAATGAAGATTTTTTCCCCATGTGGTGAGTTCATTTGTGTTTTCTAACTGTTTTAATAATTTGGTATTAACATCGATTTTATGTTTTTCCTGACCAAATGTGAGAAGTTATTGCCAATTTTTCTACTTTTTTTTTACATTTCTTATGTGTTCCTTAGGGCCGACAAACCTAAATGATCATAGAGCAAAGATGGTGCTCTGAAACATGTCCTACAAGAAACTATTAATATGAGGGAGACTCAATTTATTTATTAAATACAACCTCATAATGTTACTTCCTACTGTATTTACATAATTTACAGTCCATGCTATCCCTCTCCCCAATAGGTTTAATAAGTTCCGACATCTACCTTGCATTTCTTAACGATCAACTCTTTATTAATAGAATAATATGTGGAAAGAATGACTGAAGACAACTACCAAAAGAAATATTAAAACGGGTGTCATCCAAATGGTTGAAGAAAGGGAGAGCAAATGATGTTTGATATTAGAATATAAAAATATGAGGGATTGAAAGATTGAGGATGGACAATGGAGTAATCAGGAAAGTTGGAGAAGACATTTAAATTCAATATTTAATACACAGAATATTAGGCACTGGAAGATGTGTTTACATTGTTAAACAGATTTTGGATAGAACAATTTTATTTAAATTATTGCATTCATATAAGGCGGTGTCTAACTTTTAGAATAAAAATTATATAGATGGTCAAGAACTGTAAGCTTAATATTTTGAAATAGGAAACCAGTTGTCAGAAATGCACATTTAGGCGCTACGAGATCATGAAATTATGACAGACAGTGATCTCCACCATAAATAAAAAACACTGTAACACAGCACTGGATGAAACCACTGAAAGAACTGAATTCTGGAGCGTTATAAAATCTCAATCATCAATAATACACACCATAGAAAGTTTGGTACTATAGCAAACCACTGGATAAACAAATGGCAGACTGAACTCTGAGGCGCTGAAAGGTTATGAACTTCAGAAGCCTGGCCTCATAATTATAGGAAGTTGGGTTCTGTAGAATAGTACTGGAACTGAACTGAATTCTGGGATGCCACAAGATATTAAACTGAGAGAACTTATGTGTGAAAAATACACAGCGTTGGAAGTTGAGTAATATAATACAGAGCTAGATAAACCACTGAAGGAATAAATTCTAGGGTGCCATGAGTCTTTAAACTAAAGAGAAACAGGTCTTTTCCATAAACACACACACTCTGTAAAAAGTTGGGTACCAGTAGTATATCAGTACTGGATAAGTTATTATTGACAGTATTGAACTTTGAGGTTCAAAATCAATAGGTACCACCACTATTTGGATTCATAACATATTCTTAATATTTAAAGGAAGTGACACTATGAGGTTTACTTTAATTAATACAGAGTTGGAATTTTTAACAACTTTTTCTTTTTAGTTAGAAGGAACTGATAATGATATGTAGTGTATCGAAACTATAGTCTTCAAGAAATCTACAATTATGAGGCGAGTTGTTATAAATTCTAACTCTCTATAATCATAATAGATTGATGAGTATTGTTACTCCCTCAGTAATCTCCATAAAGTATTCTCCCAAGTGTACACATTTCATGAGAAATGTTGTCACAAGATCTAACACCATATCCTCAAAGTCAGTTTTGTGAACAGTTCTTTGTTTAGATTGTTCACTTTTAGTTCAAGATCTTGTGGTAAAAACACTCCATATAATGCTATATGCCACTTAATTTTTATTCTTTTGCTTTGAATTGATGGAGTGGGTATTATATAACAGATGTTAAGTCCTTGGGGCCTTTTCAATTGTTTTTTTTTTGTCCAATGCCACCAGGTTTGTCTTTTATGACATTTCTGGCTTTGTCCCCTGGCATTGGCAGAATTATAATTATTTTATTAGGTTGATGATATGATGGGTGTTAATGAAGCACCAGTGAAATCCTTAATTTAAATTCCAGACCATGGGCAACCACAGAAATAATTCCCTTTAAGAAAAATTCCTATGGTCTGACTGAGAATTGAACTTGGGATCTCATGAACTGTAGTCAGAAACACTGACCACTAGCCCATGAGGGGTCAGCCCTTTCAAATTCATTTATACATTATAACGGATTACACAGAGCAATATACAAAAGTATATGAAAAAAATACAAAAATTATTATATAGTAAAATCCCATTTAACTAAAACTGGATAAAAATGAAAAAAAAAACATAATAAATAAAAAATTAATAATAAAAAATAAAATAATAATAAAGGAAGTGTGTACAATGTGCGTTCTGGTATCTTTGGCGGTTCAATCTGAACAAGAAAGAGCAGTGAAGAGATCTTCAGATGGTCAGATAAAGTGTACTTGTAAATCTGCTGCGTGTAAAAGTAAATTATGTGGCTGCAAAAAAAGTTGGTTCTCATTGTTCTAAAGATTGGAAATGTGATCCAAATGCTTGTAAAAAACAGAGATGCTTCAAGAACATTGTTTAGTAACAGGAGCAGTGAACCCAGTGTCGATGAAAATAAAAGTAAGAAGCATCGTTTAAAAAGCCGAGAGCAACAGTTTAAGTGGACAGTTAAAACAATAGTGTTAAAAGATTTTTATTGATGTAACTTTTTATTTTTTAAATAAATAAATAAATTTCTCTATTGGTCTCTCCATAATTATCTTTAACAGCCCAAAAGTTTGTCTTTAGACTTTGATAGACAATGTGCGAAATGTGCATTAAAATTATCATGGTAATGCATTTTACCTCAGAAATAACTAATCACTACATGACACCCCTTCCTCTACTGCCAAATAAAACCCCCAAACAATTCCATCAAATTTCCTCAGTGTTTTCAGTTCTCCAAAATACTTACAAGTGATTTAATTTATTGAAGTATATTTTGGCAGATTTTAAGGCACAATACTTAGGTTCTACACCAGATGTCAAACTTCCTACATGATCTTCAAAGACTTATCTGCTTTAGCAAATGGAGATGTGTGACACTGTACAGTTAATAGAGTAAGCCTCTTGCTTTGAAGGGGCACAATTGACACTTCGGCAGAAACACTATTTTGTAAAATTCAATAAATGTGTTACATGTAAAGTTTATGAAATTATTAGCGAGTACAAAAATAAAAAATGATTTTAGTTTAAGCCATTCCAATGAAATTGAAAAAAAAAAAAAAAAAAAAGATCTATATAAATAGATATCAACATGTGTCCAACTCAGGGTCGGGTCGAGGGATGAGATGAGCTCCTATAGTCTGTGAATGACAAGGGTGCCGGCCGACCATGCCTGACACAGGGGCAGATGAATAAAATGAAACAAAATGGATGAGATGAATATGGAGAAATGGTGGAATGAAATTGTGGCAGGGGGAAAACGGGAGGAACCCCGAGAAAAATCTGCCTAAGCTCAGTTTCATCCACCACGAAACCCACATGGAGGGATTGATACTTGATCTCGGGACCCCAGCAGTGAGAGGTGAGTGTCTAACTGCTTGCGCCACAGAGTCGCCTATGATCTATATATTTATACAAAAATAAATGTGTGTCGGCATTAGTCTTGAATGCCTGGAGCAATTTCAACCAAATTTGGTATTATTGCCTTGTTAATCGTACTGACAGTCATAATTAAAGAAGTTGCTGCCAACTGACAATCAGATTCAATTAGTTGTTTCTTTTGAGATGAACTTTTAACAATACTACAAACATTAACAGAGATAAAAGCAAGCCACCCATCAATGCAATCACTGAGACTATAATACTTACTCACTGGCACTATCGAACCTGTAGGTTCATGGCCACATGGACTAAGCTCTCCATACATCCCTATCCTGAGCTAATGCTTTCCAATCATTCCCTGTATAATCTACTTCCCTCAAATCATAGTTAATGTTATTCTCCCATCTCATTCTTGGTCTACCAACTGGGCGTTTTCCCTCTGGCTTTCCTACAAGAAGCTTCCATGCAAGTCTTTCATTCCCCATATGTGCAACATATCCTGCCCATCAGTCTATGAGACTTAACTGTTATTATATCTGGCTTCCTATAAAGACCGTGTAGTTCATTGTTATGTAGTCTTCTCCATTCACCTGTCTGTTCATCTCTCTTTGGTCCAAAAATTTTCCTAAGAGACTATAATAATACATATAAATTATGATCTGGCAATGTGGCTGTAAGCAGTAACATACCACTTCACCTCTAGGAGTAAGAGGGGGGGGGCTGAAGTAGAAAAATGATTGACAATTACCTATATATGTTCCAGCATAATTCTATAACACCTGGAGTCATTTCAATCAAACTCAGTATGCATGTAACTTACAATCCGCAAAAGGCCCATGGGGGTTAGAGACACCTAGCACCCCATGACAGGGTTGTGATGGGGTGACATATAAAAATAAAATAAAAATAAATAAAAATATTGGAAATTAGTCACAATCTTAATGACATTTAAGATCAAGTTTGACCCCTAGCAGCCCATTATTAACATACTGCCACGATAATTTGTGTTTTTTAAAGATTTTTCTTTGAATTACTGTAGATGGTAATTTGCAATTCAATCTCCGATCAATTAGCATTTCCACTCTACATATGTGATTTAGGTTTTGCACTATTTAACTGAATAGCCTAGATTTTCCCCTCTCACTACCAAACATAATATCAGAAAAAAATTATCAAAAAATGCACTTCCTTTACTAGAGATAAATGGGATTCTACTGTAACTTCATAAACTATTTATGTCACTTAAAAATGTTATTCTTTATGTAGTTTAAAGAGAGTATGCTATTAAAACTTACGAAGGAAAAAGAAAAATTAAGTCGTTAAAAATGTTTTCTAACCTACGGATGATGTTCTATGTTGCTTATCCATGGTTTATCTTCCAACAGTTCTAGTGAAAACAAATATATTGTGCCCTCAAAATTACAGCTGCAGAACAATATTCACAGGTACAGCAAAATTAAAAACCTGTTAACAAAGATGGCACTGCAATCAAAACTTAATACTCAACCATAATCCCAGTCGTGCCACAGGCTGCTGAAACATTATATTTAGGCCTACCTCTATTAATAAGAGATCTCTTTATTCCAATTTTTATATGAAAAAAGGGTGAGGGACATACATTTGAGATTTGATTGTGATTAATAAAGAACCATGTATTTCCATGCAGTAGTAATAGATATTAGCCTATTGCATTTAGATCATCTTCTAAAATTGGAATGATATTAGATCCCACAATCTGTTTTGAGACTCATAGTGGCCAACCTGTGGAAGTTGACTGTGAAAAGAAAGCCATATATGAGCCAACAATTGATTATTACAAAGATAAATACCAATTAGATAGTATAACTGTCACAGGATTGATGATCGGGGCAAGTGGTACTATACCAGGATTCTTAGCTAAATTTTGGAATTTCTTAGATTTGGACAGAGTGTATCTTTCTAAAATTGCCATCGCTGCCATTAGAGGATCAATTGCAATTTTAAGAAACCATCTTTACAAAATTTCTACTTTATAATATGTTTACTTTAATTACAATTTGAATTTTTGAATGTATTTACAAAATGTATTTCATCAATTTCGAAAATTGTCTGTATCACTTTGTCCTTGAGGCAATCCTCTGAGGAAAGTTGTATATAATAATCAAAAAATTATCTCATGTATAATATAGAGCAAACCAAATATATTTAAAAACACAATTTCTCTCTGGAAAATAATAAACTGATTATATTAAAATAATGTTGGGAAGCAAATATGAGGTATAATCATTGAAATTCATCGGAGAACATTTTTTGACAACTCACTTCATAAATTTAATGTTTTTCATGATACTGCAGTTACAAATGTAATCATGTTCATTTTCAGCCATAACTCCAACTGATGAAATTCTTCGACTGTCAACGTGCTGCCATCTATAGTTGAATTTATGAACTTCGAAATCAAATTTGTTCGTTAGAAATATCAAAATTCATTGATCTATATTTATTTTTCTGAGTGTATAATCAAATTTTGTTTGTTAGAAATATCAAAATTCATTGATCTATATTTATTTTTCTGAATGTATAATCAAATTTTGTTTGTTAGGAATATCAAAATTCATTGATCTATATTTATTTTTCTGAGTGTATAATCAAATTTTGTTTGTTAGAAATATCAAAATTCATTGATCTATATTTATTTTTCTGAATGTATAATCAAATTTTGTTCGTTAGGAATATCAAAATTCATTGATCTATATTTCATTTTTTGAATGTATAAATACAAATATAGGTCAATGAATTTTGATATTCCTAACAAACAAAATTTGATTTTGAAGTACATAAATTCAACCATAGATGGCAGCTCTGAAGATGGTGACAATAAAAGAGTTAACACTTTTGAAATTCATATTAAAGCACTGTTGAGGTTATGTAATAAGATGTTATTTATATAATTTTTTACCTGGTAAGTCAGTCGTCCTCAACTAAGTTATTAAACTTCAAGTTATTCTAATATGGAGGCTTTCGAAAACAATATTTCATCTCCTGTGTTTTAACTGGAACTGATGGTGTTTAAGTTCCAGTTAAAATGCAGAAGATGAGACTTGTTTTCGAAAGGCCTCCATATTAGAATAACTTGAAGTTTAATAACTTAGTTGAGGACGACTGACTTACCAGGTAAAAAATTATATAATTAACATCTTAATAGAAGAGTTGATGGCCGAAGAATTTCATCAGTCGGAGTTAGGCTGAAGATGAATATGATTACTAGAGCGAGGAATTTTATGAAATTTCATGTTTTAAACTATTAGTCAAAGAACACTTAGACAAAGTATCTTCATATTTTATGATGTGCAGAATTAAATGAGACCAACAAAAAACTTCATATTTCATAATATTTTGGCAAAATGTTCATATTTTAGTGAAAATTTCATATTGCTTCATATTTTTGAACTTTGAAATTCTGATATTTATTTCAATAACAGTTCTAGAAATTTGTTAAAAGCATTTTTGAAATGACTAATTGTGAAATGTTTTGACAATGTAATAAGGTAGGCAAGTGAAAATTCTTTAGTGTCCCATTCTGAACAAGGTAAATAAATGTGATAAAAGTAAATAATTGGATGAGGAGATAAGCAATGACAAGTTTGATGGAGGTTTTTGCCTGAAACTACATCCCTACAACAAGAACATGACCCTAGATGAATAAGCAGAACAAAAATGTAAGAACAATAACCTCCTACCCTTCTAGCAGGTAGCAGCTAGTTACTTCTTGCTACCTAAGAGCAGTCCTTACTTTGTGAGTGGTTCACACCATTTAATTGTAGGAAAGACTGTTGCTCCTAAACGTGAAGCAGTGCTTTTTGAAATTAGTGAAGTTTTTGTAGATAAGACCCCTTTAGCTAAAGGTTTGGGGTTCGATTCCCGGTTCAGGAAAAAAATTTTCTCATTACCATTGATTTACAATAATTTAATTGTGTTTATTAATTTACTTATTTCTATCATAGTAATAGCATTAGCTTCTCAATATTAACTTAATAAATAATGTTATAGCTGTGTGGAGTCCCTTCGTGTCTTCTTCAGGTAGAAGCCATTCATTGTATATTTGTGAATGATGATTCATTGCAATTGAATGTGGGACCAGTAGAGTAAGGTAAAGGAAGGATTTCTGCTTGGATGGGAATGAAGCCTGGATTAGCTCAGTGGTCTGAGCATTAGCACGGATTAGCTAAAGGTTCGGGGTTCGATTCCCAGTTCAGGAAAAAAAAATGTTTCCCTTTACCATTGATCTATTTCACCATGTTCACAGTTGATCAAATCGTACTATAATTGCAAAGAGAGTTCTGAAACAATCCCTATAATCAAATGTGGATTAATAACTTTTAACATCTTGTTTCTCCAAATATGACATACTGGACTTGGTCTACTTGTGCTCTGAAACAATCAAATTTAATGTTATTGTTATATTTGCATCTTCTGGAATTAAAATATCTTCATACAAAATAAAGAGAAATCATACAATATAATGGGAAGTTGAAGCATCCATCTTTCTAGACAATTGGCTTGGGTCATTCCCTGGGATGTCGCTCCTTTGTGATGGCCGCCTCTACCCCCAGAACATGCTGCGTCTGATACTCATTTATGTTAGGAGCTTAGTTGACCCCAGGGCCAGGATGCCACCAGAAGGTTTGGTCCAGCAAAAATCCTGACCTCCATCAAGACTCAAACCCACGACATTCCGGTTTGTAGCTTGATTCCTCAAACAACTACGCTATGTGAGCCATGAAAATTGCTTCAAATCATGAGCATCCATCCATAGTAATTCTGCCCGAAGGCAAGTCCTTCACTGCAATCATAGCATTTTCATGCTATGCTTGCAGCTTTACTAGGGAATTGTAGGTGTGGTAGCTTCCCGTTGCTTTCCACACCGGTGAAGGATGATGATGATGATAAGGATGTATGATAATGATAAAAAGATGAGCATGATGATGGCCATATGATTTCGGGGACCGTTTGGGCCTTAAAGTTTTCCTGACATTTGTCTTACAGGCGAGGAAAAACCCTGATAAAAACCTCACCCAGAAAAACTGCCCTGACCGGGGATCGAACCCGGGCTCGCTGCGTGACAAGGCAGCACGCTACCTCGAGACCGCAGCGGTGGGCATCATGAACATGATATTTTATATTGGGCCAGAAATAATTAAAAAGGCTAATTAAAATGAAAATACAGAGAACATCTTCATTTCTTGAGCCACATATAAGGTCTGCTTGTCTCATTTATGTGCTGGTATGTATATTTATAAATTATAAAGGACCTGTGCATATAAATGTATGTAAAATAGTAGCTTCATAATATTTTTGTGTCATCATTTTCATATTTTTCATATTTTGTTATTATGATTTCATATTTTGGTATAATTTTCTTCATATAATTCATCGCTCTAATGATTACATTTGAAACTGCAGTATCGTGAAAAACATGAAATTTATGAGGCGAGTCGTCAAAAAATGTTCTCTGATGAATTTAAACTGAAACTGAGTTTAACATCTTAATGGATCCGGGAGAATCTATACTGGTATTCGTATCATTTGGCTTATGATTATTGTTATGTATAAAGTTCCTGTATACTGTGGTCTTTCCGTAATTAGTTACACTGTCATAAACAAACATCCAGGTCTCAATCCAGTAGTGTGTTTTGATTATGAAAAGATACTGGTAGACAAATTCATTGATTAAAATATAACAGGTATTTTGAAGACAATTTAATGTGTGCAACATTTTAACAAGAAAAACAACAATTTTATCCATGGCAAGAAAGCTCTCTTCAGCAAGACTGAAAGAAAGAAAGAAAGAAAGAAAATAAAAAAAAAGGGGGGGGCCTGTAATGATTCAAGATTGTGTTGATGTTCGAGAAAGTTACCTAAGAAATCATTGGGCTGGTTGGGCTAAGTGACAGGGTACTTATATGGCACATGTCAGAAAGCTGCAAAGAAAATAAGGTTAGGAGCATACGAGTGCATGTCATCATCATCATCATCATCATCATCATATGCATTCATGGATTAGGTCTGTTGACCCGTTCCGACTTCAGCCCATCTCTTTCTAGGTCTGCCCACATCTCGGGTGCCTTTAGGTTTGTATTTTGTTATTTGTTTTGGATATCTATCTTCATTCATTCTGTCTATGTGTTGCTTCCATTTTTGTCTATATGTATCTATTTTATCAGTTATTGCAAATATTTCAAGTTCCTGTCTTATTTCTGTGTTCTTGATTCTGTCTTCCTTAGTGCACCCTTTAACAGATCTCAAAAATTTCATTTCTGCCGCCGTTATCCTACTTAGATCTTGTTTTTTATGTATCCAGGCTTCTGAACCATAGAGTAGTACCGGTACTGCCAACGTTTTATAAGATTTCAATTGGGTCTCTCTTTTGTTTTGTTACTTAGTGATCGTTTTATCGTACCACATATTCCCTGGAATTTTACTATTTTATTAGTTATATCATTATCATAATTAAATGAAATGTCACATCCTAGATAATTGAGATGGTTCACCAGTTCTATGATTTTGTTTCCTATTACTATTTTGGATCTGATTTGATTTTTCCCTTGGAATGCCATTACCTTAGTTTGTTAGTGAGTAGAACCCTTGAAAGAGGTAGTCCACTCCAGGGAGTAGGTGCCCCTGCCCTTTTGTGAGCTCCAGGTTCCACTCGCCCAGTGGGTAGTACCTGGGTAGGGCCCCGTCCACAGGGTTACGTGGGGAGAAGAGAAGTCCCCAAAGCCATAGTGAAGGCAACTTCTCTAGGAGACAAATACTCCGAAATTGCAGTTCTGTGCCCTCCAGGAAGAGGGGTTTGGCTAGAGGCTGGTAACCTCTACTAGTAAAAATTAACTTACTCATAAACTTCAGCAGAAGAAAAGCCAGATTGATAAACCTTATGATGACCACAGAGTGCATGTAATGCATGAATTAAAAGAAAAATGGATGTATTATTGCCAATAGTTTCAGGATCTTATTGCAATTCCAGATATTCTCTCCATAATTCATTTTATGGATGAAGCACGGTTCCATCTGTCAGGGAAAATTAACATGCAAAACAGCTAATATTAGGTTGCTGAAAATCCAAATATATCCATGAAGCTATATTGCATTCGGAAAAGTTTGGGGCCTGGTTTGTCAGCTACCAGAACTGTTGGTGCAGTTTTCTAAAATATGATAGATTTTGTGGTTTATGAAGACATCTTCAATACATCCGTGGAGCAACAGGACAACAAGAAATTGACAGTTATTTCAAGCAAGATGTCATATGTCTAATGACTCCATAAAAGTTATATCGGGTTACTTTAAAGATAATCTTATCTGAAAAAAAAATGTGCAGCCTCCCAGACCTGGCATTTTCTTGTGAGACTACCTTAAGGACAGTACAAGAATATACCACAGTTACTTGCTGAACATCGTGATGGAATAACATTAAATAAAAAACATTACACTGTGGAAAATAAACATATTTTAAATAATATAATATTTGGAATAACATATTAAATGGATGGAATAACATTAAATAACATAAATGGAAAAACACATTAAATGAAATATGATTGAATAACATATTAAACAAGAAAACATTACACTTTGGAAAAATCTCGGAATATGGTGCAACGAATACAGTTGTGTATGGATGCATTGGATGTGTTGAAGACATTTTTAACATTTACTCTGAGGATTCCCCAAAGGCACTCTGTACTTCACAAAAGATTGCTCATGCTTGTTATTTATTGGTTTAGAAGGAAAGTGCATTTTAAAAGTATTCGGTTTTACATAAATCACCTGTATTTTCATATACGTAAAACCTATCTTAGGCGGAACCTTTATAAGAAGGGAAACCTGTAGAGACAGGAAAAAATCTCCAGAACGGTATGATTTTATAGGTAAAAATCATCCTGTATAAGCCGGAAACCTTCATAATGCAGAAACGGAATGGTTTTTAAAGTACCAATAGTTAATTTTTACCTCAGTTAGACGGAAAATTATTCCTAAGCATGTTCTAATTACAGTATTAATGACCACGCGTGAAAATTCTGCATATGACGCTTCTGCATTATATCGTTTTACCTTCTTGTGTTGCTAATGTATTGCAGAGATACCCTCGCTTATATGTGACAGTGGGGAATCCCTCGCTTTTCTTTGCCTGCTTACGTAACCTGTGAGGGAGTTGGGAAACTCATCAGTACGATTGAATGAAGTCTTCCTGTAGTTGAGTTCCTTCTCGCTTTTGTGTAATAAAGTAGATTTTTTTTATTGTTGTGCAAACTGTGCTGTGTATGCTTGTAATTTGGGAACCCTTTATAAGAAGGAAGTCCACCGCTGTGGTCTCAAGGTAGCATGCTGCCTTGTCACGCAGCGGGCCCGGGTTTGATCCCCAGCCGGGGCAGATTTTCTGGGTGAGGTTTCTATCGGGGTTTTTTCTTCACCTGTAAGACAAATGTCAAGAAAACTTTAAGGCCCAAACGGTCCCCGAAATCATACGGCCATCATCATCATCATCCTTCACCGGTGTGGAAAGCAACAGGAAGCTATCACACCTACAATTCCCTAGTAAAGCTGCAAGCATAGCATGAAAATGCTATGATTGTGGTGAAGGACCTGCCCTCGGGCAGAATTACTATGGATGGATAAAAGAAGGAAAACTGCCAAGGCAGAAATATATTTAATGAACCGTCATGTTCCTTCATAGACAGGTTTTACTGTATAAAAGAACATTGGTGATAAGATTATAACAGTTAGTAGTAGCAGTATCAGTTTCTCATTTGTTGACTATAAACTGAATAATCACTAATAACTATTAAACATATATATAATGATTATATTTATATAAAGTTTATTAGTTTTTTATTTCATTATTTATTTACAGAATATTTGTGTGTTTTGGTGGAATTAACTAATACTGAAATTTTTTTAATGATACGTGAAATTAATAGTTTGTGGTAAACGAAAATCCAATCCAATTTTTGCCTTGTCTGAAGAAAAAACACTAAAAAGATAGGTTGGCTCGCTTCAGGATTTGAATTTAGGAGCTTCTATATGAATCGGTAATGCTACTGAATAAAGTTGGTATTCAAGAACCAAACTTTCCATGAAGAGCGACTCTCAGCCCATTTCTCCGTGGTTAATTATGTGGGTCATGCAGAACTTACTCTGACTCACTCTATTCAACATCATGTGTTAACAAAATATTTATTAAAAAAAGTCTGGGAATAATTGAAGGATGAAAGCCTCAACTTCCGGAAGACGGAGATGGCACGGCTTAGAGAGCTTGGTTCTTGAATACTGGCCTAAGTCAACTTGTTCGGTAGAGTTTATTAGTATTGGTGACAAAATAATTTTTGCCATAACGGGGTAAGACATTTTTTATGGATTGGTGCCCCACCCAGCATCATGTGGAATAGCCTATAGGTGGCTATAGTAAGCAGTGAGTTTAGGTTGAAAAAACCAGCTACAATAGCTAAGGAACCCAAGATGCTTAGTATGTCATTCCTATACTGGCTGAATGATAAGTCATGTTCTGTGATTAAGGCAGATGTGAGGCAGCAGCCAGCTGGTAGGCCAATTGCCTTCTAGGCATGTCGTGCCATGGAGTAAGAATTATTATTATTATTAAACTATTTAAAACATTAACTGGGGAACCAAGGGATATGATTTGTTAGTAATTTATATAATAGAATTCAGATCATTAGTGTCGCAGTTCTAATCCGGGCATGAAAGAACCAACAAATTTTGTCCAGAGATCTCTTATTTCAGACTTGAGGTTTTTTTTAGATTCCATAAATCTATAAGACCCATGGCTTTAGTTTTTTTTTCATACTTATGATTTTTAGGTCCTTCTAAATTTATCAGGTGAACTCACAAAATCATAATTACAGTCTACCAACACTGGCAGAATCAAAAGAATATTAAGTCAGCTTCTATCAACAATATTGACAAAATAACAACTATATTGTTGACTACAATCATTAAATATAATAACAGATATTATTGTAGCCAATGGCCATAAAGAAAGATCGTGTTTCTGTGTTCAATTGTTTTCATGTTTTACAGAAGTTTTATTGAGGTTCCTATGCTTTTACAATGTAATATGTGATATCAGTTGCGGTGCAACCCACATAGTTTGCACTTGGATTTTTCTTCTGGGTTATGGCGCTTCACTGTTGTGCACATCCGGTGGTTGAAACCATGGACAGCGACTTTTATCATGGTGTGTCTGAGGTCGTATCTGGCTGCTGTCAATTCCCTGTAGATAATCACTCCATTGCGTAGAACTAAGGCCAAATCTGTTCTCTTCTCTTGTTTAGTAAAATACACCTGCTTTATATTTTAAAATAGTACTGGTATATCAAATATTTACCATTTTATAACAAAGATACAATTCACTGTGGGGCTATTTTGACTTGAGGCATGTTGTATTTTATTTGTTTACAGCTTTGAAAATAAATGTAGAATAGATAGCAACTGTTCCCCAAGGGAACCAGTTATGTAGCCTATATAACTATATGTAATAGCCCTAGTTTGTTATATTTTTGGGGGATTATATGCCAGAAGTCCACCTACATACATTGAAATAAAAAAAATACAAAATACACAAATTATTGTTGTAGTATGTAACTATTTATCTGACGAAAATATATACATTGATTTAAAAAAATGCGTGAAATGAATGAGAAGTTGAAGTAATTTTGGAAAAAGTCTAGTATTTTTCTCTCTCAATTTTTTTAAGTTCTACAAAATCTCAAGTGAGATGCTCGAATGGTTAATGTAGTTTCTGCTAGAAGGCAGTGAAATTGGTGTTACCAACATTTGCAATAAATTCTAAAATGTTTAAAATAAAGGGATGTACACCAACTTCCTTCTTCCTAACTTAACATAATGTAACACCAATTTCACTGCCATCTAGCGGAAGTTAAATCAAGCATTTGCACATCTCGTGCATGTGCACTGTGATACAATATTTGCATAATTATATAAATAATTAAAAATTGTAAGAAATGTTTAAAGAATTATTGCAAAATGTTTAAAATAGTATGAAATATTATTACAAATGGTAAAGGTGTATAGTGCAATAGTGGCATAGGAAAGTTGTATGGAAAATCATGAGAGACAAATACTTGACTTGAGTCATAATGGCGGTTGAAAATGAATGACAAGATCATTTGAAAACTATAGTTACCGTGTTTGAAAAACATGAAATATGAGGTAAGATGTTAAAATGACTCATTAATTTATTAACTAGACTTGAGCCTTAATATTAACCTTCTTCTTCTTCTTCCTTCCAAGTATTAGGCCAAGGCCTGTTACGATCCTATAGAAAATTTTCCCTCCAGCATAAATAGTTTGATCCTTCCGGAAAATTCTCATATAAGATTTGAAAGCATAATAATAGTTCCTTCGATTGGTTGCTGGCCAAAGGAAGGCAAGACCAGTGATGGGGCTGCCATCTTATAGCCTCTGGTCAGGCTTTTCTGGAGAAGAAAAGAAAATAAAGGAAAGAAGAAATGGAAGAAAGGAAAGACTCCCTAGCCCTCGGATGCCCTAATAGCATCGGGGTCGAAAAAACAAGAGTTAACCAAGGGAGGTTAGATAGTAAAGTTAAAAGAGTGTAAAACACAAGTAAGTGGAAGAAATGTTTTGCTCAGCTTGGGCACCTTGTGGTCGCCATCCACATATCCTCTAGATGAGGACCCCTGAGGGTTAATATTAACCTAAAACTGCTATATATATATATATATATATATAATGGAAAACAAGCATTAGTCACTGTTCAACCATAATGGCCTACTTATGGTGCACCGGATTATCAAACTGCCTAACTTGTCCTTTCCTCATGAGCAGAGCGGAATTATATGAAGAAAATTATACAATAATATGAAATCATAAAGACAAAATATGAAAATTATGACACAAAAATATTATGAAATATATTTTCTAAACTTTTTTACATATATTTATATATATAGGCCCACTATAACTTATAAGTGTACATACCAGCACATAAATGAGACAAAGAGAACTTATTTATAGCTCAAGAACTCAAGATGTTCACTGTATTTCGATTTTAATTAGCTTTTTCATTAATTCTGACCCAATATAAAATATATTCATGATCTGAAACAATTTTAATGGATCACGCAATAGCGTAGTTGTATAAGAAAACATGGTACAAACAGGAAAGTCGTGGGTTCAAGTCTCAATATGGCCAAGATTTTTAGCTGGACCAGACCTTTTGGTGGCATTATGGATCTAGAGTCGACTCAGATCCTAATGGAAGTGAGTATTAGATGCATGTTCTGGGCACAAATGCGGCCATCAGGCAGATCCGACAACCCGGCGGACATCTCGTGCCTATTGTCTAGAAAGATGGGTGCTTCAACATACCCAAAAGGCCCCCTCCCCCAAGACTTCCATAAACCAAAACTGAGAGGTTATATATAATATAATTAATCAATGTATTGAATGATATTTAATTATGAAATCCAAACATACAAGAAACAAAACATTACATCCAAAACAAACAGGTTTCCATGAAATATAGCACTAAAAAATTTAGAGCAGGTATAGTTTGGATTATTGCTATTTTTACATTGTATAAAGATATCAAATGTAACAGTAACATTAAATTGGAAGATTTAGAATACAAGTAAACCATTCCAGAATGTCATATTTGGAGAAACAAGATGTTAATTTTAAAGTTATTAGTCCATAATTGATTCTAGGGATTGTTTCAGATCTCTCTTCGCATTACAGTTACATTTAATATTGACCTACAAACATGGTGAAATGCAGTTAGAATTACATTAACATTAGTTTTTTTTATTATATGGGTCTAACATAGTGTCTATAGTCTTGGTCTACTTGTGCTTTGAACATCCAATTGTCAGTTCTGTTCGTAATACACAATTAGAAGTTTTTTCTATATTTTCTAACAGTAAACTATAAGGCCTGTCTGTCAGAATTGTTTTGCACGATGAAAAATTATGCTCAACATCATACAATGTTATGGCAGCTTACTTGTATCATGCTATATTTAATAGTTTGATGTAAGTGAGAAAAATGTTGTCCTTACCTATATGAGTTTTACTAACTTCACAAAACACTGCTTCAAGTTTAGCAGCAGCAATCTTTCCTACATTTAAATGCTTTAATTTGTTCACAAAGTAAGGACTGCCCTCAGATAGCAAGAACGAGCTGACAGCTATCTGACTATAGAATATTCCAACATTGTTCTTCTATCAACATTTTAGAAATTCATATTAAAGCACAGTTGAGGTTATGTAATAAGATGTTAATTATATAATTTTTACCTGGTAAGTCAGTCGTCCTCAACTAAATTATTAAATTTCAAGTTATTATAATATGGAGGCCTTTCGAAAACTATGTTTTATCTCCTGCGTTTTAACTGGAACTGATGGTGTTATATAGGTTGTATAACGGATTTATGTCTGCGGTTATGTTCTCGGTGAGTAGGTCTTTATTTCTTGCTTCTTTTAGAATCTCTATGTCTTCAAGGATGCTGATCCTGTTGTCATTATATTCTCTGTGTAGTATTGACATAGAGTTATCGATTTTTTCAAATCGATGACCTGTTTCTAATATATAGTTTTGCCAAACATATACTAGAAGCAGGTCATCGATTTGAAAAAAATTGATAATTCTATGTCAATACTACACAGAGAACATAATAAAAACAGGATCAGCATCTTTGAAGACATAGGGATTCTAAAAGAAGAGAAATAAACACCTACTCAACGAGAACATAACCGCAGTCATAAATCCGTTATACAACTTATGTAAAACCATCAGATCCAGTTAAAACGCAGGAGATGAAACATTGTTTTCGAAAGGCCTCAATATTAGAATAACTTGAAGTTT
The DNA here is from genome assembly GCA_030220185.1 of Diploptera punctata. Lineage (NCBI taxonomy): Eukaryota > Metazoa > Arthropoda > Insecta > Blattodea > Blaberidae > Diploptera > Diploptera punctata. The sequence goes on from JASPKZ010003800.1 coordinate 589,564, forward strand.
AATAAATTTAGTTGAGGACGACTGACTTACCAGGTAAAAATTATGTAATTAACATCTTATTGTTGTTCTACTTATTCATCTAGGCTCATGTTCTTGTTCTGGGGATTGAGTATAGGACAAAAACCTCCATCTAACACGGTCACTCTGTGACTCCTCATCCAATTATTTTCTTTTATAAAGTCTATCTTGTTCAGAAGGCATACTGAAATATTTTTACTTGTCTACCACATTACACTGTCAAAAATTACATAAATACATTCATTTCAAAAATATTTGAAGAATTCCTAGAACTTTTATTGAAAAAAAAATTACTGGAATTTGAAAGTTGAAAAATATGAAGGAGTATGAAATTTCCACTATAATATGAACATTTTGCTAAAATATCAAATATGAAGTTTTTTGTTGGTCTTATTTGATTTTACACATCATAAAATGTAAAGATACATAGCCTCAACGCTCTCTGACAAATACTTTAAAACATTAAATTTCATAAAATTCCTTGCTCTACTCATGAGTATAGGATATTATGTAGTAAAAGGAATTAGTATTATGTTGGCTAACATATTAGCAGTCACCTGTTCTCTGATGGAACATTCACAGGTAGGCTCCTGGCATAGAAAAGCATATTTTAGTCTTATGATGTTGAAGAAAAACTTTAAGAAGAAAAAAAATTCAAGACAAAATAGATGTTTTGTGAATTTAATACAGTAAAAGAAATTGTGAATGTTTGGAGATTGTAAGGACACTGCAATGTTTTGTCAAAGATATTATTTCTTTAAATACCAATCATTACATAAAAATATAAAGAAATGTTGGATTTTTCACATCATAAATTAAATGTCCTAAATATTGTAACAAGAAATAAAGCTATATTTTTTTAATTAATCAGATAATATAACAAACTTGATGCCGTAAATTCATCAAATTGACGTTATAATAGGATTTATTATTATTTATTTTCAAGTTATTGCATTTCAAATCATATGATATAAAAATGCTGACATGATGATTCATTCTTGGAATATGTCACCTGTCCTGACAATAAATTGAATACTGTACATCTACTTATACTTCATTACCTTCGAACAACATTTATTATTAGAATTCTTGTATAATTATGATGTCACGTACAGTCCTAATTACAAGGTAACAAATATACATACTCTAGAATTAGGTGGGATCATGGCATGGACAGACGCTCTTAACCTAACACTCCAACAAAAATAGTTTATACAGAGCAGAAAAAAATGTTTTGCTAGTAGATACTCTATGAATGTTGCATAACTCATTAATTTATGTACTTTACAGCTGCAAAACGTGCTAAATGTTTTATTATCGAAAATACTATCTCGACCTTTCCAGAAATGGCGGGTGCGGTACAGACCGGCACTTCATCAAAAAAATAAAGGTTCACCATGAATTCATAAATATATATTATGAATATAATCTGCTGACACGTACAATTTATAATTAAAAATAAAAGTGACTTCAAGGATTAATAAGGTATATTAAAGCATTCTCTTGCATTTATAAGGCTCACTTACCCACACCTCCTGTGGATGTCGCCATGTCGGTCAAACGTCCAGAAAGCGAGGTTAAATTTGTAATGCTTTACACAAACGAAACGACAAATGCACTAGACTTATAAATATTGTTTTGAAGATGGAAATAAAGACCTTTAAACACTAAAATATAATCATTAGAAACAATTTTGCAAAGCAAAATACCACTTCGATCTTGCGTATAAGAAATCCTGCGCTACAGGTTTGCCAACGTCATCCTCTATCGACAAAATTAGTTTCATAGTTCACGAAGGGGGAAATTTTTTACCAAAGAAGAAATTCAGTTATACCAATTTATAAAGTTTTACATGTGCTCGGTAAGAAACAATTTTTATGTGTCACAGTTTAAAAAATATTTATCTGTGGCATAGGTAGGTTTAGCACATTATTTTAGGAAATTATACATCCGCGTTTTTTTCAACAAATCTGAATTTTACATTTAGATGATAACATGTGTTTCGATATCTACGTTTCTAGGGACTTAGCTCATAATGTATGCCCCATGGTAACAAAGTGAAATCACTTTTATCTTAAGCTCAACATTATAATTGTGATATAAAATGACATAAACGTATGATAATAACGTAATTAATAAATAGATTGAAAATGACTCTAAAATAGGGATTGGGGGCAGGTAACCTAAAAGACATTTACTTCACACAAACATGTATTGAAAATAGTTTACTATTTGTCTGCCATGAATCCATCTTTCTACAGAATCACAGCGCGAATTGTGGGACTTGCTGTAATGGTTAATGTAGCTACCGTTAGATGGCTCTGAAGTCGGCGTTACCAACTTTCGGAATAAATTCCCAAACGCTAAAAAATGGAAGTAAACCAACTTTCCATTTCCTAACCTAACAAAACAAATTACATGCATATTATTTATTAAACTATGAATAATGAGGTGAGTGATAAAAAAAAAATTACCTAAACTATAAACTAATTTTGGAAAAAGTCGGTTATATGTCTCAGACGAATTCTTCTAAGTTCCACAGAATCGCAGTGCGTATGCACGAGTTTCTGTAATGGTTAATATAGCCTCCGGTAGATGGTTCTGCAGTCGGCGTTACCAACTTTGGGAATAAATTTCTAAATGAAGTTAATTTCTTGAAATATAAATAGGGAACCTCAGCCCATATATTAGTTTTAAACTTTACAAGCTAACAAAAATAACTTGCTTTAACCTTATATTAGTCCTTTCGGCTCAACTGCACTTCTACTAGCGCCTGATTTTTCAGTTATATTGTTGTAAACTATAGCTCCTCTTCTGTATTTACTAACATTATTTAATGTTTTAAACCTTTTCAAACAATTTTTATAACATTATTAGACAATTTTTAAGTATTTATTTAAATATGCAAATCACAATATTATGACACTGTTACACAATATTGTGATGCTAATTGTTATTTTCTTCACAGAGTATATTACTTAGTCTATGATTTTTCTATCGCTGTTTTGGGTTATCGTTGGTTGGATCAGCGTTAGGGAGTGATAAGTAAGTGTACACACATTTTTAATAAACGCTTGGTAATTTTAATGTTATTAATATATTTTTTAAACATATATTTAGGGATTTATTGCAAATATTGGTCATTTAAATTTCATAGTGATGGATAGTAATCAAGGATGATAATCGATAAGTGGTTCGATTGTGGGTTATTGCTGGTTCTGTAAGCTCTAGCGCATGCGCACTGTTGTTCTATAGGACTTTGAAAATATTTCACGCTAGTTTAAGTGCAGTTTTTCTGTTCTTTCTTTCTAGGTTGTTAGGTCACATTTAGATTAGGCATTTTTCAAGGTTACTAAGGGTGTGGTATACTTAACGTCGCAAAAAATCTTCAATCTAATTGCTTATGCCACTGATGCACTAAACACTTTTAAACACATTTAAAACATTTTGCAACACTTTTAAACACGTTTTAAACATCTTCCAATGTTGCAACAATCTTTTTTTATATTTATATATTTACGTAAAACATGATCGTAATACATTGCTTACTTGCTACTTTCTGCTATTTTCCCTCCTCTTATTATATTGTTCCAACGTTGCCACCATCGACAACCCAAAATACTCCAGATGTTGCCAACATCACTTCCATGTTCCCTGGATTTCACCTACGTTAGAGTAATTGATTTAGGTTTGGTTAGCTTTTAGGTTCCTTGCTTTTTAAATGTGATTCCACGTTCCCTGGATTTCACCTACGTTAGAGTAATTGATTTGTGTTACAGTAATTGATTTAGGTTTGGTTAGCTTTTAGGTTCCTTGCTTTTTAAATGTGATTTGATACGTAAAATAAATTACCTCTTCATATCTGTTATTCTATGAAAAATTCAAAATGTCGGATGGTTACCACGTAAAATCATATTTCCACTAGTTCATTTTGTGTTAATTATACATATTTAGACAAGTTCTGGGAATTTTGTGTCAATGTTGGTCAAACTGATTTCACATACATATACCGCCAACTGCTGGAGGTTGCATTTATCTTTCTGGGATTACATGGTGCACTAGCGCATGCGCATTGCGATTTTATAGAACTTAGAAGATTTTTTTTGCGACGGTAAGTACACCTTATCCATTACTAATATTGTTTTCTATTTTTTCTTGTTTCAGTGCAGTTTTAAACTTGTTGAGATTAAAATTTTATGCCTGTAAATTTGAGAAATTACAAAGGATGAGTGTGTTTACTGTTAAAGTAAACCCTTTAACTGGTAAGTCCGAATGGGAATTACAAAATGAAGATTATGATTATCATCAAGAGATTGCACGGTCCGGCTTTGCTGATATGTTGCACGACAGTGAGAGGGTAAGTCTGTCATAGATCAACACAGGTGATAAATCAGAACATCAAATGACAACCTAATCATCTAGTTAGTTTTATATATTAAATTTGGGAATTTTTAACATTATGCGGTTCAAATTCATAAGAATTAAATTAATCGTGATTATTTCATACCTCATACTTCTATATTTCTTGAAATACAGCACTGCAGTATCGGCAATTTCTTATCACCATCATCAGCTGTTTTCACGATTGTCAATTTTTACTTTTGTTGATAATTATCCATTAAACATCAGATGGCAGTTTGGATAATTATCAACAAAAGTAGATCCTTGGATTCACATGCCAATAGAGTTTTATGGCAGGTTGTAAATGAACCTTTGCTTTTAAATATAAAATAAAAATTACAGGAAAATGTTGAAATATTTTTAATTTTTAGAATCTTAAATTTTGGAGCCAATTCTTCCTCCTTTTAGAGAGGAAGAGGACTGAATATGTAAGATTTAAATAAAAATTCTTTATACCTCACCTCATATCCAGTCTTCTAATTATACTGGTTTCAGAGTCTAGGCGACTTCATCTTCAGTAATTTCTTGATGACTGATGTTATGTCATTTAGGAAAACTGCTTCTTGAAGAAGCCGCTTAGGCTTTGAAACCTGTATAATTAGAAGACTGGATATAAGGTGGAGTATAAAGAATTTAAATTTAAATTGTAAATTAAACCTCATGGGATTTTTCCTATAAAAGTTCAATCGACTGAATATGTGTTTAAAACAAAATCTAGTTGTGTTTAAAATGAAATCTAGTTGTAGAATATGTTTTGCAGAATCAGAAGTACTATGCAGGCATCAAGCAAGCCATCAATGAGATGCACAGTCGGGGGAAAAAGGCACATGTGTTAGACATAGGAACAGGCACAGGGCTACTCTCCATGATGGCAGCAAGGAGTGGAGCTGATTCCATCGTTGCTTGTGAAGTAAGCTTAAATTATCACAAAAATTTGTTCATAGACAATTCTAGAGATATAACAGGCTAGCCACTTTACCTCATAAAAGAAAAATCACACATATATATGCATGCATATGTGTACTCTCTACCATTTTTGAATGTCTGTTGAAATATCAATCTTTTGCCTTCTCGATACTCTTATATCATGAATTTGATTTTTCGTCAATATAGGTGTCCTTGTCCATTTAGTATGTAAATTATTTATTTAGGAATAATATTTTTTCCTGATGAACAGATTAATAATTTTTATTTCATGAGGCAATTGACAGATTAGCATGTAGAAATTAAAATGGAAATAAATATAATGATATTGTGAAAAGAAAAATTAATGTCTGAACCAGGAATCGAACCGTGAACCTCTAGTTCAGTTCTCCAAACTAGTGTGAAGCCCACTACACCATTCAAGACTTGGCACAAACATTAAAATTCTTTCCACATATACTTACTCACTCACTTACTCACTGGCACTATCGAACCCGAAGGTTCATGGCCGCGCGGACATAAGCTCTCCATACATCCCTATCCTGAGCTAATGCTTTCCAATCATTCCCTGTATAATCTACTTCCCTCAAATCATAGTTAATGTTGTTCTCCCACCTCATTCTTGGCCTACCAACTGGGCGCTTACCCTCTGGCTTTCCTACAAGAAGCTTCCATGCACGTCTTTCATTCCCCATACGTGCAACATGTCCTGCCCATCGCAGTCTACGAGACTTAACTGTTCTTATTATATCTGGCTTCCTATAAAGACCATGTAGTTCATTGTTATGTAGTCTTCTCCATTCACCTGTCTGTTCATCTCTCTTTGGTCCAAAAATTTTCCTAAGAACTTTATTCTCAAATACTCGTAATCTCCTTTCCTCCCTTAAAGTAAGAGTCCATGTTTCGCACCCATATAATATAACTGGAAGAATAATAGTTTTATATATTTTCAGCTTAACGTTTTTTGAAAGAAGTTGGGACATCAAAAGTCTCTGCAATGCATAATAGCAAGCATTTCCAGAATTGAGCCTATGTTTAATTTCTTTGTGCATCTCATTCCTATTTGTGATTATTGTTCCTAGGTATTTGAATTCAGCCACTTCCTGAAAATTTCCCTCATTTGTCAATAGCTGTCCATTTCCATTATATACTGAATTTCTACGTGTGACCATATATTTAGTTTTACTGATATTTACTTCCAGTCCTAATTTCTTAGTGTTACTCAATAGTGTGTGCGTGTTGGCCTTTAGTATCTCCTCGCTATCGGCCAGTAGTACTACATCATCAGCATAAACTAACAGCTTATTAATACCATTGAGTTGTAAGCCTTCCTCATTCTCTAAAGATTTAATGGCATGCTCTAGTACAAAATTAAATAGTAGAGGAGATAGTGCATCTCCTTGCTTCAACCCATTCTGGATTTCAAAAGTGTCTGAAAACTGTTTGCCTACACGCACCCTACTCTTTGAGCCATTTAGACACATTCGTATAAGTCTAACCAACTTTTTAGGAATTCCGAACTCCAGGAGGATACTATATAACTTCTCCCTCTTAATTGAATCATATGCTTTTTTGAAGTCTACATATAGTTGATGTACAGTACCATTATATTCCCATTTCTTCTCTAAAATCTGTCTTATACTGAAAATCTGATCTGTTGTAGACCTGTTTCTTCTAAATGCACATTGATGATCTCCTAGAATGTCATCAATATAGGGAGTAAGTCTGCTTACTATATATTTGTTAGAATTTTGTACGAAGTTGAAAGTAATGAGATGCCCCTGTAGTTGTTGCAATCAGTTTTATCTCCTTTCTTATAAATTGGTAAGATAATTGATTCCTTCCATTCATCTGGAAGAGCTTCTTTTTCCCAAATCATACTAAGCAACCAGCATATCTTGTCCATCAATTTTTCTCCCCCTGATTTTATCAGTTCTGCTGGGATCTCATCTGAACCTGATGCTTTATACATCTTCAATTTTTCAATCGCCATTTCAACCTCTAATGCACTTGGCTCTGCGACTAGCATTTCTGCTGTCTGTAACTTATCCTCCTCAATGTCCTGTTCTGTATGTACATTTAATAGCTGATTAAAGTAACCTTTCCATCTATTTAATATACTCCTAGAATCTGCAATCATATCCCCATTTTCATTCCGAATTATGTTTGTTCTAGCCTGAAACCCCTTCTTCTCTATCCTAATTCCCTGATATAATTCTCTAATGTTACTATTTTTTGCATTCATTTCAAGATCATTAATCTTCTCTCTCAAATATTCCCTCTTTTTACTCTTTAGTAACTTGGTGGTTTCCCTTCTAACACTACCCAATTGCTCTAAATTTACCTCATTTGGCTTGTGTAACCATTTCATTTTTGCTAGCTTTCTTTTCTTTACAATGTCGGCACATTCCTCATCAAACCATTTCTTGTTTTGCCTCTTTTTTAAACAACCAATGCTTTCTGATGCTGACAATTTAATAGTATCTCTTATAGCCTCCCATTCTTTATTTATATCAGTTTCTTCTTCGTTTGCCACATTGTCATCTGAAGATTCCAGTACTTCAAATCTATTAGCTATTTTGATTTGGTATTCTTGCCGCATTTCATCATTTTTCAAGTTTTTTAATTCATATTTTACAGCATCATCTTTAGCGTTCGTTCCTCTCATAAGCGATAGCCGTTGTCTGATTTTCACTCTGACCAGATGATGATCCGAATTGCAGTCTGTCCCTCTAACTGATCTAACATCAATGATGCTACTGTGCCAGCGTTTATCCACTAATACATGATCTATCTGGTTCCGAGTTTCTCCATCTGGGGACGTCCAGGTGTATTTATGAATATCCTTATGCTGAAATGTTGTGCTCTTAAGAATGAGATTCTTTGATGTGGCAAATGTGACTAATCTAACCCCGTTGTCGTTACTATCTTCATGAAGACTGAATTTGCCTATTGTTGGTTTGAATATATCTTCCCGCCCCACTTTTGCATTAAAATCTCCTAAGACAATTTTCATATGATATCGTGAAAGGGTATCAAATAAGCATTCTAATTCTTCATAGAACTCATCCTTGATCTTGTCATCTTTATCTTCTGTGGGGGCATGTACATTTACAATTATAAAATCATGTCGTTTACCCTTTAGAATTATGTATGATATCCTATCACTAACAAATTTAATATCTCGGATAGCGGATAGGATCCTCCTTCTGACTAAAAAACCCGTTCCAAATGCAGGTCTTTCTGCACCCCCATAGTATAATGCAAAGCTTCCTGATTCCTGACTACCTTCTCCTGGCCACCTAACTTCCTGTAAAGCGACTATATCCAAGGGCGATTTATCCAATTCCTGCGTTAATATCTCTAGTGCCCCGCTATTGTATAAAGTCCTAACATTCCATGTTCCTAGGAACATGTCCCTGTGTTTGAGCCTTTGGCATGGGTTCCCTGAAGTAGTCCCCGCCCGGAGAACCGAATGGGGGACTATTTGACCTCCGGAAAATTTTACCCCAGATGAACCCATGTCCGCATTTCTTGACGGTTGTATTTTTACGGTGAAAGATCGTCACTCTTTCGCCCAAGGTACTTTTTTCGTCTGGCTTATCACCTTCGACCAGTCCGGCATGGGTAACCCTATCGGCAGCAATGCTACCGCCGGCATAGCTCTCAGGATCATTTAAGCACGCAAGCCACTCCACCACGACAAGGTAAAGATACCATGGAGGGTCTTTCCACATATACAAATCTATAATTCTCGTTTTGTCCGCTGCCAGGTTTAGAAGTATCTATATTTGAGAATTTTACATCACCACTTTTATAAGCAGTAAACGAGAATTATAGATTTTTATATGTGGAAAGAATTGTTAATGTTTGTGCCAAGTCTCGAATGGTATAGTGGGCTGCACACTAGTCTGGAAAACTAGAGGTCCACGGTTCAATTCCTGGTTCAGACATTAATTTTTCTTTTCACAATACCATTATAATATTATAATATGATCCATTATTGGAACTGTGTTAAAATAACAGTATTGGAAAATGTTAAATAACGGAAATAAATATTTGATCTTTGATCTGGCATAAACCTGCTTGTTAAGCTTTTCGTAACTGTATGACATAGTACTGCAGACTTCTGTGACCTGTGACGTGAAATGGTTTGATGAAGAACAGCAAGTAATATTATTATTGAGTGGAGAACATATTTTTAATTACTCACCTCACATAATTTCAAATTTATTTGAGACCATTGGTTTCGAATGAATTTTTCATTAATATAATATTTACTTCCCAACATTAATTTTAATATAAAAGTAATATCAGTTTGAATGTTATAACTGGAAAACTTATTAAGTTATGTAGATAGGAAATAGCACTATGAGGTTTTTTAATATTGTTTATTTTTTATTATTTCACTCACCTCATACTTCATAATTCATAGCAGACCCTGGGTTTCTTCACATCTTTTGTGACATTCTTAATGCTGCGTCACGTTCACAACTGACGTCCAACGGCCTTCTATCCTGCAGACTGACCTCCACGCCATCTGGTGGCCGACCGAAGAATTTCCAAATCAGTCCTCTTTCTTTATAACCGGGTATTTCAAAATTCATAGTTGTATTTTCATTCTTGCATATGTAAATTTTTTCCCAAATTGTGAGTTCCTTCGGTTTTTCCAATTGTTTAAGTAATTTTGTTTTGGTTTCTATTCTATGTTTTTCTGACCAGACATGTGCGCAAGCTATTGCAGATGTTTTCGGTTTTCTCCATTTTTTCCATTTCTGAGAGTGTTCTGGTTTCTTTATCGATCCTTGTATTTAGATTCCTTTTTGTTTTTTCCATGTAATATCAATTATTTCAACAGACTTTTACAATTAATTTGCAAAAAATCGTCGGAATTTATCAAATTACATTGTAAAGATTGTGAAAAGATATACATAGGAAAAACAAAAAGGAATCTAAATACAAGATTAAAAGAACACCTCCGAAATGTTAAAAATGGAGGAAGAAAACGAAAAAAAATTCTGCAATAGCTGCACATGCCTGGTTCAGAAAAACATAGAATAGAAACCAAAACAAAATTACTTAAACAATTGGTAAAAACCCGAAGGAACTCCCAATTTGCGCGAAAAAATTTACATATGTTGCAGATGAAAATACAATCTATGATTTTGAAATACCCGGTTCTATAAGTACATAGGATCTGGCGATTTGGTCAAATTCTTCCGGTCGGGCCACTAGATGGCGCGGGGGTCAGTCTGCAGGATAGAAGGCCGTTGGAACTTCAGTTGTGAACGTGACGCAGCATTGAGAATGTCACAAAAGATGTGAAGAAACCCAGGGTCTGCTATGAATTATGAAGTATGAGGTGAGTGAAATAATAAAAAATAAACAATATGGAAAACTTATCCTTATGTAATAATAATTTGGGGATTCTTTTTATTTAATTTTTAATATAAAAAAATATTTAAATTATTTAAAACTAAATATTATTTATTCTACAATGTTAAATATAATAGATGATTTTTGTAACATCAATGTGAAATGTAACAATTATTATGTCACATATATTGTTGTGTTAAACAATAGATACATAATTCACAGACAAAAGTTTACGAAAAAAGAAAGTTTCAATAATGTGGTCTTAAGTCGGCCGAACATCAAAAATGTGATTGGGTATCGAGGAATGAAGATGGGCTTATCGTGTTCTTTCTTGATGATGTCATTACCAATCAGAAACTGACAACATTACAATTTGCAACAGAAGAAGAAGAGATGGTAATGCAGATGTGAAAAAGATTGACGCCATTCAATCATCTCAAAATAAAAGTTTAAATAATTAGTGATATGTTGAATTATAGTGGTTTAATTTACATGAAAAACATAAATAGAAATGACTTGAGTCTAATGAAATAAAAAAAAATTAAATTACAAAAATTAATTTAATAGTGCAGTAATATATATAAATAAATTAAATAGAATATATAAAAAAAAAAGTGAATATACAACTGTCCCGCGCCGTAGCCGAGCGGTTAAGGCAGGAAGCCTTGGCACAAAGCTACGGGACTTGCGCTGGTTCGAGTCTCCATGGGGGAAGAAATTTTCTCATGGTATTTCGGCCAGTATGGGACCAGTGCCCACTCAGCATCGTGATGCATTTGGGTAGCTACAATAAGTAGCAGCTCCAGGTTGAGAAAACCAGCTATAACGGCTGGGGAACTCGACATGCTGACCACATGTCACCCCTACACTGGCTGATTATCATCTACCTCTGTGATTGACACATGTGGATGTGAGGCCAGCAGCCGGCTTGTGGGCTAAGGGCCTTGTAGGCCTGTCGCGCTAGGAGGAGGAGAGAATATATAACTAATGAAAATAATTCATATTAATAATTACACATTATTAAAAAACTATTTGAAAAACTAAAATCCATTCTATTTCATTGTGTGTCATGCAAGGGAAAATAATTTTGCGTAAATAAATAGTGCGGTAAATTCCATAAATAAAACAAAGCAAAACAAACAAAATTAATTGAAATAAGGACAAGAGAGAAAGAGATAGAGAGAAAAAACATGACAGCAAGATCGAACACGTGACCTCATGCATGGAAAACAGACATTCTCTCCACTAGACTACATCTGTATCTGCTAGAAAGTCTGTATGAAGTGATGCAATATTCCAGGAACTTCTTGTATATTGAAATTAGATATTAACTTGTTTAAATTAATCAGATGTGTTTTGCATTAGTTGTGGAAATAAACATTCCTGTTATGCCTTGTGTTTTGTAAATGAAGTAATTAGATGGGCTGAGGTCCAGAAATGGGTGCACACAATTGTACAGTAACATTCTTATGCCACTGATGCACTAAACACATTTTAACCATTTATAATAACATTTCGTACCATTTTAAACATTTTGGAACCATTTTATAAACATTTCTTACAATTAAGGTAGAATTTTTTATCACTCACCTCATATTGTATAACGATATACCTCATAGTGAGAATTCCTAAAATAAGTAATTTCTTACAATTTTTAAATATTTATAAATTATGCAAATATTGTGCATCGGGTTCTAGAGACACAGAAATGCTTCATGTAACATCTGCTAGGTGGCTCTCAAATCAGAGTTACCAATATTTGAAAATAATTTCAAACCATATTTAGTGTTAGAGTACGTAAAATTAGTTTATAGTTTATTAAATAATATGCATGTAAATTGTTTTCTTAGGTTAGGAAATGGGAAGTTGGTTTACGTCCATTTTTTTTTAGCATTTGGGAATAAATAATATGCATGTAAATTGTTTTCTTAGGTTAGGAAATGGCAAGTTAGTTTATGTCCATTTTTTTTAGAATTTGGGAATTTATTCCCAAAGAAGAAGATGAATGATATGAGGTGAAGTGATAAAATTTCCTTCTTCTTCTTCCAATGGTGCTACAGTTCATAGGAAGCCTGGACCTTCTTGATGCGAGACCTCCGATCTTCTCTATCCAATGTTCTTTGTAGCCAGTTCCTACTCATAGTTCAGGATTTGATGACAATCTTCCTTCACTGAGTCCACTCATTTTTTCTTAGGATTTCCTACTGGCCGCTTCCCAAACATCTCCTCAATCACTTCCTTAGGTATACATTCTTTATCCATTCTTTGAACATGTTCGGCACAATGCATTTTTTCTTTTTAATTTCACAAGAGTTGATATATCAGTTTCCTTAAAAAGGTAATAGATTTCCTTATTATACCTCATTCTCCATCTTCTATTCTCTTTTACTGGTCCATATATCTTTCTCAAAATCTTCCTTTCGAAAGTGTTAATTAAATTCTCAGAGCTCTTTGTCATAGTCCAGCTTTCATTTCCATGTACCACTATTGGATATATGCAGGATTTATATAGTCTTATTTTAACTTTCCTAATGATAATTTTAGATTTTAGAATTGGAAGTAGTCCATAATATGTCTATGTAATCTATTTTGTATTTCTTGTAATTAACCAATGTTGCCTAAATATGAAAAACTAGGCAAAAATTTTTCTCTTCAAATTTAACTCTTTACTAAGTTATGTAGATAGGAAATAACACTATGAGGTCTTTTAATATTACTTATTTTAGGAATTCTCACTATGAGGTATATTCATTAAGGTAGAATATGTTTATCACTCACCTCATATTGTTCAATATAGAACAATATGAGGTGAGTGATAAACATATTCTATCTTTTAATATTGTTTATTTTTTATTATTTCACTCACCTCATACTTCATAACTCCTCGCAGCGAGGAGTTATGAAGTATGAGGTGAGTGAAATAAAAAATAAACAACCCTTTACTACTCCAAAAGTGTTTGCGCATATTATATAAAATTTTACTTAATAGAAAATACCTCATAGTGTCAGTTCCTAAAAAGTAAAAAATAATTTTTTTGTTTTGTTTTGTATGTTTTCAGGCATTTCAACCAATGGCATTGTGTGCAAAGAAAATTATTGATGAAAATGGACTAGAAGATAGAATTCATTTAATTCCAAAACGTTCATTAGAAATAAAAGTTGGCGAAACTGGAGACATGAAGCATCGAGCAAACATCTTGGTGACCGAAGTATTTGATACAGAGCTTATTGGTGAAGGAGCTATTGGAACATTTCAGCATGCACTCAACTGTCTGTTGGAGGTATAATATATTCTAGAGAGGTCCATTTATAAGTAATATGCAGCTGGATTATTATCAATTCTTCTTGCATAAAATTAACAACAGATTAACATAACTAGAGAGAAAATTTTGCGCCTGAACTGAGATCTGAACCCAAGATCTCTAGATTTAAGCACCGATGCTCTATTTTATTTGAAGGGAAAAATATACATCTAAATTGGGATTTGAACCCAATGTCTCTGGTTCTATATACCAGTCCGTTAACCACTAAGCTATCAAGCTTCTGATTCAAACGAATATTAATTCTTTCATTTATGTATGAATTCCTGTTTTCCTATCCAGTCTCCCTTGCATGACCTCTTGTTTTCTTTGACCCTGATGGTATTAGAGTATTTGAGGCCGAAAGCTTCATTACTGTCTTTTCTATATCTCTTTCTACAATTTATAGCATAAGTATGCAATGGACTCGTGTCAGCTATGGCTGGATACACATGATGAAGAAGGATATGAATTCCTGCACATCGAGGCCATGAACATTTCATTCTATATGCCGTTTGCAGCTTCTTTTAACAAGAAGACTTTATTGGGAATTAACACCACATTTATATAATATATAAAAAGTAAAGTATTCCCACTACAGGCCTCAGGAGGCCCTTGGGGTAGTGGGAGGTTAAGGCTCCCACTATTTCTAGACAATCGGCACTTGATGTTAGCCGGGTTGTCAGCCCTGCGTGACGGCCGCCTTTACCCCAGAACAAGCGTCTGGTACTCATTTCTGTTAGAGGCTGATTGACCCCAGGGCCATAGTGCCACCAGAAGGTTTGGGTCAGTTTAAAAATCCTGACCCCACCGGGACTTGAACCCTCGACCTTCCGGCTTGTAGCGCAGAGCCTTAACCACTACGCTACGGCGTTATATAACATATGGTCAGAGTAATATTTAAAATCTCACCTCACAAATCTCATGTTTTTTCACAGTACCAGGTTTCAAACGGAATCCCGTCCATATTCAGTCAATTCTACGACTGGTGAAATTCTTCCACTGCCAACATCTTCTGAGTTGCCATCTGTGGTTGAGTTTATAAACTTTGAGATTAGATTTTGTTCGTTAGAAATATCAAAATTCATTGATCTATCTTTATTTTCTGGATGTATATCTTCTTCCAAACTGTCAGAAAACCCATTTATAGCCACCTATATGCATAGCTTATATAGGCTACAAATGTGGTGTTAATTCCCAATAACATCTTCTTGTTAAAAGAAGCCGCAGACGGTGTGTAGAACGAAAAGTTCATAGCCTCGGTGCATGAGAATTCATATATAAATGAGAGAATTAATACATTATATTTGAAGAGAAAAAAAATTTTCTCTTCAAATATAATTTATCTTTCAGTGAGAAATGTTAAATCAATAATAAAAACATCTTTAGAAGCCTTACTAGCTTTATAAAGTAATGTTAAATTCCCAATAAATGTCTTCTTAACTAAGAAGCCGCCATTTGCAAAGATAGAAGCAATGGTTTCAAAAGCATTTGGCGAGAGGGAATTACAAAGTATATAAGAGAAAAATTTGCATTTAGATCGCAACTCGCCTCGGTAGCTCAGTTGGTAGAGCATTTGGCCCGGCAAGCCAAAGGTCCTGGGTTCGAGTCTTGGTCTAGGAGAAACATTTTTCTCTTCAAATATAATTTATCTTTCAGTGAGAAATGTTAAATCAATAATAAAAACATCGAGAGAATTACTATTCGTTTGAATCGGAAGCCTGGTAGCTTATTAGTCAGAGCACTGGTGTAAAGAACCAGAGACATCGGATTCAAATCCCAATTCAGGCATATATATTTTTTTCATAATTAAATGTGGGAAATATGAGAGAGATGTTCTCTTGAAATCTGCAGTTCCCATGTTTAAAGAACATAAATGATGTGATAAGATAAGAAGTGACTCATTCATTCATATTTTTGTTCTCTTCAAATAAAATTTATCTTTCAGTAATAAGTAATAAATTTAATAATTAAGATTGACTAGTACTCTAATCTGTTTGTTACTTCCCAGAGCAGGTACAAATTTCTCTCTTTTTAATCTCTGAGGCTTCCATAAACAGTGAAACTGTTTTTGCAGGAATTAATGGGGATTATTCAATTGTCTGAAGGTATTATGATGGGATTTGCTCAATGTAGCTGAATCATTGAGACCAGCTCATGAAGCTGGAGATTCTGAGTTCAAATCCTGGCTCAGTTACAAATTTTTCTCTCTAGTTATGTTATCTATAGCCAACAATGGCTAGTCTGGAAGAATTAATTTCCATTATTAGCATATGTTTATTCATGATGTTTTTATTATTAATTTCATACATCTCAATGATGGATAAATCATATTTAAAGAGAAAAATTATACGCTCAGACCGGGACTTGAACCCGGGACCCTTGGTTTTCTAGTCCAAGTGCTCTACCATTTGAGCTACCTGAGCAAGTACCGATCTAAACGCAAATCTTTCTCTATATACGTTGAAATTCCCGCCCACCAAATGCTTTGAAGCCTTTGCTTCTATCTTTGCAAATGGCGGCTCCTATATTAAGAAGACATATTTGGGAATTATACATTACTTTATAAATGCCAGTACGGCTATTTTCGATGTTTTTATTATTAATTTCATACACTCAATGATGGATTTCAACGTATATAGAGAAAGATTTGTGTTTAGATCGGTACTTGCTCAGGTAGCTCAAATGGTAGAGCACTTGGACTAGAAAACCAAGGGTCCCGGGTTCAAGTCCCGGTCTGAGCGTATAATTTTTCTCTTTAAATATGATTTATCCATCATTGAGATGTATGAAATTAATAATAAAAACATCGAAAATAGCCGTACTGGCATTTATAATGTAATGTATAATTCCCAAATATGTCTTCTTAATATAGGAGCCGCCATTTGCAAAGATAGAAGCAAAGGCTTCAAAGCATTTGGTGGGCGGGAATTTCAACGTATATAGAGAAAGATTTGCATTTAGATCGGTACTTGCTCAGGTAGCTCAAATGGTAGAGCACTTGGACTAGAAAACCAAGGGTCCCGGGTTCAAGTCCCGGTCTGAGCGTATAATTTTTCTCTTTAAATATGATATGTTTATTCAATTTCATCTCTTTTATTTTGTGCTAAAACCAACATTAGATTTAAAAATACCAAAGGAATATGTATTCATAAATACACCTAGATGTCTCCAGATGATGAAACACGATATCAGATAGATCATGTATTAGTGAAAAAATGCTGGCACTGGTGTACAGAACAAGAGACGTCAGGCATATATTTTTCTTATTACTATTGTTCATTTATTTATTTTTTAAAAAAATAAACTATATATTTTTCTCTTCAAATAAAACTTCCCCCTTTTTTTTTACTTTTCTTATGTATTCTTTGGTTTAGTGGTTTAATTTCTCTTTTGTAAATTAATGTCATTTTTTAACATCTTACCTCATATTTTATGTTTCTTCAAACACGGGAACTAGTTTTCGAGAGAAGGATCTCTCTCATTTTCAATTGGCATTATGACTACCGGGTTTTTGTTGGAATAGTTGGAATCTCCATCAATAACGTTGCCATCTGGTGTTGATTTGATGAACTTTGAGATGAGGTCACGTTCATCAGGAATCTCGAAATTCATGGATCTCAATTTGTTCTTCTAAACGTATATATCTTCTCCCAAATTGTCAATTCTAAAGGTTTTTCCAAATGTTTCAAAAGTAGGTCTTCTTTTTCAATTTTATGATTCTCCAATAAACGATGTGCTGCAATAGCTGATTTTTCAATTTCACCATTTTTAATATTTCTGAAGTGTTCCTTAGTGCGAGTGACCAAATTTCTTTTTGTTTTTCTTATGTATACTTTATTGCAGTCCTTACAATTAATTTGATAAATTCCAGATATTTTGCTATCTGGGGTGTTCAATTTCTTATTAGTTATTAATAGATTACCAAGGCTAAATTTATTTATCGGTGCCAATGTAATATTGAATTTCTTGAAAATTTTTTGAAATTTGTTATGTATTTCAGGATGATACGTAATTTTCTTAAATTGTTTTCCTTTCTTTGAATCAGATTGCAGGGTAGTTTATTCTTTTAATCTTCTTTGTTGTCTGAATTTCTTTAATTTATTTACAATTATTACTTTTCCAAAACCATTTAAATTGGCTATGTTCAAAATGTGATGGTATTCTTTCTTAAAATCTTCTTCATTTAATGGAACATTTAATAATCTATATATCAAACTGTTGAAAATTGCATGTTTTTTCGCAATATGATTGAAACCTGAAGATTTTACATAATTGTCTGTATGAGTATCCTTCGTATATATATTGAATTCAATTTTTCCTAGTAATTCATTCATTGATATATAGATTATTAAATGTTCCATTAAATGAAGAAGATTTTAAGAAAGAATACCATCACATTTTGAACATAGCCAATTTAAATGGTTTTGGAAAAGTAATAATTGTAAATAAATTAAAGAAATTCAGACAACAAAGAAGATTAAAAGAATAAACTACCCTGCAATCTGATTCAAAGAAAGGAAAACAATTTAAGAAAATTACGTATCATTCTGAAATACATAACAAATTTCAAAAAATTGTCAAGAAATTCAATATTACATTGGCACCGATAAATAAATTTAGCCTTGAACTAATAAGAAATTGAACACCCCAGATAGCAAAAAAGTCATAATGTCGGTTGAAAATGAGAAAGATCCTTCTCTCGAAAACTAGTTCCCGTGTTTGAAGAAACATGAAATATGAGGTAAAATGTTAAAAACTGACTAATTAATTTACGAATTAAGAACCTCATAATGTTATTTCCCATATTTAACTATAAATAATTTCTCTTTGTTTTCCCTATGTATATCTTGTCACATTCTGCACATTTTATTTGATATATTCCTGATTTTTTATATCATCAGTATTTTCATTTTTGTTGGTTATTATTAGTTTGTTTAGGCTGTAATCATTCTTTGATGCTAATCTGCAGGTAAAATAAAGCTATTATTATTATTATTATTATTATTAAATTAAAAAAAAACATTTTGGAATTTATAGTGTGCCATGGGTGACATGTGAATTTTTTTGAGTCTAGAAATATCTTACCTGAATTTAATGTTAATTTGTTCTCGAACATGTTTCGATATAATCTTCTATATCATCTTGAGCTTGCCAAGAGTAAAAAAAAAAAAAAAAACTTGACTATAATAACCTCAATATATTACTTCCTAAAATAAACCATTAGATATATGAATTAGCTCAGGGGTCCTCATCTAGGGGATATGTGGATGGCGACCACAAGGTGCCCAAGCTGTGCAAAACATTTCTTCCACTTACTTGTGTTTTGCACTCTTTTAACTTTACTATCTACAGCTTGGTGAGTTTTTCTTTTTTGACCGAATTGGTATTACTTCTCCTCCCCATACCAATTCCCTCTTTCAACTTTTCTATCCAGTCTCCCTTGACTGACCTCTTGTTTCTTTCGACCCTGATGGTATTAGAGTACTCGAGGCCTAGGGGTTCATTTCTCCTTCCTTCCTATACCTACTTTCTCTCAATGGGTGACGTAACCACCACATGTGGTGCCTACTACTAAACGGTTACAACTAGTTTATTGTACTCCAATACAAACATGAAGCCTTGGAAAAAGACTAAATGCCCTTTTTGCAATTTAAATGAAGATATGGAAAGAAACCATCTCCTCCGTTGTCCAGCTTTTGTAGAAGAGACCAGCCTTTCTGCTAAATATTGGAGTGCAAGAGAGCGAATGATTTCATTATCAAGTGCTCGACATTAGACACCAACCAACTTTACTATCTAACCTCTCTTGGTTAACTCTTGTTTTTTCGACCCCGACGCTATAGGGCATCTGAGGGCTAGGGAGTCCTTCCTTTCTTCCATTTCTTCTTTCCTTTATTTTCTTTTCTTCTCCAGAAAGCCTGACCAGAGGCTATAAGATGGCAGCCCCATCACTGGTCTTGCCTTCCTTTGGCCAGCAACCAATCGAAAGGACTATTATTATGCTTTCAAGTCTTATATGAGAATTTCCCATAAGGGAAAATTTTCTATAGGATCGTAACAGGCCTTGGCCTAATACTTGAAAGGAAGAAGAAGAAGAAGAAGATATATGAATTTCCTGTATTTCACTTTGTTTGGTTTTTCTATTTGAAGAGTACTTTCATACCTTAATTTTTGTTTTTTGTACTTATTGATTTTTTTGTGTATAATTTTCTCCTCAAAACCATTTTCTTTTGTCACTTTAATTATTGTTTTTTTTCTCTAACTTTTTTCTCTATTAAGAACCTGATAATGATACTTCCTATTGTATTTTCATAACTCTAAATGTGTTTATTGCTTCAGGAAGACTGTATAGTGGTGCCATCGCTAGCGAGAGTCTATGCACAAGTTGTAAGCAGTGAGTTAGCAGACAAGTGGAACAGATTGCAGCCAGTAACAGATGGATTGAACACACTGCTGAGCACTCCAGACAAAGTGAAGGCATGTGCCGGAGCTGCTGCGGTTCATGATATTCAGCTCAGCCAGTTTCCAAGTGATCAGTTTCGTACTATAGTTCCTCCAACTGAAGTGTTTAGGTATTAAATTAAAGAATATGAATTTTAAATTTTACAACTCATACCTCAAAGTAATGTCTTTTTATCTGGACATATTTTGGGAACGGTCATCCCCTATCTCAACTAAATTTATTTACACCTCTATCTATCTACAATGGCTAACAGCCCTATATTGGGGCTTAGCCTCTCCTTTGTTAGGAGTTACTAGACCAAATTTATTTAATTACACTTTTTTTTAAATACATTAGGAAGCAACATTATGAAGTTGTTCTTAATAAATTAGGTCGAGTCTGTATTCATTTTACCTGATAGTAGTTGAATTCTTTTAGGACATGTTTCAAAACAAATCTTCTGTTTTATTGTCAGCTTGTCCAGACTGAGTCAACTCAACTACCATGAGGTAATATGAATACAGACTCTACTTATTTATTAATTACACTTATTTCCCTACATATATCATGAATGGTATGTGGTCAACATACTGACCCACTGAGACATCTATTAGGCAACTAAGGTGTTACTAGAATGATGAAGGTCAGTAAATTTTGCTTAGAAACTTCTTTATTCACACTTAAGGTTCTTTTATGAGTCTGAAAATCTTCCAACTCAGGATCCACAGCTTAACCTTTTAGGTGCCATGAGCCGATTAGATCGGCTCTGATGTTTCTGTCCATTACCTGCCAGACAATATACTTGCAAAGCCGATCACATCGGCGGATGCGATTGAAATCTCTGACACAAGAGATTTTACTCATTGCATGCAGAGGGTTAAAGTCCCTCCCGGAGGACTTGGTCCTTGGATTTTTCCATCCTAAAAAAATCCATTGACCCCATCTGGGTTAGAATCTGTGACCTTTGGGAGAGGCAAGAAACATAACCATTAGTTATTACACCTCACTTCATAATTTTTTAACAGAAAGTTTTATGGATTATTTTCTGACCAAATAAAATTAAGATTGCTTATGTGAAAATAAAGCAAACAGTGAATTATATTGGCTTTTTGTGTCTGTGTTGTTCTAATGCCACTCACTGCACTGTAGCTGTTACGCCTACACTAGGGCCTAACTGCCATAATAATAAAATCCTATAAAATCAGATGAAGCATATACACAAGATAACTTTTATTATACCAAAAAATAGGGAATAAATAATCACTCTTTAAATGCAAATTGAAGTCTCAATCAAAATATACACAAGTATTTTATAGATAAAAAACTAAGGTAAAAATTATAATAAAATGACTATTTCACATCAATATATTTTTCAATCTATGAGGACACACTTACGAAATCTTATATAATATCAAAAACAACTTTGTTAGTTTCAACCTAATGGGACACTCTTACGAAAACTTATATAACCCAAACACATTAGGATAAGTAGTTAAAAACACCTTATATAACATGACCATGAGAGAACTAGGAATATTACAAAAGATTGGGCAAGAAAATAGGGCTTCCATTAGTTTAGGGAATGGTGAAAGGTAGAGATGATAATATAAAAAGCCGGGGTTTTGATTAGGAAAGGCAGAACGGTGGAGGGGACCGAAGGCGGTCCGCCTGGGGGAGGAGAGCAGCTCTACATGGGTAATATGAGTATTTCATCTTTTTATTATCAGTCTTTTAAATGGTCATTTTACATACATTAATTTAATTAAAGGACCAAATGGTCCAAAGAACTTAGAATAATGACCAAAGTTGATTCCTTTAAATGATTGTTTTCTCTCTCTGAATTTTATCAGTTTTAGTATTTTGACGCTTGTCAATATGGCGATTTTAGCTGATTTTAATAAGTGTTTTATATGTTTCGGTTATAATATTGCTTTATTAAATTAATATTAAGAAGCTAAAGCTGTTACTATGATTGAAATAAGTATATTAAAGTACACTACTAAATTATTGTAATCAAATGGTAAAGAGAAAAATTTATGCCTGAACCGGGAATCGAACCCCGAACCTTCAGCTTTCTGTGCTGATGCTCTAACCATTGAGCTAATCCAGGCTTCCTTCCCATCCAAGCATAAATCCTTCCTTTACCTTACTGTCTTGGTCCCACATTCAAATGCTTGAATTTTACATACATTAATTTAATTAAAGGACCAAATGGTCCAAAGAACTTAGAATAATGACCAAAGTTGATTCCTTTAAATGATTGTTTTCTCTCTCTGAATTTTATCAGTTTTAGTATTTTGACGCTTGTCAATATGGCGATTTTAGCTGATTTTAATAAGTGTTTTATATGTTTCGGTTATAATATTGCTTTATTAAATTAATATTAAGAAGCTAAAGCTGTTACTATGATTGAAATAAGTATATTAAAGTACACTACTAAATTATTGTAATCAAATGGTAAAGAGAAAAATTTATGCCTAAACCGGGAATCGAACCCCGAACCTTCAGCTTTCTGTGCTGATGCTCTAACCATTGAGCTAATCCAGGCTTCCTTCCCATCCAAGCATAAATCCTTCCTTTACCTTATTGTCTTGGTCCCACATTCAAATGCTTGAATGTGGGACCAAGACAGTAAGGTAAAGGAAGGATTTATGCTTGGATGGGAAGGAAGCCTGGATTAGCTCAATGGTTAGAGCATCAGCACGGAAAGCTGAAGGTTCGGGGTTCGATTCCCGGTTCAGGCATAAATTTTTCTCTTTACCATTTGATTACAATATTGCTTTATGTTTTATTTAACTAAATTATAATCATTTTTTGTTTTAAAGTGTTTGAATGTGGAATTCATCCTCCAAAACCAAGGCCAACCGCTCGGGCCAAAGACCACTTAAACTATAGGGATCTTTTACGCTACATTACGACTGGGCTTAACTGTCCCCACTGTAACAGTAGCCTTCTAGCTCATTACTTTCTACTACCATTTGGTAGTTCCGAATTCATAATTATCAGTGCTATTTACTTTCCTTTGCCCGGGCCCATCAGAGGCAAAGATTGATTCATCTTTCCTATATAGATTCATAAACATTAATTAACTATTACCATGAAATTATTAAATACACTGTAGTAATTTATATAGTTCGTATCTAACTCTGAATACTATCTACAATCATGAAAGCTAGAAGGAAGAGGCGAGCTAATATGACTTGAGAAAGCTTTAGAATAGGAATTAATATGAAACAGCAATTTCATAACTAATTAAACATTCCTTTTACGAAAAATAGAATTTAATGTTTAAATTATTTGTCTGGTTAATTGTACAGAAATGACCTTTGACTATTATATAAATTTAAAGAAAAATATGAATACATAAATGATATAAACAATATAAATCACTTATCATGGTCCTCAAATAAATTTACAAAACAAAATAATGAGAATAATAATAATTATTCACACATTCATACAACCATACTTTTTAGTCCAGCCGAGGGTTAGGGTCCACACCCCGGATACCCTACCCTGGCTTACAGGACCAAAAATAAAACAACACAGCTCCACTCGAGCTAACTGAAGTGTTCCAGACAATATCCAAGATGGTGATGACACTGTTTGTAACTTGCATTTCATATTTGAGTGTTCCGAGGAAGAGGGGAAGGTGCGCAACTATACACAGCACAGAGGGAAGGGGTGGGGAGGTAAGTAGGAGAAAGCACAAGGAAGACGGAAATTGGCACTGTTCAAGAATCTCACTGTAGAGGAAAGATACACTAACATAGATGTTACGTACCGAAAATGCACTTTCAGTACAGCACTTTTTCATGCTTTGGGTACCACACTCAGCAAATAGATGGCATTCGTGATCTATTTTCAGCTTAATCTCTACTTTGGAAGACTACGTTATGTATGTGACTGTGCAGGACTTGCACTGGTTCGAGTCCCCCCCCCGTGGGGAAAGACATTTTCTCATGGAATTTCGGCCAGTATGGGACTGGTGCCCACCCAGCATCATGAGGCATTTGGGTAGCTACAATAAGTAGCGACTCCAGGTTGAGAAGACCAGCTATAACAGCTGGGAGACCTGACATGCTGACCACATGTCACCCCTACACTGGCTAGATTATCATCTATCTCTGTGATTAACACATGTGGATGTGAGGCCAGCAGCCGGTTGGTAGGCCAAGGGCTTTCTAGGCTTGTCGCGCTTGGAGTTTTTTTTTTTTGGAGTTTATGTTAACTTTAGCCAACAAACAGGTAGTCTGGAAGTATTAATTTACTAGCAACTACATAATTAGCTGATGTAACAACGAAATGGTTTCACACAGCTCAAGCCCCCATTAGTTCGTGTGAATAATCAGTAACACTACTTAAGGGGACTCAGAGATTAAAGAGAGAGGAATATGTGATTGTTGTAAGAGGTGTGTTAGTAGCACTAGCATGTAAAGCTGCAGATCTAGGGTTCCAATTCTGGTCCAGGTGGACATCTTTTTTCTCTACAGTGTATTTAGAGAAAGAAAAAAGTGACATAAATTAATATAATCTTTTATAAATGAGTTGTATAAAATGTTATATAAAACTATTATTCTATCAGTTATATTATATGGATGCGAAACATGGACTCTTTCTTTAAGGGATGAAAGGAGATTACGAGTATTTGAGAATATAGTTCTTAGGAAAATTTTTGGACCAAAGAGAGATGAACAGACAGGTGAATGGAGAAAACTGCATAACAGTGAATTACATGGTCTTTATAGGAAGCCAGATATAATGAGAACAGTTAAGTCTTGTAGACTGCGATGGGCAGGACATGTGGCACGAATGGAGAATGAAAGACGTGCATGAAAACTTCTTGTAGGGAAAATGCCCAATTGGTAGACCAAGAATGAGGTGGGAGAATAACATTAACTATGATTTGAGGGAAGTAGATTATACAGGGGATGATTGGGAAACATTGGCTCAGGATAGGGATATATGGAGAGCTTATGTCCACGTGGCCATGAACCTACGGGTTCGATAGTGCCAGTGAGTGAGTGAGTTAGTTAGTTGTAAAAAATGTTTTTACATCTCACCTCATGAAGTTCTGTGTTCTCACAATACTGGTTTCAAAGGCCATTTGCCTTCATCTTCAGTGAAACTTCAACTTTTTTAATACAATAAATTTGGGAATTTTTAACATTATGAGGTTTTTCTGATAAGAATCAAATGAACTTCAACTGTTGAAATTTTGCAGTGACCACCAACTTCTGAGTTTGAGAAGTAAAAACATTTTATCCAACTCATTTATAAATTGAAAACTACCTCATAGTGTTACTTTCCACTTTGATTGAAAATAATATAATTCTCATTGCTTTCTTCGGAAACTTTAAGGCCGGTATTCAAGAACCAAACTTTACGCGAAGGGTGACTCTCAGCTCGTCTCTCCATGGTTAATCAAGTGGGTCATGCAGAACCCACTCTAACTGGCTCACTCTATTCGACATCATGTGCTAACAAGATATTTATTTTAAAAAATCCAGGAACAATTGAAAGACAGAGCCTCAGCTTATGGAAGACGGATATGACATGGCCTAGAGAGCTTGGTTCTTGAATACCGGTCTAAATATATTTAATATCATAGTCATTAAATTAATATTGAGAAGCTAAATCTATTACTATGATAGAAGTAAGTAAATTATTGTAAATCAATGGTAAAAAGAATAATGCTATAGCTGTGTGGAGTCCCTTCATGTCTTCTTCAGCTAGAAGCCATTCATTGTGTATTTGTGAATGATGATTCATTGCAATTGAATGTGGGACCAGTAGAGTAAGGTAAAGGAAGGATTTATGCTTGGATGGGAATGAAGCCTGGATTAGCTCAGTGGACAAAGCATTAGCACGGAAAGCTAAAGGTTTGGGGTTCGATTCCCAGTTCAGGAAAAAATGTTTTTCTTTACCATTGATTTACAATAATTTAATCATAGCCATCCTTGCATCAAACAGGTTTCCTAAGAATGAAATGGCATTATTTTGCTGGTTTAAGTCACTTTTTATTTTTATAAATAGGCTCTTGTTATATTAGATTTACATAGAAAAGTTTGTTCTTTAAAGACAAAAGTTATATTGATGTGTGGTTTGGTTTATGGCAGGTTTGATTGGATGGGGAGAGAGCCCCTAATTACAAAGAGAAGCATGGCACTGCCACTAGTATCACAGGTGGACGGACTGGTACAGATGGTGTTCATGTGGTGGGAACTTGACATGGACACAAGAGGAGAAGTGTTACTGAGTTGTGCTCCAGTGTGGGCACATCCAATGTCAGAAACCAGTAATGAACTGCCCTGGAGAGACCACTGGATGCAAGCCGTGTATTATCTACCACAGGAAGTACCTGTAAAGAAGGGCGATGAAATAACACTGTGGGCTCACCATGATGAATATTCATTCTGGTTTAACGTTACCAGTAAAAGTTTCAGGTATTGTGTCAAACATTTATTTATAATTTTCTTCCCTACAACAGGTCCTCAGTATTTTCCACGTTTCTCTCTGTTTTGCTTTTTTTTTTTTTCAGATCTTCATATCATTACTTCATGTGCCTACTTCAGCAGGCAATTTATTCTTACCCAGTGGCTCAGCCAATTTCTTTTCTCTTTCTTTTTTTTTTTTTACCATTTTCATCAAGGCTATTCTTTCGCCCACTGCTCTATCTACAACTTTGTTGTCTTTTTTTGTCAATTTCACATGTTGCATTCTTCTCCATTTCCATATTTCTAGTTCTTCCAGTCTTCTTTTTTTCATTCTGTTGTTTCAGTCAGATCTCTGCCTTATAAATTACTACACTCCAAACAAAACACTTCACTAGTCTTTTCTTTAATTCTTTCTCCAGAAGTCTGTAGAAAATGTTTATTTTCTTATTAAAAGCTTATTTTCTTATTAAAAGCTTGGTATACTCTCTTTTATTGCATGGAGCTTATATAGGTAATTCTAGTACATCTTATGTATTTGAAATTGTCTCAAAAATAGGTTCAATTTTTGTCTTTGCTTCTTGTAAGTAGCTCATATTGTTCCTTTTCGTGCATTCAGATATTTGAAGCAGTCACAAACAGCTTCATTTTAATGACAGCCAGACATACATCAATCTGAATGAATGGCTTGATTAAGAAAAGCGATAGCCATTAGCATGCCAAAGTGCAATGGAACAACTTATTTTTCTTCTTCTTCTTCATTCAACCAAGTCTTAGGCCTATATGCCTGTTACGATCTCACTGATGAATTTTGTATCCAGCATTTCCTCGGACAGCCCAGAGATCTCTTTCCTGTTGGACAATAACGAAGAATGGCTTTGGGAATTCTATCTGAACTCATCCGTCGCAAATGATTCATCCAGTTGGTCTAGTATTTATGTAGGAAAGCAAAAAAAAAATATATATATAAGGCAGCCCTTCAAGATGACATAACAGTGGTCATGAAAATACTGAGGATGGAACTGAAGAAGGGCCTTTAACTAGTTAAAGAAGAAGAAGAATAATAATATGAGGTGAAGTGATAAAATTAATTAAGAACCTCATAATGTGTTTCCCAATTTTAACTTTGAATGATAAAATTTTACTTAAATAACAAAAAGGTATTTTATACTTAGTAGCATTGTGAAATTAAACATATTAGAAATGTCAAAAAATTTTCAACAAATTCAACATTAAATTAGCACCGAAAAATGATTACAGCTTAGGTAATTTAATAAAAACCAACAAAAATGAAAAGATTGAAGACTGCAAAAAATCGGGAATTTGTCAAATTAATTGTAAAGATTGTGAAAAGATATACATAGGAAAAACAAAAAGGAATCTAAATACAAGATTAAAAGAACACCTCAGAAATGTTAAAAATGGAGAAACCGAAAAATCTGCAATAGCTGTACATGTCTGGTCAGAAAAACATAGAATAGAAACCAAAACAAAATTACTTAAACAATTGGAAAAACCGAAGGAACTCACAATTTGGGAAAAAATTTACATATGCAAGAATGAAAATACAACTATGAATTTTGAAATACCCGGATATAAAGAAAGAGGACTGATTTGGAAATTCTTCGATCGGCCACCAGATGGCGCGGAGGTCAGTCTGCAGGATAGAAGGCCGTTGGACGTCAGTTGTGAACGTGACGCAGCATTGACAATGTCACAAATTATGTGAAGAAACCCAGGGTCTGCTATGAATTATGAAGTATGAGGTGAGTGAAATAATAAAAAATAAACAATATTAGAAATGTGTGCTTTCTCTGTTTAAATTCTTTTCCATTTAACCAGACTGAGCCACAGCAACATGTGGTTTGGTACAACTAATTATTAATATACTGAATTTACTTGAATATAAGATGGCTTATTTTTTTTTCTAAAATCTAATAATTATGACTCATCTTAATTTCTTTGACTATCAAATAAATCAAGTCAAAGTCAATGTTTTTATGTTCTATACATAGTTTCCTACAGATGCAACACAACAACGATCAAATATTACACAACCAAAATTGAATATATGAAAGTTGATAGCCAATAGGAAAGCTGGATAAGTTGCTATATAAAGAGTCTTGACAATCGTCTTCATATTCTTCTTCTTTTTCCAAACAATTATAAGGCCTGATGGCCTGTTACAATTTCAAGGCTGGATTTTTAATCTATCTCTTCCTCGGAGGCCCCAAAGATCTATTCCCATGTGGGTGGTAGTGAAGCATAGCTTTTTGGGATTCTGGAGTCTTAATAATGACTTACAAATTGTAATAGTAATAGCAAATAATAGTTATGATGCATCGACAATATCTCATAAATGTGACGAAACTATAGTCTGCAAAAAAAATAAATAAAAATATATGAGGTAAGTCAAAATACATAACTCATAATAAGTAATAGTATAGTTGAGTGCATAAGTTTATTACACATGTTATATGCTATTAGTCAGATTTTATAAAAAAATTATGGTATGAGTTTACAGATTTCTATTTGTTCAAAGAGATGTTATGATTAATAGTGAGTGGAGAATTTTTTTTTAAATGATATAACCATATTTAACTATGAATAATCTCATAATGTTTACTTCTCAACATTAATTCAAATATAAAACGATGTTATGATATTAATTTGAAATTGATGCAGAGGCTATGAACAACTGGAAAGCAGGGAGAAAATTTAGTTTCTCTGTAGGTAAGTGGCAACAAATTAAGGAAAAAAATTGAGGAATGCTAATTGATGGCAAAAATCTTTCAGTGGACCAAAGAAGGGTATATATCACAAGTTGGATAAATAGGTTATTGAGTACATGTGATAGAAAAATTCTCTTCAAAATTGGGGAGTCGTCTTATATTCGGGTAAATATAGTATCTTAGGATAATTTCGTTGCTATTTTTAAGAGATAAAATATGTTCCTAAGATACTTAAGTTTTCAATGGAACTTGGGCAGTTCATCAAAATATGGGGAAAGATTCTAATCTCTATCCTACATTTCCTGCATAAGCAGTCAAATATAAGAAAAATTGTAACCATATTTATGATTTTATAATGGAGTGTACTGAATCAAAAGAAAAAGAGACATTTCAAGAAAATTACTTACCATCCTGGAACACACAGAAAATTTAAAAAAAAATTTAACAAATTTGATATTACATTAGCACCGATTAACAAATTTAGCCTGGATAATCTACTAGTAACTAATAAGAAAGTTAATGTCCCAGATAGTAAGAAATCTGGAATTTACGAATTCAGTTGCAATGACTGCAATAAAGTATATATAGGAAAACTAAAAGGAAATAATTAGGAACTCGTACAAAAAAGAACACTTTAGAAACATTAAAAATGGTGAAATTGAAAAATCGGCAATTGCAGCTCATAATTTGCTAGAGAATCACAAAATCGAAAGAGAAACTAAACTTTTAAAACATTTGGAGAAACCTTTGGAATTGACAATTTGGGAAAAGATATACATTCAGAAGATTAAATATAAAGCAATGAATTTTGATATCCCTGACGAGAATAATTTAACCTCCAAGTTCATAAAATCTACATCAGATAGCAGTTCAGAAGATAATGTTAATGATAAAATTTCGACAGTTGGAATTTGACCGAAGATGGAAGTAATACTATACTTTTGAAACGGGTATCGTGAAGACACACAACTTTGTGAGGTGAGATGTTAAAACATTTTCTCCAACTCATTCATTAATGTAAATTCCTCATAGTGTTTCCTCTCTCTGTAATTTTAATTAAATTATATACTGGTACTGGTATAACAACTACAGTTAATTGCAATAAATCTGAATCATCTTCTGTAATCATTGTTGTGTATTTTCGGTTTTTTTGTAATCATAGAATAAATAAAAAAATAAAAATTAACATTGTCTCTTGCTCTAAAAATATCTTGTGTTTTTGGATTGGAATTAAAAAACTCCTTTGACAGATGTTGACGCTTGTAATCATTCGTGTAACTGTGATGTGGTTGTTGTTGTGAACTAGATGGCTGTATTTTCTTTTACACAATTTGTTATGATTGTGATTAATGATAATTATGAGATAAATGATTTATCAAGGAAGTTGTGGTTCATATTTCCTGGCATTGAAATG
The DNA here is from genome assembly GCA_030220185.1 of Diploptera punctata. Lineage (NCBI taxonomy): Eukaryota > Metazoa > Arthropoda > Insecta > Blattodea > Blaberidae > Diploptera > Diploptera punctata. The sequence goes on from JASPKZ010003800.1 coordinate 620,607, forward strand.
TTTTAATTATAAATTTAACCCAGGACCTCTAGTTTTATACACCAGTGCTCTGCCACTGTGCTATCCTAGGCCTCCAATCTAAACACAAATTTGCATATAGATTGGAGACTTACGACAGCTTAGTGGCAGAACGCTAGTGCTTAAAACTAATTTGAGTTCAGATTGGAGGCCTAGGATAGCTCAGTGGCAGAATGCTAGTGTATAAAACTAGAGGTCCTGGGTTTGAACTGCAGTCTAGGCATACATTTTTTCTCTTCAAATATAATACTCCTGGCATTTACTTTGCAGTTGAGGAAAACCCTGAAAACCTCAACCAGGAAATTCAGTTCAATCAGGAATCAAACCCAGGCCCACTGCTTGAGATGCAATGATGTTTCCTTCAGATCATAATGGTGATACTATTTATTACTATTTAAGTTTGTAATTTGAATTCATATTTTTTATGATTTGGATTCTAAAAATTTAAATTATTATTCTTTTGTGATTTGCAAAGAATTATTGCTGTCTTTTTCGGAAGCGTATTTGCTTTATTAAATTGTAGTGGATCAATTATGCAGCTGACATATAAGACCCAATAAAAGCAACATGTAAATATTTAACATATTCTGCTTGTAAAATATTTTGTTATTCAACTTTTATAAGATTCATGATGTGTTCCGTTGAGGTTTATTCAAAATTAATATAAAATATAGAATATTCACCTGAAAGGTCCGTCTCCTCAACTTAATTATCATTTAACTGTAGCGCTTTCGGGACTTGTCCCATCATCGGCAGGATTCAAAACTGGTGTCTCACTGAAGATCTGGTAGAGGGGGTTGCATGTATTGGGTTCGTTTTCGTTTATCAGGCTGTCGTTGTGAGCTGCTTTCATGGTTTCCATCTCTTCGAGTACGTTTATCTTCGCTGGATTATTTTCTCTGTGCATTACTGTTAGGGTGTTTTCAATATTTAACATGCGATGATGGGACAAGTCCCGAAAGCGCTACAGTTAAATGATAATTAAGTTGAGGAGACGGACCTTTCAGGTGAATATTCTATAATTTTATATTTATTTTGTTATTATTGTAAAATTTAACTTCTTCATAGGTTGATTGGTATTGTGATTATCAACACTTTTTTATTATTAGTTCATTAAAAAAGTTAAAATAAGTGAAATTTAGTTGGTTTCATTACAAAGTATTTAAAATAAAAATTGTATTTAAATTTATTGTATACTATATCCGAAGTCCTGCGCCGTAGCCGAGTGGTTAAGGCAGAAAGCCTTGGTGCAGAGCTACGGGACTTGCGCTGGTTCGAGTCTCCATGGGGGAAGAAATTTTCTCATGGTATTTCGGCCAGTATGGGACCGGTGCCCACCCAGCATCGTGATGCATTTGGGTAGCCACAATAAGTAGCGGCTCCAGGTTGAGAAAACCAGCTATAACGGCTGGGGGACTCGACATGCTGACCACATGTCACCCCTACACTGGCTGATTACCATCTACCTCTGTGATTGACACATGTGGATGTGAGGCCAGCAGCCGGCTGGTAGGCTAAGGGCCTTGTAGGCCTGTCGTGCCAGGAGTTTTTTTTATATCCAAGCTTAGTTCCATTTTACTGTAAATAAACTTGCCTATTACTTACCCCATCTATATTAAGCTACTAGACTCTCCACACTGCATAATATGCAAGAACACAATTACGATAATGAACATGGATCACTTGATGCTCTGCCCTGATCTTCAGAAAAAAGTTGGAACACCATTCCAAATTGCTGAATATTATTGGGAAGCCCGCAAGCGAATGATGACAAATCAAGAGCTTCAGAACATTTGAATACTACTACTGCTCTATTGGGGGAACCCTAATTCTACTTTTACCCACCATAAATTGTTTGAAAACCTTCAAAATAATTTGTTTCTCTCCACTTTTCTAATGGTTTCTTTTCCAGTCTTCTAAGAATTTCTACAGAAAGTGACCATTTTAAAATAATAGAGATCCCAATGTATTCTGCATTGCACATGCATAAGAATTAAACAATGAATTGCTTTATTTAGAAAGAAAACTATGTCCAATCCTGGAAAATGTTAATTTAAAAATATAACATCAAAAAATGAATTGCTTATACATTTAGGGCTGCATGCAAATACATTAGTCTCTGGTGAGTTGAGTTTCCCGTGAGGATGTGCAAAGTTCGAATTAGTGAGTCGCCGACTGGTCATGCATGAAAGTAGTTTTTTTTTTGTAATATTGGCAAGAAATTACCCAGAATTCTCAGCGATAAAACCACTTCTATTATTTTCGTCTGCTAGAGGAACGCATTTACGCTTGCGTCCCACAAATAAAACCGTATACGATGAAGTCTGCATCGTGCGATATTACGCCGATTCTTCTGTTGTTCCAGTTGAATTCTTTGGCAGACTCTATCAAATTCCTCTTCTCCGCATATACCAAAAACATGATCAAAGTCTTCAAGGTCCGACATCTTGGATAAAGCAGCAAGGTTTCAAAATACATTGGTTCCCATCGGGTTGCTCACGATTCGTTCTCTGCAAAGTCACCTCGCCAGGTAGCTAGAAATTTCGACAATTATTATCACACGAACAGACTTTTGAGTATGCAAAAACGTCTTTGGATGCAACTTTCTCAGCAGAGAACGACTTTTACGGTCTAATGCATTCATAGATACGACCCTTAATCTACTAAAATTGTAATAATATATTTTAAGATTCATCCATATAACTTATGTAGATATGTGCTAGATAATCCATATTTTTATTATTTTTATTTGATTTATTTCGAGTGTACTACATTTTTTTACACACTTAAAGGTAAGACAGTTATTCGACCAATGATAATAAAGTCCATACATCTAGTTTATTTACATTACATCTGGAACTTACCTCGGAAGAGATATAGTGAACAATTTTTACATCTAAATGGTTTAAAGTGCTTATAAATACAAAATCATATTTTGATCATTGCCTCTGATCAAACATAAGTGCTTCTTTGTAAAGCTCTAATTTTGCAAACAATTGTATAATATAGTATTAATACTAGAAAAATCAGTTGAAGTTCACATTGATAATTAATAAAAAAATATTTCTATCTTTTATAGAAGTGAGAGTCCTGACCACAGTCGGCCAGTGTGTACTTGTGGATTGCATGTTGCATTTGCACGTACACGTATTGGTGCCATGAATGACCCAGACCGCAGACACAAGTATATTAGAGCATTGCAAGAACTGGTAACTCCAGAAACAATATGTCTTTGTCTTAGTGATGGCTCTCTATTGGCTCCTATAGCTGCCAAACTTGGAGCAAAAAAAGTGTACTGTATTGAAGGGAATTTCTTAACACAGAATCTAACTATGCAATATGTCAAGCACAACAAACTTGAAGATAGAGTCCAAGTTTTTGGAAATAATAAAGATCTTCTCTCCACTATTGAATCTCTTGATAAGGTAATTAAACAATGCTATTGATTATCTATTGTTTTACTATTTACTGTTGAACATTTACTGTGTATCTTGGCAGATAAGACGTTAGTTGAACCATAAAAAGAATCCCCCAAAATCCAGGGTCGTCTTACAGGGCAGATACAAAAAAATAGATTGAAATTTATATAACTTAATAAAAATTTATTTTTAACTTTTATAGGAATTAATCACTATGAGGTTTAATTTATGGTGAAATTAAACCTCTCCTCATATATATTTTCTAAGTTGATCGCTATTTCGAGACTATAACTGTCTCATCATCAGAACTTTGTTGGCGACTGGTGTTATGTCGATCGGAAGAAACTCTTCTTCTTCCCTCTGTTGGTGGACCGATGAACCTCTGGATCAGGTCAAAATTTGCGGGAATTTCAAAGTTCATAAGTTTTCTTTTGTTTTTCTGAATGTGGATCTTTTCCCAAACCATGAGTTCCTTTTGTTTGTCTATATGTTTAATTAGACTGGCTTTTGATTCAAATGTTTTTCGGACCAAGCATGAGCAGCTACTGCTGATTTTTCCACTTCTCCATTTTTGATGTTTCTAAAATGTTCTTTCATCCTTGTTTTCAAATTTCTTTTCGTTTTTCCAATATAAATTTTGTCACAATCACTGCATTTGATCTTATAAATTCCTGATTTGTTTTCGTTTTCTATTTTCCCATTTTTATTGGTTTTAATTATCCTATTAAGGCTGTATTCATTCTTTGGTGCTAATCTTATATTAAACTTTTTGAAAATTTTTTGAAATTTATAGTGTTTCAATGGATGATAAGTGAATTTCATGAAGATGTTTTTATTATTGATTTAACATTTCTCAATGAAAGATAAATTATATTTGAAGAGAAAAATTTTCGCAAGTTGCTCAGGTAGCTCAAATGGTAGAGCACTTGGACCAGAAAACCAAGGGTCCCGGGTTCAAGTCCCGGTCTGAGCGTATAATTTTTCTCTTTAAATATGATTTATACAGTTTGATGTTTCATTTTTTCTCCACTAGAAAGCATTCTTACAATATTGCGTTCCTTTGGCAATAAATAGTATGATCTGTTGCAGTGATAAACAAAAGAAGCACATGAAGCATACCTATCGTTTCTCATTTGTTTTCAAACATCGCCGTTTACATTAAATATGGTTGGTTGGTATCTAATGTCGAGCACTTGATAATGAAATCATTCGCTCTCTTGCACTCCAATATTTAGCAGAAAGGCTGGTCTCTTCTACAAAGGCTGGACAACGGAGGAGATGGTTTCTTTCCATATCTTCATTTAAATTGCAAAAAGGGCATTTAGGTGAATCTGTTATGCCAATTCTGTGTAGGTGTTTATTCAAGCAGTCATGTCCCGTTAGCAGTCTGAATGTTGCTACTGCAGATTTTCTTTGTAATGTAGTAATGTCATAAGCTTGTAGATTTTCCCATTCCTTTCCAGATGTTTTGGTGGTGTATTTTTCTCTAAGTTTATTGATGTATTTATTTGAGATAATTCTTTTGATAGAGTGAAAGGAAACTGGAGCAGAAGTTGGGTTTGAAACAATTTTGCTACCCTTCTTGGCTAGAAAATCGGCTATTTCATTGCCTGTCACTCCACAATGGGCCGGAATCCATTGAAGTACAACTTTTTTATGTAGACGGGATAAATGTTTTATCATTTTGTGACATTCGATAATTTTGATGCTTTTGGGTGTTGTGTCTCGTGTTATAGCAAGAATGGCTGGAGTCACATAGAATTCCAACTTTTGTAAATTTTTGGATGTGATATAAAAGATTTTGTAAACTTAAGAAAATTGCTAGAATTTCGCCATCAAAGTTTGTTGAATTTGTGTTTAGTTTACGATAAAAGGAAAAAAGTGGACATACTGCACCAGCACCAGTGCCACCGTCATTTGGTAGGCTGGAGCCATCTGTAAAAATATGTATCCATTCAGGAGCTGGTTATCTTAAATTTATTATTTCCAGTGACATTTGTTTTAAAATATATGGAGGAGTTTCAGATTTCTTGATGTCTTCTGTTAAATGAAGGTTATATTCGATTTCCAAAAATTCTAGAGGGTTGTTTCTCATCTGCATATTTTCTTTTGAATGTGCAAGTTGCAATTTCTGTTTGATTTCTTGTACAATGCTTAGGAAGCTTTGCTGAGATTTTAAACATACTTGTGGTTTTCTTTGGGTCCAGTTATTATGGGGTAGCCTTAAAAATTTTTCATACTGTGTGATTGCTGTTTTCTCAATTTCAGATGCTATGTTTGGGTTATTTGTTAAGATTTGCATGGCAGTGATTGGTGTTGTTTTAACGGCTCCTGTTATCAGACGGAGGATTTGGTTAATTAAATATATAAATATTTTAAAATAACTATAGTTAAATAATGATTTGTGAGTAAACAGCTTAATTTTATTCGTTAAATAGTCCTAACAAATGCCACTCTTGATTTCCAAATTATCGATAAATTCACTCCTCACTTCGTGAGTCGTGAATTTATCTAGATAATTTGGAAATCACTCGTGGCATTACTTATGAAAAATAATTGAAAGGTGTGCTTTTCACTGGTATGTAAGAAGTGTTCCAACAATAGAGTGTTATCTAAAAAAAAAAAAAACTTGAATTTACTTTCTGAATCACTTTCGTATGTCTAGTACTCACTTTAGTTTGAGGCTGAGTTGACTCCAGGACAATGGTGCTGTCAATTGATGAATAGGTTAAGATTTTACGAATTGAAATTTGTTAAAATATTCCTACAGTATAGGTGATAGGATTATAAAGTTTATTAAGGTTCCAGTTAGTTTAAGATCTCATGAGTTCAAGATCATGTAACATCTGAAATACAATTTTTATTATATTATTTTTGGTCTGGACATCTTACCTCAATATTAATGTTGATTTGTTCTTGGACATGTTTCAAAACAATTCTGTTTTATCGTCAGCTTTCCCAGACTGATTTTATTTATGTTGCATTATGTTGCACCACCTGGATGTCGATGTCAGCTCCATCCTGTGGTTGACCAAAGAACCTCCAAACAAGGTCACCCTCCATCGGAATATCAAAATTCGTAACTCTGTTTCTGTTCTTCTGAATATAAATTTTTTCCCAAACAGTCAGTTCTTTGGAACCAAAGAACACATAAGAAATATTAAAAATGGAGAAATTGAAAAATCTGCAGTTGCTGCTCATGTTTGGTCTGAAAAACATAATATAAATTCAGACACTAAATTATTAAAACAGTTAGAAAATACAAAAGAGCTGACTGTTTGGGAAAAAATTTATATTCAGAAGAACAGAAACAGAGTTATGAATTTTGATATTCCGATGGAGGGTGACCTTGTTTGGAGGTTCTTTGGCCAACCACAGGATGGAGCTGACATCGACATCCAGGTGGTGCAACATAATGCAACATAAATAAAACCAGTCTGGGAAAGCTGACGATAAAACAGAATTGTTTTGAAACATGTCCAGGAACAAATCAACATTAATATTGAGGTAAGATGCCCAGACCAAAAATAATATAATTAAAATAACCTCAAAATATAACTTCCTAAAATTAAATATTAATTACAATTTTTATGATCACTTGTTCCTTATCTCAACATACTTAATTCATATCCTCTCCAGCTGTAAAATTTTGACCCTTAAGGTATAAAACAGCATTTAAGTTATCCGGTCTGATATAATCTTATATTTTTGTGTGTAGGTAACTCTGGTAATAGCTGAGCCAAACTTCATTACAACAGTGTTACCATGGCAGAATATTTACTTCTGGTATCTAAAGAATGAACTTTCCCAGTGCCTCTCCACATCTGTATCTACGCTACCTATGGCAGCCACAATCTGGGCCATGGCTGTTCAGTTTGATCATCTCTGGAAGATCAGAGCACCTCTACACTCTGTGGAGGGATTTAAAATGACAGACTTTGACAAACTCATAGAGGTAGGTCCTCTTTCAGATTATTGGGTATAAGCAGTGCATTATTTCATTCATTGAGACATAATTTGCTGGTATCTATACAGGATGTATTTAAAAAAACAATTTGTAATATTTGATTAACATTTTCTTATGATGTACCTTGAATGAATTTGCTTCAAATTTTCAAGAGATATTCAATAAATACTTATGCACAATTTAACACAAGCCTTAGAATTGATAATTTTTGAATTTACATATCAAATTATGTTAAAAATACACAAAAAATGTACATTGCTAGAATAAATAATTCATATAATGAAGCCAGACTCCTTGCTTTTTGCAGATAATTTGGTATTAATAGCTCCAACAGAAACATATTTACAGTATTCTATACACAATTTTAATATAATTGCAAAAAGGAACAATACGCAAATCAATACAAAGAAAATTAAAGTGATGGCCTTTTGTGGGAAATACCCTATACCTATCAAAATTGTTTTGGATGATTAAATTTTAGAACGAGTAAATGAATTTAATTATTTGGTTTATAATTTAACATTTCAAGATGAAGCTGACATATCAAGAAAATCACTAATTCCACAAAAACAATGGGAATAATTAACAGTATAATGAAACCATCTTTAATACAGAAGAACACAAGATTATGGCTTTATAAGGTTCTCGCAAGATCAGTATTAAGATATGGTAGTGAAGCATGGACAATACGAAGAAGAGATGAAAGCCGAATAACAGCAAATGAGATGCGATTTATGCACTTTACAGCAGGCTACACAAAGTGGGACCATAAAAGAAATGAGGGAATTATGGAAGAGTTGGATGTAGAATCCATTCTTCACCATATACAAAACTACCAGAACAACTGGAAAGCCCATCTTCAACGAATGCCATCTCATAAAATTCCAAAAGCCATGCTTTGTTACCACCCCCAAGGCAAAAGATTGCTGGGACGTCAAAAAAGCGCTGGATGGAAAACTCCTCTTTGAGACCTTAACAGGCCACATGGCCTAATACTTGCATGGATGATGATGATGATGATGATATAGTGAAGCCAAAATTGAGGTCGATACTAGTAAAATTCATGGTGATTTTCCGTTGAGGTATTAGTTCACAGTATTATAATGTACGGTTAAAAACTATAATATAGTTACCTTGTAGGTCTGTCTCCTCAACTTAAGTTCTTTTAAAACTCTGTAGGCCTTTCGGGACTAGTCCCATCATCAGCAGGCCCTATAGAGTTTTATAAGAACTTAAGTTGAGGAGACGGACCTACAAGGTAACTATATTATAGTTTTTAACCGTACATTATATTACTGCAAAATTGAGGTGGTTAGAAACAATGGGGTGTAAACTACTTTTTCACAAAAAAACATTCTTGAAGAATAATTTTATAAATGAAAGGAATATAGGTAGATGAAAGATGATAAAATCAAATGTTTCCTACCTCTCCTCATAAAATTCTTCTAGGTAGATCGCGATTTTGAGACCATAACGGTCTCATCTTCAGTACAATCTTGGCAACTGATGTTTCTTCCGATTGACATAACATCAGTCGCCAAGATTGTACTGAAGAACAGACCGTTATGGTCTCGAAATCGCGATCTGCTTAAATGAATTATATGAGGAGAGGTAGGAAACATTTGCTTTTATCATAAATTAAACCTCATAGTGTCCTGTAAAAGTTAAATAGATGAAAAATGATTCAATTGCCTATGATTTTCTTATACAACTTCAACTTTGAACCTGTTTTTCTCAATATTGCAAAACTTGCACTTACACTCTTTTGCTTCTAACCACATCAATTGTTAAATTAATAATAGCTTTTATAAATGATAGATTTTCATCCTACAAATATTATATTCTATACTAATTCTGAGCTAAGTTCCAATAAGAAAAAGGATGTGAGGTAAGGTGATATAGTTTTTCTTAAATAATATCTTTGAATGATGTTTTTATTATTGATTTAACATTTCTCAATGAAAGATAAATTAAATTTGAAATATCTTTGAATTTCATCGAAGAACATTTTTTGACAACTCACCTCATAGATTTAGGGTCGTATGTTAGAACATTACTCTCTACTCAAATTACTTCCAATCACTAGTGAGCTGATTCACCGTGAGCAATTGCTGAGAACGAATTAACGGCCGACTTATCGGTAATGCATGAGAGTCGACGTTTTCGTAATATTGGCAACGAATTACCCAGAATTCTCAGCGATAAAACCACTTCCGTTATTTTCATTTGCTATAGAGGAATGCATTTATGCTTGCATCCCGCAAATAATACCATATACAAACATGTCTGCGACACGCAATATTACGCCGATTCTCCTGTTCTTCCAGTTGAATTCTTTGGTAGACTCTATCAAATTCCTCTTCTCCGTGTATACCGAAAACATGATCGAAGTCGTCAAGGTCCGACATCTTGGATAAATGTTGGATAAAGCAGCAAAGTACATCGATTACCATCGGTTCCCTTCGGGATTTTAATTTGAGTTGCTCATGTAAGCTACCTCCGCAGGTAGCTTACAAAATTTAACCAATTATTATCGCATGAACAGATTTCTGAGTAAGCAAAATCGTATTAGCATACAACTTGCTCAGCAGAGAAGGCATTTTACTGTCTAATGCGTCCAAACATGCGACCCTCAATGTTTTTTCACGTTACTGCGGTTTCAAACGTAATCACATTCATCCTCAACCACAGCTCCGTCTGATGAAATTCTTTGGCCGAAGAATTTCAATGAACGAACGAGTAATTTCTTATCTTACCTCATAGTTTATGTTTTCTTAAAACACAGGAACTGTAATTTGTAAGAGGAAGTCATAATGTCGGTTGAAAATGGGAGAGATGTTCTTCTCGAAAAATGCGGTTCCCACGTTTAAGAAAAGATAAACTATGAGATTAGGTAAGAAATAATTCATTCATTTCTTTGAAATAATATCTTATAGTGTAAATTCATAAAACATCAACTAGGAGGTAATTTACAATTTATAAAATAACATTAGATGTTGGAAAATTTATATAAATAAATATAATAATGATAGTAGTAATATAATAATGTTTCTGCATGTATGAATTTTACAAAATCACCATTTTTATATAATTATGTCGCTTAATTTTAAATGTAATATACAAATGTATTTTATTGATTGCAGAGTTCAAGTTTGATTTCTGACAGTCCAGTTGAGCCTCAGCCACTCTGGGAGTATCCTTGTCGAGCCCTGACTCAACCATTCCAGATTTTTAACCTGAACTTTGTTACAAATACTGAACAAAGTATCCAGACAAGTGGATCAGTTATGTGTGAAGCGTAAGTTATGTCATTTTGCAATTTGAACAAAACAAATTTGGTTTTATAGAAGTAAAATTTATGCTGCCTTGCCCTGCGGACAAGTAGTTTAAAGCATCTTGACTTGATGCAGAGTTGTGGGAATGCACACTGTTTCGAATTCCCATGGGGAAGAAATTTTCTCATTGAATTTTGCCGTGTATTGGACTGGTGTCCACCCAACTTCAAATTTGGATATCTGTGATAAGTAGTGGCTTCAGGGAACCCAACATTTTTACCATATGCCATACCTTTACTGCTGGATTATTGTCAACTGTTACAATTCATATGATGTGGATGTTAGTGCAGCAACTGGCTGTTAAACCAAGCACCTTCTGGACACGTTACATCATTGAGTTCAGATTTTTAATAAAATTTATACTGAACTATTATAGGAAGATTGGATATAATGTAAGGTAAAAGTAAAGTGATCCCACAACAGACCCGGAGGCCCTTGGGGTAGTAGGAGGTTAAGGTTCCCACTTTTTCTAGACACTCGGCACTTTATGTCAGCCGGGTTGTCAGCCCTGCGTGACGGCCGCCTTTACCCCCAGAACAAGCGTCTGGTACTCATTTCCGTTAGAGGCTGAGTCGACCCCAGGGCCATAGTGCCGCCAGAGGATTTGGGTCAGTTTAAAAATGCTGACCCCAACGGGACTTGAACCCTCGACCCTCCGGCTTGTAGCTCAGTGCCTTAACCACTACGCTACGGCGTGCCCCATAATGTAAGGTATAAAGAATTTTAATTGAAAAATTTGTGAATTAAATTAATATTTTCATTATCTCACCTCATATCCTTTATACTTCTAGACTGCAGTTTCGGAGTTATATCTCCATCCTCAGTAGCCTCTCATCGACCGGTGTTGTGACGTTTCTTGGCGGTTTTCTTCTTCCTTTTATCAAAAAATCAAAATTTGCAAGAGTTTAGAAATTCATGAGTTTTTCTTTCTTGTTTTTTTTTTATGTGGTTTTTTCCCAAACCGTGAGTTCTTTCTGTTTATCTGTGTGTTTGATTAGGCTAGCTTTTGTATAAATTAAATGTTTTTCAGACCAAGCATGGGTTGCTACAGCTGACTTGTCCACTTCACCCTTTTTGACATTATTAAGATGTTCTTTCAATCTTGTTTTTAAATTTCTTTTTGTTTTCCTATATAGAGTTTGCCACAATCCTTGTATTTGATCTGATACATTCCTGATTTGTTTTCTTCTTCAATTTTTTCATTTTTGTAGGTTTTAATTATCTTATTTAGGCTGTATTTATTCTTCGGAGCCAATCGTATGTTAAACTTTTTACAAATTTTCTGGAACTTGTGGTGTTTAATTGGATGGTAAGTGAATTTTTTAAATTTTGTTCTCTTCTGTTTGTTTTTTAAGTGTGCTTCCGTTGATTAATTTTTACCTTTTAAACTTATTTATTTTCTTGTGTACCATGTTTTCTTCATAAACATTTTCAATTGTTACTTTAATTATGTATTCTTTTTCTTTTTCATATTTTTCTCTGCTCAGAGGTACATTCACCAATCTGTCTATTAAACTGTTGAATACGGCTTCTTTGTGAGCAAAATTTGTTGAATCTAATTATTATTAAGACATTTTTATTCAACAATAGCTAACAATGAATTATTTAGATGTTTTTATTTATTTTAAGTTATATTTCAATTATTAATTCAATTCTTAAATTAAACCTCATAATGTTTTTTCCCTGTGAAAGTTAAATGAAAAATGTGTACTATTTTATTTCAGATTTAATTATAATAAGATATCATTCTCCTCACAATATTTCTCTTTAACCAAATACAATAGGTGATCTAAGTCCATAGGTATTGCATCCTTATGTATCAACATTTTTAAGCTCTAGATAGCTGCTTCTTCTGGCCAAAGATCAAGACCCAAATACACTAATTTACAAATTTCCAAAAAAAAAATTACAATAACTATTTTCATATTGCTTACACATTACGATTGCCACTTCAAATATCTGTATAGAATTGATATAGTTAGACTTCTCTACTTGCCCTTCCTTAATCCTAATGAAATTACCATCTTCCCTTATCCATCCTTTATTCACTTTTCAAATCTTTATTCAAAAACTGGAATGTTCATTCCATCAGCTGAAATTAAATATCAACTATTTCACAGAATTCCATTCCTAGAGACCTCAAAACATTGCTATTCTGTTTGTCTTCCTTCCTCTTTATAGCTCCAAATCTTTCCATTACTGCAATCTACTTTACACCCGAAACTGAACAGGTAATTAAGTTATATTTGAAGAAAAAAATATATGCTCAGACTGGGTGCAGGACCTTTTGCTTTCTATGCATGCTCTATCAACTGAGCTATCTGAGAAACTCCAATCTAAATGCATATTTTCCCTTATGTACACTGTTAATTCCTGAGTGCCAAATGCTATGAAACCATTGCTTCGATCCTGCAAATGACGGCTTTTTATTGGAAATTTTACATTACATTGTAAAGCCAGTACAGCTTCTATCAATGTTTTATTATTCATTTCATACATCTCAATGATGGATAAATTATATTTGAAGAGAAAAATATATGCTCAGATTGGGATTTTAACCCAGGACCTTTCACTTTCTATGCATGCTCTACCAACTAAGCTATCTGAGAAACTCCAATCTAAATGCAATTTTTCTATTATGTACACTGTTAATTCCTGAGTGCCAAATGCTATGAAACCATTGCTTTGAACTTGCAAATGGTGGCCAATTAAGTTTTTTTTAGGAATTAACATTATGAGGTGTTATTTATTTAGGTAAAATTTTATCACCTCACCTCATATTGGACCCTTCTTCAGTTTCTTTCTCAGTATTTTCACGACTTTTGTTATGTCTTCTTGAAGAGGTGGCTCTCCAAGATGACATAACAACAATGGTCATGAAAATACTGAGGATGGAACTGAAGAAGGGCCCAAAAATAGTCTAAGAAGAATAATATGAGGTGAGGTGATACAATTTTACTTAAATAAATTAAATAATTGTAATTAAGATTTAAAAATAATTCCATTCTGGCGTCTTTTATTTCAGAAATGGAACTTGTCATGGAATTGTATTGTGGGTGGACTGGGATTTGGATGGTAACCCTAAGCATGTGATCTCAACAGGACCACAAGAGACACCTGAGGTAAAGAAACAAGTGAAGTGGGACATGCACACAAGGCAAGGTGTGTTCTTCTTCCCCACCCAAAAGTCAGTGGATGTCTCAAATGTCTTTTATTATAAAGTCAACTTCAGCCTGCACAATGGAGATATTCAGTTTAATTTTGACACCAGCCCATTCACAGATTAACATCCTATTTCTCTAGCTGATGTATATAACTTCAAAATTGTGCTAAATAAAACATAACCATTAATTTATCTTTATTTTATCTTCTTATAATCAATATTTTCTCAATTTAATCATTCTAATTAATGCCTTCCCGATATCTACATTTTGCCAAATTACATCTTTTATAAATATATTAAATCAGAGAATTTATATATCTAGGAAGAGATCTTGCTAGAAATGATAGTGCCCTTGAGGATGTAAAAAAATTAAGAAAGCAAACAGTGAATTTGCTAATTATATCCAGTGTGGAAATTAATTTTATCTCTACACGTACAAAATTAAAAATCTTTAATAGTAACATTAAAATATGTGATGTTTTTATTATTAATTTAACACTTCAAATATAAATATATATATTTTTTTCCCCAATGCCCCAGGTTTGTCTTTCGACATTCCTGGTTTCTCTCCTGGCATGGCATACTTGTAACCCACTTCTGAGGTTGGGGCGCCTGGAAGGCAGGGTTACGTTGCCCCGATGATATGATGGGTGATGATGATGATAATGGTGCGCCAGGAGAGACCCTAATCCTAGCTTAACCTAAGATGAATATGAATGATGATGATTGCGATGGCCATATGATTTCGGGGACCGTTTGGGCCTTAAAGTTTTCCTGACATTTGTCTTACAGGTGAGGAAAAACCCCGATAAAAAGTACACCCAGAAAAACTGTCCCGACCGGGGATCGAACCCGGGCCTGCTGCGTGACAAGGCAGCACGCTACCCCGAGACCACAGCGGTGGGCACCACTTCAAATATAATTAAAATATGTATTTTAATATAATAAATTTGGGAATTTTAACATTATGAGGTTTAATTATATTTGAAGAGAAAAATTTTCACCTAGACCAAGACTCGAACTCGGGACCTTTGGCTTTCTGGGCCAAATGCTCTACCAACTGAGCTACCGAGGCGAGTTGCGATCTAGATGCAAATTTATCTCTTCCCTTGCGCCAAATGCTTTGAAACCGTTGCTTCTATCTTTGCATATGACCACCTCTTAGTTAAGAAGACATTAATTGGGAATTTAACACTACTTTATAAAGCCAGTAGAGCTTCTATTGATGTTTTTATTATTCAAGTGGGTCCCTGGATGGTTCAGATTCACAATTGGACCCTCTAAAACCATTAGTTGGAGTTCACCTAAAGTGAAAATTTAAAAATCGCTCTAGCGGTTACAATTTTCGATATTTCACAACGAAACTCAGTACATCCTATTAAAATAAACCAGGCAGGTTTTATCCAAAAATGAGCAAAATCCGACAATTAGAAGTGGAGGTTTACCTGAAATCTGAAATTAAAAACTGACTAGCAACCGCCATGTTTAGTTCATCTCAGTGTATACCATACACTTTAATTAACCTTTAATATTTCATTTATTGAGATGTAGCAATGCACACCGGGTCTTAGCTAGTTATTTTAATCTTTGGAAAAAAACCAAGAGGACAGGAAACCTTAAACTAAATAGTAATGCAAATTTCTTGCTTTAAGTCAGTAACAAGATTCCTAGGTATTGTTTATTTTTTATTTCACTCACCTCATACTTCATAACTCCTCGCAAACCCAGGGTTTCGTCACATCATTTGTGACATTCTCAATGCTGTGTCACGTTCACAACTGACGTCCAACGGCCGTCACAAATGATGTGATGAAACCCTGGGTTTGCGAGGAGTTATGAAGTATGAGGTAGTGAAATAAAAAATAAACAATATTAAAAAACCTCATAGTGTTATTTCCTATCTACATAACTTAAGATTCCTAGGTATTTGAATATTTCAATGTAACAGAAATCTGTTTCTTTTTTATTTCTAATGCTGTCTTAGTTTTCTTCCATATCAATTAATTTTGTTACTTATGCTAATTTTATTTCTTTATTAATTGTGCTTTATTTTACTCCTTTCCAACTGTACAGAGTAGATATCCTCCCTTAAAACTATCATTATGACTGAATCATTATTCTGATACACCCTGTATACGACTGCAACATGTCAAAAAGGATGTTGAATATGGATTAAAAAGATTAGAAGAAAGTAATGGAATGAGAGAGAGAGAGAATTATATTAGAATAGAGTCAGTTGCAGATTCATTAAAAATTAAACCACTGAGAACATGGGCGCCACCAGGATTATTTTCAGGGAGGTGCATCTGCACCTACATACTATATACTAATAAAATATAATTTATAATTATACATTTACATTATGTCAATTAAGTTAATGTCAAATTCAAATCACGCGATAACATAACAAGAGTTCACAGGAGAAGAGTAGAAGAGGACACTAAAAATTCATGAACAAGGCGATGAACAAATTTGGACAGCAACCTAGATGCCTTAAATTTTTATTCAAACAGTGATGTAATAAAAAAATTCTTAATTTTTTGTGTGTATTTTCTTTCCTGATAGGAGGCTGAATTTTTATCCAAACAGTGACTTATAAAAGCAAATATTAATTTTTTTTTGTGTGTATTTTCCTTCCTGACAGGGGGGTGCAAGTGCACCCCCTTTCACTCTCATGCCGGTGGCCATGACTGAGGAAGTTTGGAAGCTAGTAAAATTGAATAATAATATGCAAGATGCAATTAGAAACCTGATTTTATTATATTGGAATACATGTTATAAGTATTGTTCATAAACACCGATTAATAATGTATATATATATATATATATATTGTCGCTTAAGAAACAATACTGCGTAACTGACACTTTTGGTGATATTGACATTTTTATACTGTTAGCATCACGGAAGAAGTGCGCTCAGTTCTAACATAGATTGGGATGCAATTTTGTACCATGACCTTGCTAAACTTACAGATAAAATGGTTTCAATGCATAGGTACTAAGGGGAAAAGTAAATAGTTTTTTGTATTGACGTAGACTTTCACGGTCGGAGTTGCTATGATGATCTTGGAGAAGATTTTCGGGCTGTAGGCCGTGGTCGTGAGGCTTGTAGTTCCCCGACGTTTCGCCAGAGACTGCGTCTGGCATCCTCAAGGGTTGTCTTGAGACTGGCAATTCTGTCCACTGTCTGTCTTATTTATACGTTCACCGCGATGTGTTCGTAAGTTGTATCGCGGTGAACGTATAAATAAGACAGACAGCGGACAGAATTGCCAGTCTCAAGACAACCCTTGAGGATGCCAGATGCAGTCTCTGGCGAAACGTCGGGGAACTACAAGCCTCATGACCACGGCCTACAGCCCGAAAATCTTCTTCAAGATCATCATAAATAGTTTTTTGTTTCTCGTGTAAAATGTTCATTTTGTTAGTTATGCGGTATTGTTTCTTAAGCGACGATATATATTATTAAAGATATTAATAAACAAAGGGGTTAAAATGAAGGGGTATATGGCATAGTGGTGTAAGTCAGTTTTTTACAAAAATGAGTGAAGTACACGGTTGCAAAGAATAAAGTGCATACTGTATTTCAGATACATCAATTAATACCATCACTTAGGATAATCTTATCTTGCCTCATACTTCATTTTTTTTTTTAACACGGGAACAACAGTTTTCAAGAGGTGTCCCTCTCATCTTCAGCCAAAACCATGACTACCAGATTTTCGTTGGAGTCTTCATCTATAACATTACCATCTGGCATTGATTTGATGAACATTGAGATCAAGTCCTGTTCAATGGGAATTTCAAAATTCATGGATCTAAATTTGTTCTTCTGAGTATATATATTTTCCCAAAGTATCAATTCCAAAGATTTTTGCAAATGTTTTAAAAGTTTAGCCTCTTTTTCAATTTCCCATAATTAACTTAAGAATATTTCCATGATTATTAATATTAAACTAACTTGATTCTTTGTATACTGACAAATAAAACACAGCAGGAGGCACCTCTTCAAGATGACAAAACAATGGTCGTGAAAATACTGAGGATGGAACTAAAGAAGAAAGTTCCGAAACCGGTCTAAGAAGAAGAAGAAGATGAGGTGAGGTGATGAAATTTTAAATAAAACAATACCTAGTAGTGTTAATTCCTAAAAAAGTAAAATACCCTAAAACATTGTTTTTCTTAAAATTAAAAATAATTATATTTGAAGAAAAAGCTCTACTGGCTTTATAAATAGTCCAAGATCCGGCTGCAAGATTACTACGTTCATCGAGTGTATGAACAAACTCTATTTTTGTTCATAAAATTGTGAATGACTAAATACATTTTTGCTGAGTTGCCTATTAAAATTCGGCCGCCAGTATGCTTAATTAAAATGTAATTATTGAATTTATTCAAAATAATTTGATTAATTTAATTAAAATAACTCAAAATATTCTTCCTAAAATTAAATAATAATTTGATTAACCTGTTATTAAAATAAATTATAATCCAGTTAGAAGAAATCAATGTATAGAGCTTGAAAAGTTTTGGTTGCCATTGCACACTTGGCCATAAACCTCCTTGCGGCTACAGCAGGCTGTGACACCAATCAGTAATATGGCAGTAAGTATGTAATTGTTTTATATTGTTTCAAATAAAGTTCAGTTCATTTAAAATGCTGTGATTTGTTTCGTATAATGTATATTAACACTACCTTTTGGATATATTTTTGTATATACATTGTACGTAGTATACATAAAGGGCAGTGGATTTACTTCCTGCTGCAAGGAGGTTTACAGCCAAGTGTCCAATGGCAACCAAAACTTTTCAAGCTCTATACATCGATTTCTGTGAACTGGATTATAATTTATTTTAATAACAAGTGAATCAAATTATTTCAAATAAATTAATTATACATACTGGCACCCAAATTTTAATAGGCAACTCGGCAAAAATGTATTCAGTCATTCACAATTCTATGAAAAAAATAGATTTTGTTCATACACTCGATGAACATAGTAATCTTGCAGCTGGATCTGAGACTAAAAGTAATGTTTAAATTCCCAATAAAAGTCTTCTTAAAGAAGAAACTGCCATTTGCGTGATCGAGCAAATATTTGTAACATTTGGCACTTGGAAATTAACAATGTATATGAGAAAAATTTGCATTTAGATTGGAGTGCTCAGATCGCTCAGTTGGTAGAGCACTGGCATAGAAAGCCAAAGGTCCTGGGTTCAAATCCCAGTGTGAGCGTATAATTTCTCTCTTCAAATATAATTTATCAAGTGAGAAGTATTAAATTAATAATAAAAACATCGAACTGAAGAAAAATTATTTACACCACTATGCCATATACCCCTTCAAATCTGGGAAGATAAGAAAAGGATTGATAATAGCTTAAAGGGGAAGGTGATTTTATAAAAGTATAAGATCTGACAACAAATGCATTTTATCACAGTGCCTTAGAATTAAATATAAATGACAAATCATTTTCCAGAGGATGCTCCTTCAGAAGCAGCCAGTTTCTTGCGTATATACTCAGATATATGTAGAATTCCCCATTGTGGACTTGCAATGTGAAGATTAGTAGCATTCACTTTACTTTTATTAATGTGGGGATTATGCAGTTCTGTAATCTGTAAATTAAAAAAAAAGTACATATTAATATGCAGGATCTTCTTAGTGACGATAAATTATGTTACACATATTGTCGCTAGTGCATTAATAAAATAAATAACTTTTTACCCATCAGGGGTCCTCATCTAGGGGATATGTGGATGGCGACCACAAGGTGCCCAAGCTGTGCAAAACATTTCTTCCGCTTACTTGTGTTTTGCACTCTTTTAACTTTACTATCTAACCTCTCCTGGTTAACTCTTGTTTTTTTGACCCCGACACTATTAGGGCATCCGAGGGCTAGGGAGTCCTTCCTTTCTTCCATTTCTTCTTTCCTTTATTTTCTTTTCTTCTCCAGAAAAGCCTGACCAGAGGCTATAAGATGGCAGCCCCATCACTGGTCTAGCCTTCCTTTGGCCAGCAACCAATCGAAGGGACTATTATTATGCTTTCAAGTCTTATACGAGAATTTCCCATAAGGAAAAATGTTCTATAGGATCCTAACAGGCCTTGGCCTAACACTTGGAAGGAAGAAGAAGAACTTTTTAAGTTAATACTGCTGTGTAAATGTACAGTATCTTGATTCATGTATTTTATGTCTTTTGGGCTAAATGGTCGTGGTCTGGTTTTATTAACACTCGACGTTTCGTCTACTACTGCAGTAGACATCCTCAGTAGTAGACGAAATGTCGAGTGTTAACCCTTTAGGTGTCATGAGCCGATTAGATTGGCTCCTGTGCTCCTGTCCATTACCTGCCAGACATTATACTTAAACTACTTGCAAAGCCGATCACATCGGTGGGTGCGATTTAAATCTCTGACACAAGAGATTTTACCAGTGGCATGCAGAGGGTTAATAAAACCAGACCACGGCCATTTAGCCCGAAAGACATAAAATACATGAATCAAAATACCTGCCGTGAAAGTCTACAATTTTACATGTACAGTATCTGTTCCACATAATACTATACATCACTATCTTCTAATTAAAAAATATAAAACTGATACCTGGGATCTAAGTCATCCTCAATTTTATAATGTTGTAAAATACACCGCGTCCACAAATATAGTATATTTTAAACTACTACTACATCACTTTGGATAATCATATATAAATGAAATTGGTGACAATTAAAAGAGAAACTCAAAAAGTTTTTGCTATACCTCATAGACATTGAATGTGGCCCCCATGAGTGACGCTGCAGACGTCGATTTTAACCTGTCTGCTAAATATCCAACGATGAACCCATATCGACCACAAAAAACATGATTAAATTTAGTTTAGTTTCCATATTGTTGTCCATTATTCTCCATTGTTGACATCGCACAAAACTTTTTGAGTTTCTCTTTTTATTGTCACCAATTTCATTTAGATACGATTATCCAAAGCGACATAGTAGTATTTCAAAGTATGATACTATATTTGTGGACACGGTGTATCAAGAAGGCCTTTAGGAACATGTGTTCCATCTTCTGCTTGGTACCAGTATACTCTGTACAAGCAGAAGATGGAACATATGTTCCAAGAGGCCTTCTTGATATTTTACAACATTATAATGTTGATAATGACTGAGATTCCAGGTACCAATTTTATATTTTTAAAAATTTTTACATAGGTCCACCGCTGTGGTCTCGAGGTAGCGTGCTGCCTTGTCATGCAGCTGGCCCGGGTTTCGGTCCGCACCTGGGACCAGTTTCCTGGGTGAGGTTTTTTTGGGGTTTTTCCTCACCTGTAAGACAAATGTCAGGATACTTTAAGGCCCAAACGATCCCCAACATCATCTGGCCATCATTATCATCAATATCATATTCGCCTCATTAGATTAAGTTTAGGTTTCAGGCCTCTCCTGGCACATCATTACCCATCGTCATCACCCATCATAACATTGGGGCAGTGTAATCCCACCTTCCAGGTGCCCCAACCTCAGAAATGGGTTACAATGTGCCAATGCCAGGAGAGAATACTTGAAATGTCGAATGACAAAACAGGTGGCATTGAAAAAAAAATACATATTGACCTTAACGGTGTTTTGTAATAAATTTTAAAAGTATTATCTTCTAATTACCTAACTAAATGTATAAAAGTGCAGAAAGCAACGGGAAGCTACCACACCTACAATTCCCTAGTAAAGCTGCAAGCATAGCATGAAAATGCTATGATTGCAGTGAAAGACCTGCCCTCGGGCAGAATTACTATGGACGGATGGATGTATAAAAGATTAATTGAAATTTATATTTGCCCACAGTTAGTCCAAAAGCATTCAAGATTAAAAGTGTATAAAACATTGGTTCTTCCAACTCTTTTGTATGGTAGCGAAGTATGGACGTTTATACAGAGACTTAGATCTGCTGAAATGAGATACCTTCGGAGGACGGCAGGATACACACTACTAGATCACAAACAAAATGAAGACATTAATAGTGAGTGGAGAACATATTTTAATCGACTCACCTCATAACATGGAAGCTTCTTGTAGGAAAGCCAGAGGGAAAAACGCCCAGTTGGTAGACCAAGAATGAGGTGGGAGCATAACATTAACTATGATTTGAGGGAAGTAGATTATACAGGGAATGATTGGAAAGTATTAGCTCAGGATAGGGATGTATGGAGAGCGTATGTCCGCGCGGCCATGAATCTACGGGTTCGATAGTGCCAGTAAGTAAGTAAGTAAAATAAACCATTCATAGCCGAGTGGTTGAGGCAAGAAGCCTTGGCGCAGAGCTACGGGACTTGCGCTGGTTCAAGTCCCCATGGGGGAAGAAATTTTCTCATGGAATTTCGGTCAGTATGGGACCGATGCCCACCCAGCATCGTGAGGCATTGGATAGCTACAATAAATAGCGACTCCAGGTTGAGGAGACCAGCTATAATGGCTGGGGGACCCGACATGCTGACCACATATCACCCCTACACTGGTGGATGATCGTCTATCTCTGTGAATAACATATGTGGACGTGAGGCCAGCAGCCGGCTGGTAGGCCTAGGGCCTGTCGCGCTTGGAGTTTTAAAATAAACCATCACTGTTGCTCTTTAGGACAGAAAATTTAAATGTGAATTGAATTAAAACTGTAATTTTAAAATGATGTTAATATAAACTAACCTGTGTTGAACAAGCTGCAGCAGAATCCCCTGTAGAGCTGAGTTTTCCCATCCAAAATTCATTGCCAGGTAGTGCATTCCCATCCCATGCATAGGACACCACAAGAAGTTTCCCTGAGTCTTCAGGTTCTGACAGCTTTGAGTGTGGTGGTCGCTTGGAGAAAACAATATTAATACCAGGTCCTGTATACAGTGAAATAAACACTTATTGATATTCACTGCCACAATTTTTGTTGAGTAACAGAGTAAAATCAACATTCTAGGAACTTCAACAATTTTTAGTTTCATATAATTATTTGAACTACTTTAGTTCACTACTTCCAATTTCCCCTTACATTCTTTCCATCATCCCCACTTTTTCTTCTAACATACATTATTACTCTAGTTTATACTATAGTCTAGGTAAGCTGTGGAGCCAATTTAGTTTATTAAAAATTAATTAAATGAATCGTATCTCACCTCATACTGTACCGAAATGGACATTTCGATACAGGAATTACGTCTTACTGCACAAACTATACATCATCGCGTCTCCATCTCGAGTGTCATCTTTATGAACAGTGCCAAATGCTGTCCTATCTATCCCTTCCCTTCCTAGTGCGCACCCTGTGCTATCGCGCACTCCCCCCTCTCCCTGTGAACTCTCATAAATAGCTGTGTTTTGTAACATCGAAGGATCATCTACTCAGTCATCATTGGAGTCTGGTCAGAGCAGCTCAGGAGAGCTGGTTTTGTTTGTTTAGTCCAGTAAGCCAGGGTGGGGACACTAGGACAGTATTTCCCCCAACCCGAGGCTGGACTAGAGTGAGTGATAATGTATGTATGTATGTTGATGTATATCATATTTTCTTTTTGTATAGATGATCTATTATGATTTCTTTTCTTTGTAAATCGAATATTTATTTATTTATCTTTATATTATATCTGACTATATTTAGACTCACATTAAAAGCTTAAGTTGTGCTTTTTACTTATGCCTATTCATTCAGTAGTTAGCATAAGTCAGATATCAAAGTCAAATTCCAAAAGCTTGCTCAAGCGTGTGTTAGTTCCTTTATCCCAAAGCTTCCACGATTGTATTTTATAACTCAGAAAACATTACATATTGGGAGAATTTAGTAAAGAAAGTTGAATTCCTCTTTGCCTCTATGGGCCCGGGCAAAGATGTCACAATTTGAACAATCTATGCTTTCCAATCAAAGTAGTAAGCAACAATATAACGGTTCCAAACGGTAGTAGAGGCGAGGTAAATATTTATACTTATGCCACAATACTTTGTGTTCTTCAAGCAATTAAACTGCAGTTTTCAAGAGGAATTCCTTGCATCTATAGCCATCATTATGACTGTCAAATTTTGGTCTACAACTTCATCTTCAAAGTTGCAGATGTAGACTGAAATTTGACAGTTGATGGCTGAAGATGGGAGGGATTCCTCTTGAAAACTGCAGTTTTGTGTTCTTGAAGTACACGAAGTATGAGGTGAGATACAGTTGATTTAATTAATTTTTATTAATTGAAAACCTCAATGTTATTTTCAATATTTAATTTATGAACCAATTTAGATTACTTGATCATTAATATCAGTTCTTTTAATTCATTTTGAAGAGAAAAACATATATGCCTATTTGTCGTTCAGTGAGAAGTAATAAATTTAATATTAAAATATTTAATTTTAGGAAGTTATGAGGTTATTTTAATTATATTATTTTTAGTCTGGACATCTTATCTCAATATTAATGTTGATTTGTTCTTGAACATGTTTCAAAACAATTCTGTTTTGTCAACTTTTTGAGTCTGGGAAAGCTGACGATAAAACAGAATTGTTTTGAAACATGTTCAAGAACAAATCAACATTAATATTGAGGTAAGATGTCCAGACTAAAAATAATATAATTAATATTAAACATTGAATCTTTTAATATGTTTTTCTTCGGTATTCTGTTCTTTAAATGTGACTCATAAGTTTGTATTATTGTAAACATAAACATGATTAGGTATTGGAATGAGAAGAAAATTAGTCATTTTGCCTATTTGTATTCCATCAGTTCATCTTGAAATGTACCAAAGTTTTTACATTTTTCTTATTAAGATATGCCAAAACCTAGTACGGTATTTGTTTTCATTAAATTTTAAATACTAAATATTAGCATCTGAGTAATAATTTGGCCTCATATGTTTCATACGTCCACCCGGTCTCGAGGTAGCGTGCTGCCTTGTCACGCAGCGGGCCCGGGTTCGATCCCCGGTCGGGGCAGTTTTTCTGGGTGAGGTTTTTATCAGGGTTTTTCCTCACCTATAAGACAAATGTCAGGAAAACTTTAAGGCCCAAACGGTCCCCAAAATCATATGGCCATCATCATCATGATCATCCTTATCATTATCATCATCATCATCCTTCACCGGTGTGGAAAGCAACGGGAAGCTACCACACCTACACAATTCCCTAGTAAAGCTGCAAGCATAGCATGAAAATGCTATGATTGCAGTGAAGGACCTGCCTTCGGGCAGAATTACTATAGATGGATGGTTCATACTTGGGTCTAAGATTACATATATTTATGTAAATGATTCATTCTTCCACTGGAACAAAATTCCACCAATCTCCTCCCCTCCCCCAGTGCATAACTAAATAAGAAATTTTAATTAGTATTAATCAATAACATTGTGACAATAATTTAAATAACTATACAGTATTTATATATAATTTTATCACTTGCCTCATATTTTTCTTTTTTTTTAGACTAGTTTCAGCACCTTCTTCAGTACCATTGTCAGTATTTCTGCAACCATTGTTTTGTCATCTTGAAGAGCCATCTTTTGTTCCCTCTGATGGTAGACTGAAAAACCTCGAAATCAAGCCATTTTCTGTGGGAATTTCAAAGTTCATTCATTTCTCTTTTTGTTTTTTTTTAATGTAGATTTTTTTTCACAAACAATCAGTTCTTGGGTTTTCTATTTGCTTTAATAATTTAACCTTTCTTTCGATAAGAATTCGATGGACTGCCACTGCAGACTTTATCCACTTTCCCTTTCTTGACATTTCTGATATGTCCTTTCACTCTAGTTTTCAAACTTCTCTTTGTTTTCCCTATGTAGATTTTCTCACTTTCTCCACTTTTAATCTGATAAATCCCTGATTTGTTCTCTTCTTCTACTTTCTCTTCTCATTGGATCTAATTAATCTAATGATGACTTCAGTATCATTATTAAAACAAATAGAAAAATCCAAAAGAATCTACATAAAAAAGGAGAAATTAATGAACTTTAAAATTCCCGGGGAAAATTACTTGATTTCGAGGTTTTTCAGTCTACAAACAGAGGGTGCAAAAGGGAGCTCTTCAGGATGATAAAACAATGGTCGTGAAAATACTGACGATGAAATCGAAGAAGATTCCGAAACTAGTCTAAGAAGAATATGAGGTGAGTGATAAAATGTTACCTAAACAATTAATACAATAGTTATACAGTGTATAGTGAAATATCAGCAATTTGATTATTTATATTAACGCAGCATCCTTGGTAAAAATCATAAGTAAATAAACATTCCACCATGTAATATTAATGTAATAATTAATCTTAAAAAAATCCAGCTTTGTTTCATCTTCAAAATTAATAGAGTTTTATTTCCCCTTCCCTG
Source organism: Diploptera punctata (assembly GCA_030220185.1). Taxonomy (NCBI): domain Eukaryota; kingdom Metazoa; phylum Arthropoda; class Insecta; order Blattodea; family Blaberidae; genus Diploptera; species Diploptera punctata. Next base: position 646,845 of record JASPKZ010003800.1, read on the forward strand.
AGCATAGCACTTGAGTGTTTTAAAACTTAAAACCCTGCAGGTAGAGAGGTAGCAAGCCATTTAAATAACTCTGGGCACTAAGTGTTAAAGGTCTGAAAAAAAAAACCTTCAAAGGGCACTGAACTTCATAGGTGAAAATATGATATATACAAATTCCGTTGATTTGAAAGATAAACATTTTGTGATTGATATGATAGAAGAAAATATTGAGTATGTGTTCACCATCTTCAGTAGTCTTTGTTATTCCTTTCCAAGTTTCAGCATTCATCTGTTCTTTGAACCAAGCAAAGTTTACATCAGACACATGAGGTATAATATGATGAAGTCTGCGCAGACAACTGGCAAATGCAGCGAGGAACTCTGCTTCTTGATGGTCTGATGCTTTCCACACGCCCAGTCCAATACCCACTACATGAATGTATGCTGTAGTACCATTTAGTGCTGCTCTTGATTCAGCCTGAAACAAGATTTAATTTAGTTGAGTAGGCTTTCATGGCCATTATTACAATAATTCTTACAGTAAAGTGATGTAGAAAATAATCTACTTATGTAGCAAATAATTTATCACACTACCGAGATTTTATTTATGCAGACGATTTACAAATATGGTTGGTTGGTATTTAATGTCGAGCACTTGACAATGAAAAAGAATTAAATTAATATTTTTATTACCTCACCTCATATCATTTAATCTTCTAGACTGCAGTTTTGGAGCTATATCTCCATCTTCAGTAGCCTCACATTGGCCGGTGTTATGTCATTTCTTGACGGTTTTCTTCTGTCTTCTGCCAAGAAATGACATAGCACCGGTCAATGTGAGGCTACTAAGAAGGAGATATAGCTCCGAAACTGCAGTCTCGAATATTAAAGGATATGAGGTTAGATAATAAACATATTAATTTAATCATATTTGAAGAGAAAAATTATACGCTCAGACCGGGACTTGAACCCGGGACCCTTGGTTTTCTAGTCCAAGTGCTCTACCATTTGAGCTACCTGAGCAAGTACCGATCTAAACGCAAATTTTTCTCTATATACGTTGTAATTCCCGCCCACCAAATGCTTTGAAGCCTTTGCTTCTATCTTTGCAAATGGCGGCTCCTATATTAAGAAGACATATTAGGGAATTATACATTACATTATAAATGCCAGTACGGCTTTTTTCGATGTTCTTATTATTAATTTCATACATCTCAATGATGGATAAATCATATTTGAAGAGAAAAATTATACGCTCAGACCGGGACTTGAACCCGGGACCCATGAAATTAATAATAAGAACATCGAAAAAAGCCGTACTGGCATTTATAATGTAATGTATAATTCCCTAATATGTCTTCTTAATATAGGAGCCGCCATTTGCAAAGATAGAAGCAAAGGCTTCAAAGCATTTGGTGGGCGGGAATTACAACGTATGTAGAGAAAAATTTGCGTTTAGATCGGTACTTGCTCAGGTAGCTCAAATGGTAGAGCACTTGGACTAGAAAACCAAGGGTCGCGGGTTCAAGTCCCGGTCTGAGCGTATAATTTTTCTCTTCAAATATGATTTATCCATCATTGAGATGTATGAAATTAATAATAAGAACATATTAATTTAATTCTTAAATTAAACTTCATAGTGCTTTTTTTTCCTGTGAAAGTTAAATAAAACTTGACATGAAATCATTTGCTCTATTGCATTCCAATATTTAACAGGAAGATTGATCTCTACTACAAAAGCTGGACAACAGAGGATATGATTTCATTCCATATCTTCATTTAAATTGAAAAAATAACATTTTGGTGAATTTGCTGTGCCAAATCTGTGTTGGTGTTTATTTAGAGAGTAGTATCTTATTAGTAGTCTGAATGCAGCCAATGCAGATTTTCTTTGTAATGTTATAAGTTTGTAAATTTTTCCTTTCCTTTCCAGATGTTTTGATAGCGTGTCCTTCTTTAAGTTTATTGATATATTTATTTTATATGATTATTTTGATAAAGTGAAAGGAAAGTGAAGTAGAAGTTGGGTTGGAGACAATTTTGCTACCCTTCTTGGCTAGAAAATCAGTTGTTTCTTTGCCTGCCACTCCACAATGATCCAGAATTCATTGAAGTATAACTTTTTTACGTAAGCGGGATAATTGTTTTATTATTTTATGACATTCGATAATGTTGATGCATTTGGGTCTTGTATCCCATCTTATAGCAAGAACGGCTGTACTCCAATATGGATTTACAAATATAATGACAAATGAGGGAAATTTTGAGGAAGTGGCTGAATTCAAATACCTAGGAACAATAATCACAAGTAGGAACGAGATGCACAAAGAAATTAAACATAGGCTCAATTCTGGAAATGCATGCTATTATGCATTGCAGAGACTCTTGATGTCCCAACTCCTTTCAAAAAACTTTAAACTGAAAATATATAAAACTATTATTCTACCAGTTATATTATATGGGTGTGAAACATGGACTCTTACTCTAAGAGAGGAAAGAAGATTAAAAGTATTTGAGAATAAAGTACTTAGGAAAATTTTTGGACCAAAGAGAGATGAACAGACAGGTGAATGGAGAAGACTACATAACAATGAACTACATGGTTTTTATAGGAAGCCAGATATAATAACAGTTAAGTCTCGTAGACTGCGATGGGCAGGACATGTTGCACGTATGGGGAATGGGAGACTTGCATGGAAGCTTCTTGTAGGAAAGCCAGAGGGAAAACGCCCAGTTGGTAGACCAAGAATGAGGTGGGAGAATAACATTAACTATGATTTGAGGGAAGTAGATTATACAGGGAATGATTGGAAGGCATTAGCTCAGGATAGGGGTGTATGGAGAGCTTATGTCCATGTGGCCATGAACCTACGGGTTCGATAGTGCCAGTGAGTAAATAAGTAAGTATTAAACCAAATGACATTATAGGATCCATTGACAGAATGAACAATGACATGATTGAGATTTTAAAATGGACAAATAAATTTGGTTTTCGACTAAAAGGGAATATATCTAATCCATAATCTAATCTAATCTATAATACTTGGATATAAACGACTACTTATTACTCTCAACACTGATAATTTATCTACCTAATCAGACATTCACGCTTTTTCCATAATGTTGATAGATATCGTATTTACAATTTCATTACGAGCAGAATATCCTAACTCACCTATAAATTCTGTTTTTATTTTCATCCTATCCTCAGTGGCTAATGTAGGATATTTTTCACTAAACTGTTTGAAAACAATAACAGTAATTTGTTTCTCTACTTTCCAATGTTTTATTATTATACAGAAGCGGCCATTTTAAACAAGTGAAATTCCAACATATTCTACAATGCACAAGCATAAGAATATAACAATGCTCATTTAATTTATTAAAATTATAATTATGTATTTTTAGAATTCCCCTATATAACTTATATAGACATGTGCTAGATAATATATGTTTTTTTATTTTTTAACTTTTTCTATTTCGATTGATACAGAGGGAACTATATTTTCTTATATGCTTAAAGGTAAAATCGTTATTCGACCAATGGAAGTGCAATCTTACATCTGCTTTATTTACTTACTACTGAACTTAGCTCGGAAGAGGTATAAAGAGATAATGCAAAACTTAACATACAAGAAAGAAAATTAGCCACACTTACAGAAAAGTCATGGTATGACCTCTGTAGCTACACTGACTAAATAACAAATAAAAAAGGAAAGTATTTGAATTTTTTTTATTTTACATATTTTAAATTAACATTTTCCAGAATTGGAAAAGGATGAAAGTAGAATTGTATAAGTGGAAAGAAATTTGACGTTCCTATCAGAAGTTTGAATGGTGTAACAGTTATTGCCCTGACGTACAGAGTCAGAGATCCAGGGTTCGACTCCTGGTTCGAAAGTAATTTTTCTTTCTAATATAAAAGTATTTGAAATTAGAGCAGAAGGCATAAGAAGGTGGAGTGACCTAGTATGGAAAAGAAATAATATGTTAATCATAAATTTAGAAGGAAATGAAAAACAAATTACAGAGATAAAAAGACTGGTTCAGGATTGAAACAGTTACAGAAAATGAGTAGATGGGCCAGTGATACAAGTCAGAAGTGAAAGATGAAGTATACAAAAGTGTCTGATACGTGATAATCTTACCTCCAGAAGAAGTGTTTCAATAGAGACAGTAACTCGTTTTCTGAAAGCAATGTTGTCAAACAGCCGGTCTCGGTTCAGCTCTCGGTATTGGCTTAGAGCAGCCTTGTTGCCTGTCTTGCAGAGTTTTACAACATCTTCAAACAGTGGCAGATGTGGCTTTATCTCATAGAAGTCTGCCCAGAGTTGTCGCAAAGAGTGTAGGCATTCTGCAAACAACAACATAATTAAATTACTAATCAATAAACCAATATTTTAATTACAACATCAGAATTAATCAATAATAAATAATAATCAATTGAGTTGGTGTTTACTTGATGAAAATCCATATTTATTATTAAATAATAATTAATTAATAATAAATAAAATGGTAGGTAGTATTTAATTTATGATGTTCTTTAATATATCAAGGCAGTGTTAAATTTTCTCCACAAAAATTATAATACATTTAGTATTATTATTATTATTAGTATTATTATTATTAACATTTAGTATTGATTAAATTCCTTCGAAACAAAATTTCAGTCAAAGTGTGGTCAATCTTATAACGGTTTTTAATGTGAGGTTTTTATAATAATATTAATTTGAACAATAACAATTGATATTTGAAGAGAAAAATTATATGCTCAGACCGGGGTTTGAACACAGGACCTTTGGCTTTTAAGGCCAATGCTCTACCCCTGAGCTATCTGAGCACTCCAACCTAAATGCAAATTTTTCTCTTATACATTGTTAATTCCCGGGCACAGAATACTACGAGCCTTTGCTCGATCATGCAAATGGCTGCTTCTTATTTAAGAAGACTTTTATTGGGAATTGAAACATTACTTTATAAAGCCAGCCAGTAGTGCTTCTTTCGATGTTTTTATTATTAATTTAATACTTCTCACTGAAGGACAAATTATACTTCTTCTTCTTCTTCCTTCCAAGTATTAGGCCAAGGCCTGTTACGATCCTATAGAAAATTTTCCCTCCAGCGTTTCATAGGACGGCCCAGTGATCTTTGTCCTCTTGGTATATAATTATAAACAGCTTTGGGGATCCGATTTGAACTCATTCTTTCAAGATGGTGTTTCCAATTTAGTTGGTACTGTTTAATATATTCCAAAATTGGCGTAGTCTTCAATTCTTTTAAGATATCGGTGTTCCTTTTCTGATCCCATCTGGTGTAACCCGCTGTTCTGCGCATGAATCTCATTTCACAAGCCGTTATTCTGCTTTCATGTTGTTTTTTTAGTGTCCATGCTTCACTACCATAGGTCAACACTGGTCTAGCCAAAGTGTTATATAAACGTAATCTGGTGTTTTTTTGTACAAGGGATGGTTTCATAACTTGATTAATAATTCCTAAACTTTTATTATAACTAGTAATTTTTTCAGGGATATCCTTTTCATCCAGATAGAGAGATAATATCCAAGATATTTAAATTGATTAGATCTCTCTAAAATTTTATTCTGGAGACAGATTTTACTTTGTATGGGGTCCTTCCCATGAAATGCCATAATTTTAGTTTTGTTAATTGATATTTCCATATTAAATTTGGCACCTATTTTTTTGTAAATTATAAATTGATCGTTGCAAATCATTTTCGGAAAATGCCAGAAGAGCTAAATAGTCTGCAAAAAGAATAGCATCGTATTTGAGGTTCCCATTGATGGGTATATATCCTCGTTGTGTTTTCCTCCATTCGTTTATTAATTTATTCATATATATAATGAAAAGCACTGGAGAGAGTCCACATCCCTGTCTTACTCCAGTGTTGATCTTTTCCCAAGAAGATAATTTGCCATCTTGTTTAACAGAGATTTCATTATCTTTACAGATGTTGAAGATATTAGTAATATATTGTTGTGGAACGTTATCATCAGCTAAAATTTGTAGTAGTAATATATCTGTCAAATTATATTTGAAGAGAGAAATTATACGCTCAGACCAGGATTTGAACTCAGGACAATAAATGTCTTCTTAAATAAGAAGCAGCCATTTGTGTGATCGAGCAAAGGCTCATAGCATTCAGTGCTCAGGAATTAACAATGTATAAGAGAAAAAATTGCATTTAGATTGGAGTGCTCAGGTAACTCAGGGGTAGAGCTTTGGCCTAGAAAGCCAAAGGTCCTGGGTTCAAACCCCGGTCTGAGCATATAATTTTTCCCTTCAAATATAATTTATCCTTCAGTGAGAAGTATTAAATTAATAATAAAAACATCAATAATAATTGAGTTGGAATTTAATACCTCCCCTCATAATATTAATGAAAATGTGAACAATATTGTAAAGACCATACTATTCTAAATTAATATATGATAAATTTAAATTCATCGGAGAACATTTTTTTAAACAACTCACCTCATAGAATTAATGTTTTCCACGATACCGCGGTTTCAAACACAATTGTGTTCATCCTCAACCATAACCCTGACTGATGAAATTCTTCGGCCATCAACACTTCTATTGTCACCATCTCTAACGCTGCCATCTATGGTTGAATTTATGAACTTTGAAATCAAATTTATTTTGTTAGGAATATCAAAATTCATTGATCTATCTATACATTCAGAAAAAATGAAGATAGATAAATGAATTTTGATATCCCTAACGAAATAAATTTGATTTTGAAGTTCATAGATGGCAGCGCTGAAGACGGTGACAATAGAAGAGTTGATGGCCAAAGAATTTCATCAGTCGGTTATCATAGTGTGAAATAGTAATATTAAAACAATGTTATTGGCAGAAAAGGTTTATGTTATCTTTGAAAGGATGTAGGTACCAAAGTTAGGCTGAAGGGACGTACCTTGTTTGTCATTAACTTGGCCAGATCCTGTGTTAGATCCAGGTCCATATCCATTTTGTTTTGTATTCTGAATTTTTGTTATCAGTATTTCTTGCCACTCCATCAGTCCAAGTCGTTTTAATCTTGCTCCAATGAGCCCAATGATGACACCCCTAGTAATAAAACTGTTCACATCCTTGTTTGGAACCCCTTTGTTGTCTCTTGTCCCTTCGTTAATAAAGTATGTCCAAGAAGAAACAGAAAGAAGGGCTGAGAGTTTCATTTCATCATAACTCAAGCAGTTTTTCAATACTAATGGCAATTTCTCATTTTCCTGAAAATAAATAAATACAATTCAAATTATATCTTTTGACATTTCCATAGCACATAACATAAAGGGGAATTTTCTAGTTATGTTATAGTATATTTGAAGAGAAAAACTATATGCTCAGACCAGAACCTGAACCCGGGACCCTTGGTTTTCTAGTCCAAGTGCTCTACCATCTGAGCTATCTGAGCAAGTACCGATCTAAACGCAAATCCTTCTCTATATACGTTGTAATTCCTGCCCACCATATTGCGATACGAGTGCGGTAAACACTTGGTACGGATCGAGGAAAAGTGTAAAAAAACAAGGAGCTTGCGCTGAGTTTTTTAAATTTCCAAGATTCCGTTATGTGTTTACCACATGTGAATTGCATACAATTTTTGCACTATATGTATTCATTTTAATAATTAAGATATAAGCTAAAATATTAATAAATATAATTGAAGATAAATGTTAGATTTCAGAAGGTAAATCGCTATATGTATTGCTATGGAGAATAAGTATTGGTCATGTCGCCATCTTATATTTGTTAAAACTGTAAATAGTATATTATGATGCGAGGTTGGGAAGTGGTTTTTATAGAATCGAGGAAAAATGTTTAAAAACCGATGATGGGACAAGTCCCGAAAGTGCTACAGTTAAATAATTAAGTTGAGGAGACGGACCTTTCAGGTGAATATTCCATAATTTTATATTTTAATTTTACACACAAATTTGGAACAAAGGAAAAACACAGCTACTATTATATCTTATTATTAAAACAATCTCTCTTGAAGATTTGATCCCATTAAAAAGCAAGTAAAATCTCTTTCAAATACTCAACAAAGGATAGATATTTATTTATAGTAAGTTTCTGTTTATAAAAAATAATTAAATGTGGATATCTAACAAATAAATCATCTCATGTCATCTACTAGACAAATACAAACTTATGAGCTTCCACATATCAACAAAAGATGACAACAGAATACAGATTCTACATATAATTAAATTTAAAGTTTGGTTGGAATGGGTAATAATTGTTCCATTCTCTCCTTCAATTGAAACTGTACTGGAACCATATAAAACTTCTCAATTCTTTTACAGATTGGTTACTTAAGCATTTTTTTTTACTATCTTAGTTTTTTTTATTTTAAGATCTATAATCTGTCCACCGCTGTGGTCTCTAGGTAGCATGCTGCTTTGTCATGCAGTGGGCCTGGGTTCAATCCCCAATCAGGACAAGTTTCCTGGGTGATGGTTTTTTTCGGAGTTTTTCCTCATCTGTAAGATAAATGTCAGGAAACTTTAAGGCCCAAACAGTCCCCGAACTTCATCTGGCCATCATTATCGTAAGTAATGCCATGAGTGATTTCCAAATTATTGATAAATTCACGACTCATGAAGTGAGGAGATCTAGAGAATTTGGAAATCAAGAGTTGCATTTGTTAGGATTATTTAACGAATAAAATTAAGCTGTTTACTCACAAATCATTATTTAAATATAGTTATTTTAAAATATTTATATATTTAATGTAAACGGCGATGTTTGAAAACAAATGAGAAACGATTGGTACACTTTATTTCCTTCCTTTGTTCATCAGTGCAACCAGATCATAATATTATTTATTGCCAAAGGATCGCAATATTGTAAGAATGCACTGTAGTGGAGAAATTTATAACCAACCTTAAAGTGAGTAAAGTAAAGTGATCCCACAACAGGCCTCAGGAGGCCCTTGGGGTAGTGGGAGGTTAAGGCTCCCACTTTTTCTAGACAATCGGCACTTGATGTCAGCCGGGTTGTCAGCCCTGCGTGACGGCCGCCTTTACCCCCAGAACAGGCGTCTGGTACTCATTTCCGTTAGAGGCTGAGTCGACCCCAGGGCCATAGTGCCGCCAGAGGGTTTGGGTCAGTTTAAAAATCCTGACCCCAACGGGACTTGAACTCTCGACCCTCCGGCTTGTAGCTCAGTGCCTTAACCACTACGCTACGGCGTGCCCCCATTTATAACCAACCTTATAGGTATTAATTAATTTGATGTCCTATGATGTAAATATGTCAATTATATTTTTCTGCAACGTGATTTCCTGGAAAATAATTCGTTTAAGAAAGTGCAGACAGTGTTTTCTTTTTTTGGTGGCATAATCAATTGCTAAAAATGTTTTTATATTATCTATCGCATGCACTTTCTGCTGACATTCATGCACTATATATATACAATCTGGTAGCCGTATTACTTGGAGGGTCGGTCACTGCGAAATCATTCAAATGTGATTGGTCATTGACTCCCATTTGGGGCATGAGTTAAATAGTCATCATAAACATATTCATATTGGTAAAACATTGGTGGAATCTGTTGCAATGTATGGAAGTGAGGTATGGACAATCAATAAGTACTACAAGAATAGACTAATAGCTCTAGAAATGGATTATTTATGGAGAAGTGCCAGAAAGTCTAGATTAGAACATGTCACAAATAAGGAAATTAGAAACATAATGGAAGCAGAAGAAAGCATAATTGAAAGAATTGAGGAGAAGGAATTAAAGTGGTTAGGACATGTCTTAAGAATGGAAGATGAGCGATGGCCGAAGCAACTATATGAATGGCATCCGAACAGAAAGAAGAAAAGAGGGAGACCAAGGTTAACATGGAAGGAAAACATGAAGACAGTAATGCAAGCTAGAGGGCTAAGCATCGAAGATGCCCAAGACCGTAGGCTTTGGAGGTTTGGCACGGGAAGACGGCAGCAGCTGTAAAAACCCGAAGATAGATAGAGATAAACATATTCATTAATTTCTGATTAAGGCCTCTCCTGACACATCATTAGCACCATCGCACTCATCATCATCATATATCATCGAGGCAGTGTAACTCTGCCTTCCAGGCGCCCCAACCTCAGAAGTGGATTACAATAATGCCATGCCGGGAGAGAATACCAGAATGTCGAAATGACAATGTGTGGTGGCATTGAGAAAAAAATCTATAATCTGTAAATAATAATTTGTTGGCTATATATTTTGCACATAATTGTTCATTTTCAAGAGTTCCATGATTCAAATCATGGGACCAGTCAAATAGTACTTTTTTCCCTTAATCATTGAAGCAAATATATGGAATAGAAATTTGACCAGAAAAACAAAAAAGAGATTATACAGACAATAATAGAAAGTATACTTACATATGGATCAGAACGCTGGACAATAAATGAAAGGATGCAGAAAAGAATCTTGGTGACAAAAATGGATGGATTACAGAGAAGTATGAGAATATCCAGGCTACAACATATTCGAAACACATATATCAGACAAGAAATGGATGCACAATAAACTGTTATCGAAAGGATAACAAAGAGAGCTTTACAGTGGTATGGACATGTACAACGGATGTCGGAAGACCAGTGGCCTAAACATGTGTTAGATTGGATGGTACAAGGCAGAAGGAAGAGGGGGAGAAGTAGAAGAACATAGTATGAGGGAATATATGATGCCATGATGAAGAGGGGTATGGAAGAAGGACAATGGGAAGATAGGAATCTCTGGAAAGCAGGAATCAAGGGCAAACTGCTGTAAAGTAGAAAGCCTGTATTAAGTTTAAAAATAAGGCAAATTTTGGGTTGGAATTTCATTTCCAGGAGCCATTTGATTCTGATCACAGGTGAGATTCACTAGGAACACTGCAGGAGGCTCATTACTCGAATACTGGCAAAGTCATTGTAGAAGAAATGAAAATTGATTTCAGTGACGATTTTATTATTGATTTAACACTTCTCACTGAAGGATAAATTATATTTGAAGAGAAAAATTTTCGCCTAGACCGAGACTCGAACCCGGGACCCTTGGCTTTCCGGGCCAAGTGCTCTACCAACTGAGCTACCGAGGTGAGTTATGATCTAGACGCAAATTTCTCTCTTATATACATTGTAATTCTCTCGCGCCAAATGCTTGAAACCGTAGCTTTTAACTTTGCAAATGGCAGCTTCTTAGTTAAGAAGACATTTATTGGGAATTTAACACTACTTTATAAAGTTAGTAGGGCTTCTATTGACGATTTTATTATTGATTTAACACTTCTCACTGAAGGATAAATTATATTTGAAGAGAAAAATTTTCGCCTAGACCGAGACTCGAACCCGGGACCCTTGGCTTTCCAGGCCAAGTGCTCTACCAACTGAGCTACCGAGGCGAGTTACGATCTAGATGCAAATTTTTCTCTTATATACATTGTAATTCCCAATAAATGTCTTCTTAATTAAGAAGCCGCCATTTGCAAAGTTAGAAGCTACGGTTTCAAGCATTTGGCACAAGGGAATTACAATATATATAAGAGAAAAATTTGCGTCTAGATCGTAACTCGCCTCGGTAGCTCAGTTGGTAGAGCACTTGGCCCAGAAAGCCAAGGGTCCCGGGTTCGAGTCTCGGTCTAGGCAAAACTTTTTCTCTTCAAATATAATTGATTTCAGTGTCCAGTACATTAACCAATTTAGGATTCAGTGAAGTGAATATGTGGAAATTACTTCTGATTGGCCAAAACAAATTCTAACATATATTCCGAAAGAACATAAAATTTTTTGGTAAACCTAAAAAGCATAACAGTGCAGGCAGTATTAGCTAGTTTTTAAAATTAAAATTATACCGTTCCAACGAGCTCCCAACCGCTGATCCCCTGAGTTCCATCAATGAGAAGATATTTGTCATTCTTTGCAAAAAATGATACAGATCTTTTTTCTATCAGACGCTGTATAAAATCAGTAAGGCACATGTTGGTATAGATGTTTTGTTCAGGACCAACACCATACTTCTTCTTGTGCTCTAGAAACTGGATATAAAGATAGAGAGCTGCTTCGTGAAGCACAGGGTATGCACTATTTGCATTTTGCACAAGCAAATCTTCAGTCACATGCTTCTGTGGCAACAATGTTTTACATCTTACTGTCTCTATGGGAAACTTCCTGTAAAAAGTAACAAAACATAAAATGTCAAAATTCAGATTAATGGGTTCATTTAAATTAAAAAAAAAATACAGCTGTGACACAATAACTCAATATAAGTGAATAAATTAGCAGAAGAATATAAAATGCTAATGGAAGATATAATACAACATTATAAATCTTCTTCTTCTTCTTCTTCCTTCCAAGTATTAGGCCAAGGCCTGTTACGATCCTATAGAAAATGTTCCCTCCAGCGTTTGAGGGAAATTCTCATATAAGACTTGAAGTCATAATAATAGTCCCTTCGATTGGTTGCTGGCCAAAGGAAGGCAAGACCAGTGATGGGGCTGCCATCTTATAGCCTCTGGTCAGGCTTTTCAGGAGAAGAAAATAAAATAAAGGAAAGAAGAAATGGAAGAAAGGAAAGACTCCCTAGCCCTCGGATGCCCTAATAGCGTCGGGGTCGAAAAAACAAGAGTTAACCAAGATAGGTTAGATAGTAAAGTTAAAAGAGTGCAAAACACAAGTAAGTGGAAGAAATGTTTTGCACAGCTTGGGCACCTTGTGGTCGCCATCCACATATCCCCTAGATGAGGACCCCTGAGGGGACATTATAAATCAAAACTTCTAATAAGACTGGATAACAAAATAATAGAACAAATATCACATTTCCAATATTTAGGATGTGATATAACTTATAGAGAAAATAAAGATACAGAAAATAAAGTAAATAAATTTCAGGCTATTTGTGGAACCATAAAAAGAACCTTAGGTCGGAAAACAAGGAAAGATACGAAGCTTAAATTATATAAAACAATGGCTGTTCCTTTGTTGTTGTATGGAAGTGAAAATTGGATAATGAAATCAAGGGATAAAAGCAGGATACAGACTGCAGAAATGCTATTTTTACGTAATGTGAAAGGATGCACAAGAGTGGATAGAATAAGGAATTAAACTATACGAGAAGAATTAAATATATATAAAATTGAAGATAAAATCAGCGAAAATAATAAGAAATGGACAGAACACTTAATGAGAATGAGCAACGAAAGAATACCAAAAAGAACCTTCCTGTATAATCCCAGAGGAACAAGAGATGTTGTCCGACCACGTAGAAGATGGACTCCACTTTTAACTTCGCCGGAACAGGCTGCATAGCCTAAACCTTGTAGTAGTAGTAGAAGAAGAAGAAGAAGAACTTCTAATAAGGAAAACAAAATTTAATTTTTATAAAATGCTTGTAAAACCTGTGTTAATGCATGGCAGCGAAACCTGGATACTCTCAAGTCTTTTGAGGCCAAAATACTTACAAAAAAATATATGAGTCTATATGTGATTAATAGGGAGTGGATTTTTATGTACCGGTACTAAAAGTTAAGATTGCAACATAGTATAATGAGAAGTTAGGCTTATGACTGTTTTTTGTTTTGTTTCACACACAAACAGTTGAATAGTATAATGAGAAGTAAGACATTTGACTGTTTTTATCTTTATTCACACACAAACAGTTGAATAATATATACTATCTGCATTGCAATCTTATCTTTTATTACATAAAAATCCGCTCTCTAGTGATTAGGGAGAATGGTGAATAAGATACAACCATGAAATCTACTAGTTATTCATCTTTCTTAATGTTGTAACATCAATTAAAGTTTCAAGAAATAAATTTGGTCTGTTTTCATCTTACCTCATAAATAGATGTCTCTTTTTTTTTTTTTCAGATGCCCCAGGTTTGTCTTTCGACATTCCTGGTTTCTCTCCTGGCATGGCATACTTGTAACCCACTTCTGAGGTTGGGGCGCCTGGAAGGAGGGGTTACGTTGCCTCGATGATATGATGCGTGATGATGATAATGGTGCGCCAGGAGAGTCCCTAATCCTAAGCTTAACCTAAGATGAATATGAATGATGATGGTTGCAATGGCCATATGATTTCGGGGACCGTTTGGGCCTTAAAGTTTTCCTGACATTTGTCTTACAGGTGAGGAAAAACCCCGATAAAAACCTCACCCAGAAAAACTGTCCCGACCGGGGCTCTTGTAAGATGCATTTCAAAACTTCTTAGTTCCATCTTCAGTTGGTACAGACTGATCTTCTTTAAGTTGTCGGCCCTGGATTTTGACTCCTGCTCCCTCTTTTTTGTGGTTCCAAAGAAATTACTTATTAAGTTACTCTCCCTGGGAATTTCAAAATTCATAATTCTCTCCTTGTTCTTCTGTATGTAGATTTTTTTCCCATAAATGAACTCACCAAATAGGAAAAAAATCTACATACAGTAGAACAAGGAGAGAATTATGAATTTTGAAATTATAGGGGAGAGGAACCTAATAAGCAAGCTCTTTGGACCACAAAAAGAAGGAATCGAGATCCAGGACCGACAACTTAAAGATCAATCTGTACCATTACGATGAAACTAAGAAGTTTTGAAATGTGTCTTACAAGAAACAACAATTTATGAGGTAAGATGAATATGGACCAAACTTATTTATTAAGACAACGTTATAATATAATGTTACTTCATCATCATCATCATCCTTCACGGATTAGGTCTTTGCCTGTTCCGATCTCACATCTGTTCAGCCCATGTAAAACAATCTTTCTCAAAAGTCTCACACGATTAAGCCAAATGGAATTATGAGATGATGACTTGGATTAAGGAAAAGGGACAAATGATTAGGCAGGAAAGATAAATAATGTTACTTCCTAATGTATTTTCATAATAAAATTCCAAGACTGCAATATGCAGAATAGTTGCAAAGAATGGTTGAACATGAGATTTCTAGGAAAGTTGTGGAAAGTAAATATGAAGGTAAAAGAAGGTTGATTAAGGTTGTAATGGAGAACATGAGGAAGATGGGAATTAAAAGATGGTGCCTGATTTCTGGAGATAGATTAGCCTGGAAGAGTTCTAAGGAAAACCAAGATTAAAATTGGACTGTTGTATTGCTGCTGCTGCTAAAAAGCCAAGACTAATTGAAGTTTTAATATGAGAGGTTTGTAGTTTTATTTTTTATGCCTATCCATGCTGGAATTCCAATGCATTTTTATAGTAATTGTGTAGAAAGGGACTGCAATTTACTTATGGAACTTAAAACCTCCTTGACTTGCTTCTAACACGGGATCGGGTCAATGAATGAAGCTGATTATACTGAAGGTCTGTGAGTCACAAGAATGCAGGCTGACCATGCTTGATGCATCATCATAGGAGCAGATGAAATGAAACAAAAATAATGAGTCGAGTGTGGAGAATTGGGTGGAACAAAATTTGTGGCTGGGGAAAAGAGGAGAAGCCTCGTGAAAAAACTGCCCACACTCAGTTTTGTTCACCACGAAACCCACATGGAATGACCAAAACTTGATCTGGGATTCCAATAGTGAGAGATAAGTGTCTAACTGCTTGTGTCATGGAGTTGCCTGCTCATGGAAGCTTAATTAACGTAACCTCTAACCTTACTGATGTTATTTTGTCACTAAGATTACAATAATTGGAAAAACTGCACTTCAATTAGTGTGAAATATTTTTGAAGTCCTACAGAACAACAGTGCGCATGCGCCAGAGTTTATAGAGCCAGCAATAACCCACATATAGATTATCATCCTCGATTACTATCCGTCACTATGAAATTTAAATGACCAATATTTGCACTAAATCCCCAAATCTATGTTAAAAACATATATTAATAATATTAAAATTACAAACGTTTATTAAAAATGGGTGTACACTTACTTATCACTCCCTAACGCTGATCCAACCAGCGATAACCCAAAACAGCGATAGAAAAATCATAGACTAAGTAATATACTCTGTGGAGAAAATAGCAGTTAGCATCACAATATTGTCTAACAGTGTCATAATATTGTGATTTGTGTATTTAAATAAATACTTCAAAATTGTCTAATAAAGTTATAAAAATGGTTTCAAAAAGTTTAAAATTAGATAATATTAGTAAATACAGAAGAAGAGCTTACAACAATATAACTGAAAAATCAAGTGCTAGTAGAAGTGCAGTTGAGCCCAATAATTAACTTTAATATGCTTGATTAAGTTTTCAAAGTAGGTAGGCCTATAAAGGAATTGTTACTATATTGAACTACAGGGGAAAAATGATGAATGTCACAAAATCACAAAAACTGAGGTTTCATATTCTTAGTGTTTGTACTGTTCCCTAGTAACATTTAAAAGGCGAAAACTGTTTAAAGAAGCTACGTTTTATAAGGCTTTGAAAATAATGTTTACAGTGAAATGATACAGCGTTTCAAAACTTAAAATTCATTTATCTCAGTTTGAGTTTAATGTGACATTCATCGTTTTTCCCCTGGACCCTTCAATTTCTTTTTATACAATTAGCACAACTTGATAACTCAATATTTTGTCTAATCTAAGCACAAAAAAAAATGCTTGACATCTTTTTCTCCAGATTTAGTGCACTTATTTTTTAAAAAATCGTAAAATAATTAGAGTCTATAAACACTTCAAAGTTAAAATGTGCCACATTTTCCTGTTAAATTTATATTATAGACATTTGTACCTGGGGAAGTTCCTGCTGTTTCCTGCCAACTCCGAATAGGTTATATCAGTTGGTGGAGGTGCATCTTCGAAATCCTTCAAATATTTAATTATCGCATCGTCCTTAATTATAGAAGGCACTTCGGGAAGTTCAGACTGTTCATCCATTATTTTAGATTTATCTGCCATACTGTGGTGCAATAAAATATGATACATCCGCTTACCAGGTCGATAAAAAAATAAATAAACATTAATAGACCTACATGTCACAGTACCGGTATAAATGGTTATGACAAAATTCAATATAATTGAATATTTAAAGGGAACAAAATGATTATTGAGAATTTATTGAATCTATAACATATCTATAACGAGATTAGGATACGATTGTACTACGCAAAAAAAATCCAAATATATCTGTTCTGTTTCAATATTTTTCTGAAGTGTTTTAGGGTAAAGTTATATCAGGACATTTTATATACGGTATTTTATTCCACATTTGTATTAACTAGCATTTTTAAGGGGAAAATTCACACAGACCATCATTATAAATTTAATGGTAGAAACTTTTAATTTCTGATATCGAAATAAAAAGAATCTTCGCATAAAACGTGGATTATTTATATATGGTAATTTGTGCCTAAGACAAAAATTCTTGCCCTAGACTCTGCGCTTAGGAGCTAATTATTTACGAATATTTTCGAAGATTGACGAAAATATAAATTAAAGCGAATTCCTTTATTTACAATTTATAAATCTGAGAGAAAGTATGAACCAGTGAATGAAACATTGTAAAGATAAAATCTCTTTCAGTTTACTTTCTGTTTGTAGTAACTGTAGTGACATCTGTGAACATTTTATTCTTATTATGTTCTTGGTGTTGAAGTCGGCAAGATAGCCATCGTTATAATCGATCTGAATTATATATACGTATATTTTTTTATTTCGGAATTCATCCACAATACAGTGGTTTTCCGTCACCCTCAAGAAATCCGTCTTCTCCAGTTGTGGCGATCCTGAACATCCTCACCTGTAAGTTCCAGTTCACTCATACTTCTTCTCACACCGTCCATCGATCCTTCTTTAGGTCTTCCCTTTAGTATTTTCCTATCTATTTTCCACTCAAAGGTCTTCTTAATTATTCCATCAGATATTCAAATATCTTAGACATATTTTAATTAAATTGAGATTTGTTAAACACATTATGTACAGGTGATATGAATGAAAATTACAACAATATTAAATTAAATTGTTTTGTTTTTACAACTCATTAGATGGTATCACGGGTATAATGCTGGCTGGCAGATTGAGGAATTTAGGAGCGGATGTCAGTGACCTTAGTTTATTAACATAATATTACTTATAAATTGGGGATTAAATGTCACGCACCAGCCTATATACATTAAAAAAAGTAATGTAGGAGTCACGTGGATATTTAACTCATAAATGTTTATATGAAGGGTACAGGGAAACAACCAAATAAGTAATTTTTTTGTCGAAATGGAGTGTTAAGTGTCATTAGATTCTCCATGGAGACTACTATCATTTAGAAGTGTGAAATATTAAAAGTTATTATGTATTGCTCAAAGAGTGTAGCCAACTTATCACAAAATCACGCTAACAAACAAATGAACGCTAAACTAATCTAGTACGCACTAACTCGCGCATTTTGTCACCCTAATTTGCTAAAACAAATCTGGTGTATATTGGCGTCAAAAGCGACGCAAAACATCAACAACTACAGTTAGTATCACATATCCTTCTGTTGATGATGGAAGCCGGTTTCCGAAACGCCTGTAGTTCTTAAAAGTTAAAAAAAACCTAGAAGACACCTATCAGGTATTTATTTTAATATTTTGCTTTATAACTTGCCCATTTTCTCACCCTAACTTGCCCGCTAATGTAGTTAGAATCCTGGAATATAATCATCTTATATGTGAGTAACATGTTGACAATTGGCTCTTGCGGGAACGTGTGCTATCACGTTGGCCAACATGATGCTAGCAGTTACTTGTTCTCCGATCGAATATTCACAGGCAGTAACCAGGCATAGAATAGCCAAAGCTGCCTTTTAGTCATGAGTTTCATCGTTTGGCACACAAGTAAGAAAGTAGCTCTCTCTCTCTCTGTCTCTCTCTCTCTCTCTCTCTCTCTGTATGTATATAGGCCTATGTATATATATATATATATATATATATATATATATATATATATAAACAAACACACATATGTGTTTGTATTGTGTATTGTATAAACTAAATGTATGTTTTCTAGGTTTTAAGGAAATGTGACTTATCTAGTTTTTTCCCTTACCCTTCATACATGTTTTTTTTAAATCCAGAAAATGCGTGAAAGTTGATGTAAAACTAGCCTAAAATACGCTACTAAAAAAATGTCTTCAAGAATCTACCTAATCTAATGAAATAAAATCAAACTACCTATTCCAGACTAACATATCTTACCTAACCTAATCTGAATAAACATTTTGATCATTGGCTTTAGTAGAAACGTGAAGGAATATGTCGGAAATCATCTTGTTAGTACGAATGTTATCCGATGAGTGCTAGATCACTATCGATATAATTAATAACTAGATGAACAACTGCAAAATTCACAGACTGACACCTGGCATAGAATAGCCATAAATGTATTATTTTTAAGCCCTCTGGAAGCCACGGAAGTAATGAATGCTTTTTCATCAATACACCTAATGTCAATCTTAATTGCTCAAAGTGCTAGTTGTTTGAAGAGCAAGGGAGATATGCTATAAAATATAATATTTGCTCGCGTAATTTACACTCCCGCGTGTTTTGTACATCCTAATTTTTAAGGGCTTATTCTGAACTTTATTTTTGCTCTGTGTATTTTGCGCACACATTTTAGGTACCTTTTCTTTTAAGTGTAGCAGAGATTTTCCTTCCCTAAATTTCATTGCCAATTCTTACATTCCAACGTAGATCATTTACCAGCAACTGAACTACCTGCTTCAGGAAGAAACCCAAAGTCCCGCTACTTTAACAATACTTCTAGAAAAGTAAATACCGGTATTTCAGTTGACTTTCAACACTTCTAATGTGCACTTGCTTTTATACGGTATTTCAAGATGCGAAAGAAAAATAACAATTACACAGCATCACATAAATTGAAAGTGATAAGTTTCGCGGAACATTTTGGCAATCGTATAGCAGAAAGAGAATTCGGAGTTCTTGAATGCAAGGTACGTTATTGGAGGAAACAAAAAGACGAACTAAATAATTAATACGGCTTTTGAATTGTTTCATTTGTATGATAATATTATTATCGTTTATAGATTTATAATTGCATGATTATTATTTGTATAATTCAAGATTACCTACACTGTTATGCTATAAAATTATGAGAGATGACAAAATTGCTGTCTTTTTAATTATTAAATTTATCTATCATAATGAGATACCTGAGAACAGGACTTCTAATTTTTAAAAATCCGCATATTTTACGCTCCCCAATTTTTCTGTTGCCAAAGTAAATGAAAACGTGCGCAAATTACACGAGGAAATACGGCATATGGGAACTAAGTTAATAATAAGAGGATATTTAGTTGAAAAAAAAGAGGCAATTGTCACGGATAAAATTTTAATAGTTATTTTTGCGCGATAGTGCGTTTTATCGTAGTTACAGCAATAGCGACCATGATTGAAAGTTCGACTTCCTACATTTCGGGGTTGCCAACCTACATAACTATACTGTAATATTATATATTACAAACCACGTGTGGGAAGTAAAACCACTGCCTCTATGTATACTACGTACAATGTATATACAAAAATATATTCAAAAGGTAGTGTTAATATACATTATATGAAACAAATCACTCCATTTTAAACGAACTGAACTTTATTTGAAACAATATAAAACAATAAATACATACTTGCCGCCATTTTATCACTGATTGGTGTCACAACCTCCTGTAGTTTGAACTAATAAACATTGCCCACACTGTTAACGTTAGTCAGTTGTTTATAATGAGCGAAATATTTTCAACAAAGATGTTGTTATTTTACTATTATTTTTTTTTTGAAAACACCATCGCGCAAAAAAATAATGTATAACGCACGTTTGTGAAGTGTTTTACAGAATATCGGAAATTAAAAACCTCGCTATCGCTCGGTTTTTAAACATTTTCCTCACTTCTGTAAAAACCACTTCCCAACCTCGCATCGTAATATACTATTAGGCGACTAGTTACAAAAGCAGACGTTTAATAACGAGTTACTCAAGTTAGAACACGACCGAAGGAACAGCGAATGTTATGAATACATAGTTCTTTATATAGATTTTTTTTATTGTTTTATAGATTATCTTAATTATTCGAGCAAAGTCGTTTGAGATGGACTTTAGACATTCAAAGTCTGTTGAGATAGAGTATAGTTCAGATCAAAGTCTTGATTGAAGCTAAATGTAAACATCCCTACATTTAGTTCCTTGGAATGTTAGTGGTACAGTTACGGGTAATTCGAGGTCATCTTTAGTATATAACACTTGAGAAGTGAGGGTCTCGCGTCTGTCTGTGTGTGTAAACGGCTGGAGGGTAAGTCACTGACCATTTTTTCTTAATAATGTAGTCCATTTCTTTTGGATTTTAAATCAAGTACCATTTAACATTTTTGAAACTATATTTTAGAAAAGGGATATAACATTTTTAATCATGTAGATTTGGTTAGATTTAAAAATTCCACAACTCCCTCTTCTCACCCCCCCAAGAAAGTACTGTAGTTTTAATATAGGCTTATATTAGATTAGGGCTATACTACTAAGGGTTTGTAATTATTTATACTTTAGTAATAAAATAGTTTAAAATAAGACTTCCTTTGTTTAATTCAAAACATGTAAACTGTACATCCTCATACTAACGCTCGGCTAGATAAACGCTACCAGTTTTTCCAAGTCCCGAAGGTCCTTTAAGCCTAATAAATCCAGTTGGGTTCATAACACTGGTGAGCAGTGGTGGTATATCGTATAAATATTTTTTTAAAATTATTTTTATGATAGGGAAACGGACCCTTGCAAGCTTTCTGGACCGTTTGGAATACAATAAATATTAAAATTTTGTGATACGTACAGTTTTAGGTTAAAAATCAGCAGTGTAAGATTTACGTAGAATATAGGATATTTATTATTTAATAGAAATTAAATAAATAAAAGATATTAATTCTGGATTGGGATTTAAATTTATCAGACCCTTTAAGAGAGAGGGAGTTGTGGAAGGAAAAAAAAAAATTGTTTTTTCGATGTAGCTATAATAATTGAGCAACCATTTTTTTTTCTCTCTTGTAAAAAAAATCTATGCATGATATATATATTGAGAGTGTATACTATATTTTTTTGTCTAGAAGATAGGATAAAAATATAAAATCAATATAGATTGGCAAAACTCATTGCTGAAACGTGGCCTGAAATGTGGCCTGAAACGTAGCCCTCCTAACGGGATATGTCGACGTATGCGAACCGAACTCGTGGCTTGTGGACGGGATGACACGCCATCATACTAACATGAATATTTTTGCCGATGGTGATGTGACCAATAATAATAGTAATAAAATAATTTCTCTGCAATAATAATTACGAAAAAAATAGCATGAACTAATTACCTTCGTGGAAAATTACTTCCATATAATACTGAAATACAAATGGTTTAAATGTCTCGGGTTATTAATTACCTCAGGGCAACTCAAGCGATACCAACATATGAACGAAATGTTGAATTAAATGAGAAAATTTAAAAACGTTATATAGGAATTATTTTTAGATCTTTTCCTGCGAACAGATCGTTTCTGCATGCGGTGGAAAATATATTAAATATGGAGATTAAATAAATAAACGGACTGTGTCACTCCTATGTTGGCAATACCAAATGTCAAGTCGAAATCATACCGACGTTGTTTAAATTAGTGAAAAATGACAGGTCATATATATATATATATATATTTATGTAGCATATATGAAATAATTTACGGGGTAACTACAGGGTATTGTTGAGAAAATATTTAGCGAAAGGAGTCTCGGGTTCGAACCCCTGGTGACTAGCTTTACAAGATGGCGGCTGGAGTGAAGGCTAGTTTTTGAAAGGTCGGGAAAAACAGTAAAATAAGTTTCACATACGGTGACTACCAGTTGTTTTTTTTTATTAGATTTCTTGTCCGAGAACGGTAAGCCGGAGTGTTCTAAATTAGCTATAATACAAGTATATTCCTAGCAGGAATGTTAAGATATGTCCGAGGAATATTTAGTTTGAAATATGTCCCCGTATGCGAGGCTATCTAACGGGATTTTGATGAAGGTTCGGGAAATTTTCCAACTTGAATGAGGGAGGTACACTTCAAATAATTCGCTCTACCCACTATACATGTTACCGAATCATCAGATCAAATATCCAAAATCATAAAGAGTATCAATTTTTTCTTAAAACAGATTGATCTGGCAACACGTGTAATGTGTTGGCTAGGATGTCGTCACTAGAAGTCTTGGATTCGAACTCAGGAAAAATGTATTTATTGGAACTGGAACTCGTAAATTATTTTCCATTTTTATACAAGTCAGGAATTTTGGCATTAGTCGGGAGTAAATTGGAAATTTTCCGCAACTCGTATAACTAATTTATCGAAGGAAAATATGGAAGTATGGAACTTAGATTCTTTTACAGATTAAATAACAAAATTATTTAAAATAAAATAAAAGTGGCTCGTGGAACTCAGTTTCCTTTACAAAATAAATAATTAACTTAGATAAAATCTTGGTTTCAACGGGAGTTTATTTAAAGTGTAACTTATAATAGAACTAATTATACTTGGATGGGAAACTTGTAGCGGGCACATCAGATTAGACCTCGTAACGGTGTATTGAAAATAGATTCTGAAAACTTTCCACAAATGTTACAAGGTATGTCAGCTGATGGTTCGAACTAGGACACATATTTGTCGCATAACGTCCTTATAATTTAGAAACAAAAGAACATAATTGAGGGATGCAGAATTTTAATCTATCTTATCGAATCGGTCGATGAACGTTAATAACCATAAGCGGCGAATTTATTAAATAATGGGTTGGATACAGGTAGTTGATGAATTATAATGATTTAAATGATGTTGATTCATAAGATAGTTAGTACTGCTGAGGGAACCTTGATGCTGACCATTCTTATAATTCTCTGTCCGAGTAAACGACCTTGCCCGCATTAGACTAAGCATTTAATTAAATAATAATAGAACATTATGTTTGGCAAAATAAACATACACTGATAGGGCCGAAGATGTTAAAAAAAATACTAGGAATCATAAATATTCTATACCTAAACGATCGCAATGAGATTAATGATAGGAAATACCTAAAGTATATCACAAACAATAACGTGCCTATAAATGCTAAACGAAATGTAGGAGCGCGAGAGTCAAACATTTTTTTTTATTAAAACATTAGGAAACATAAATAATCTTTTATATAAGTGTGGTGATAATTACGTCATTTTTTAAATCTCACTTCAGAAGGAAATAATAAAAAAAATAATATCCACAAAAATAAATGAATAAAGACATGGTATTGTCTATTAATCCTAACCCCAAGTGATATGATACTGCATAACCAGGGATATTTTTTGAGTTTCTGTTGTGAATTATAAGTCTTATGTTTTATCTACCTTATAAAATTGTTTTTTGAATTTTCAACCGACTTTATACATTACTTAGGACTTTTGAGTAATTATTTGAAAACCCATATGGTGAATGGTGACTTGCAGTTTCCCCAGAGAGATTTTATGCAGTGAAGAGTTTGGATTAAATCAAGAGTGTCTAATGTTTTAGGCATTATCTTTAATGCGACTACATACTTAAAACAATATAATTTCGATTAGATAGGTGGCAGCATTTTTGTAAAATTGTGAACTGTTCCGATAAATTTTATAATATTATTGGATCATTTAATTTCATAGTGAGGTGAGCCAATCTGGTCGTAGATCTTTTCGGCATTTTATGATAGCAAGCGAAGTTGATAATTGAAACGTGGTGATAATGCCGGCGCACTGTAGGACCCTAGAACTCTGGAAATAATTTCTTGTCATTTCAAGAGCAGTTTTCGAATATTTGAGTAGTGAAGCAGACTTAGTGGTTTAACTTAATCCGTAAACGCTCGATCGTCATAAATAAAAAAAAACTTTCATTATATATTCCCGATGAAGGAAATATATTGGGAATGAAGAACATGTGGGAAGTTAGAACTCAATTAATGAACGCCTTAATAATAATAAATAACCCATAAACAATGATAATAATAAATAATAACCTTACTAAAATAAGCTAATAATCTGTGAATTTAAATTAACTAATTTAAAAGTAAAACATTGGTAAGTAAATGAACTAACGGGAAATGTAAATGGAACTAACTTAGGAAGCGAGTAGATAATCGTAATCGCTACAATAAATTAAACCCAAAGATTATGAGAACCACAAGTAAATATGGGTCAACTACGAGTAATCTTAACAAACTAAATTAAATAGTATGAATAACTAAGTAATTAATAGTAAAGCAGTTTGAAAGGTATAACGGAGCATCAGATTACGAAGACAGGTCATGAGGTAAAAGAGGATGACCGAGACTCAGTTAATAACCAACGGGCAATCTGAGCTATAAAAGCAAAACATGATAACTAATCGACATAATAATGAAAATAATGATAATAAAAATTAATAATAATAATAATAATAATAATAATTCACGGAAAATTAATAATACAAATAATAATAATAATAATTCATAGAAAATTAATAAACAATCATAATAATAATTCACAGAAAATTAATAAATAATAATATTAATAATAATAATAACAATAATAATAATACTCCACAGACAATTAATAATAATAATAATAATCATGATAATAATAATAAAACTAGTAATAAATATAAACTAATTGCACTAACATAATGATTAACATAAAATGTTATATCGATACTTAAAGTAATAATTAATTATATGAGAAATCACTCAGATTGAAGGATGGCGGATATTATTAAAAGGAAAGAGGTCTAAATGATCGTAATACTGAGATACCAGATAGGACTAGCAGTAATCCTTATATAGTATTTGAATAATAATAATTAATACCAGAATTAAAGGAAGTAAACAAACGTGAAAGGAGTGACAAACAAACATCGACGAATAACCCTCAAGCTGGATAAGGATAGGATGCTAGCGACTAGTTACGATATCCACGTGAGATTAATAGGATGTAAACAGGAAGATAAAACTATCAATATTAGTGAAGATCCTAAAACTTAATAAAAAATATAATAATAATAAACCACCAGAAAAGGAAATAATAATAATACTAATAATAATACTAATAATAATGCTAATAATAATAATAATAATAATAATAATAATAATAATAATAATAATAATGACAATAACTAGGTTAATAATAAAAAAAAGATAACAGACATCAGTAATAACAATAAACCTTAACGATCATAATAATAATAAAAAAAATCAAATTACCAGTATTAATACTGTATAATGATAATAATAAAACACAGTAAACTTATAACTAACAATAATAATAATAGTAATAATAATAATTCGCGGTAAATTAATAAACCACAATAATAATGATGATTAAATAAGAGCGAACTACCAGAAATAAGACTTATGTTTATGAATAAAATGAAAGATAACGGAA
The DNA here is from genome assembly GCA_030220185.1 of Diploptera punctata. Taxonomy (NCBI): domain Eukaryota; kingdom Metazoa; phylum Arthropoda; class Insecta; order Blattodea; family Blaberidae; genus Diploptera; species Diploptera punctata. The sequence continues at coordinate 673,197 of JASPKZ010003800.1, forward strand.
AACCACAATCTCATTTTCAGCAATTAGGACTCATTAAGTATGAATGGGTTCCGGGATAAGTAGTAGGCTAGTTCGCGAGAAGATAACGTGAAAGCAGTCCAGATAGAGGCACGTAGTATGTTAAGCCTATAGCGGAAGACGACTGATAGGTTCAATTAACCAGCAGTTATGCCAACACGGAGGGTAGAATTATTTTAACATTGCAAGAAATAAGGAGTGACAACAGTTCAGATTAAGAAGGGAGGATGTGCATTATCCAACTCGGTTAAAAAAACAAAAAAAAAACAAATGTAATACAAAGAGAACGGAAGAGGGGCATGGGAACTTAGGAAAATTTATAAACTTTTTGAAACGCAATGAAGAATAGGACAAGCGTGAAAGATTTCCCCAGCATTATCGAGTGACAAACATGCAGAAATGATCGAAAACAAATTAATCTATTCCCATAGTAATTTAGAAGATGGAGGTTAGGATACTTCACCGATAGTTGGGTGTCTTAATCGATCTAGTGGAAAGTATTATCATATAAATTTGGGATTTCAAGGGCTACACTGAATATATTTGTAATGGAAATTACACAACAATTATTATACTCGGCTGATCATGAAACTTGACTGAGGTGCATACAGGAGGAAACAGAGAAAGAATCTGCGGCCGGGATCTCTCCCTCTGTACACCTTGATAGCATATCAGTGGGACTAGTGACCAGTTGAGAATAGACACACACACATGGGATTTGGAACTTATTTAAATAGTAAATGACCACTAGATCGCCTTAAGGCTCGCCAGACTTGGGCCCACACTCACTCGGAACCATATTCAGATAAAACGAGCGAATATACTGTAACCTAGGTCAATCTTGGCTAAGCGATGTTAGGGAAACAGAGAATCAGGATAGGAAGCAAGGGAGGCATACTACTTCGAGGAGGCCTGGCCTACGCTAGAGCCACTGGGTAGGGATGCGAACAGCGACCCTTAGGGAAAATCAGTGCACAGACGAGAGAGACAGAGAGGAGTTAGGGAGTGTACAGTTGGAAGGTGGGACACCCCCGTAATAAAAGGATCTGGAGTCACAGACCTCCTCGGTGATCCTGGGGCACTGGCAATAGCACCTTGCCGACTTGGCACTGACGTTTAGGACCATGGAACAACAGCAGATAGAGAGTTAGGCATCGGAGAATGAATATTAAACGAGAACACGGATTCTCGAGGAAATAAACTTAGTCAAACACCCGGGTGATAATAAAGGTGAGCAAGATACGAACCCTGTCACGGGAAATCGGATCAAATCCACCCCAATGACGCAACGGTGATTCGGTGAAGCCACTAGACATCAGAGGAAAATTCTGAAGGATCAGAATGAGCGGGAGTACGGTAGGGACGACTTGGGCCCCGAATGGCCAGGGCGGTAATGGATCCCCTCCCTTGAGGCGATTCGCTCGAGTTTTCTTGGGCCCCGAAGGGAGTAAGGAACTAGCGCCGTCCCCCATTGAGGCGATTAGCTCGACGAGTCCGCCAGAATGCAAAACGGAAGAAGCGGGAGTACGGTAGGGACGACTTGGGCCCCGAATGGCCAGGGCGGTAATGGATCCCCTCCCTTGAGGCGATTCGCTCGAGTTTTCTTGGGCCCCGAAGGGAGTAAGGAACTAGCGCCGTCCCCCATTGAGGCGATTAGCTCGACGAGTCCGCCAGAATGCAAAACGGAAGAAGCGGGAGTGCGGTAGGGACGAATTGGGCCCCGAATGGCCAGGATGGTGATGGATCCCCTCCCTTGAGGCGATTCGCCCGAGTTTTCTTGGGCCCCGAAGGGAGTAAGGAACTAGCGCCGTCCCCCATTGAAGCGATTAGCTCGACAAGTCCGCCGACTTGCCAAGACTTAGAAATAAGCGATGGTCAGGGACCATCCAGAGTCAATAATGATGCCAGGAAATCCGCCGGCGGTGAGAAGCGGAAATAAATACCGCGAAGTAAAGACGTACGCACAGATAGAATGTGGTCCTAACGGGTAGATAACAAATACTAGCAAAATAACACCGGAAACACTAGTGCACTAGAGGGAACAGAAGGAAAATTGGGAAACGCACATATACGATTGTGCCATCGGCAGGTAGAGCCAAGAGGGACAGATTGACCTAGGATGGAAAGAGAAGAAGGCGACATTTAAAACGAGAGGTTAAACGCCTATGGTGGTGTAGATAAGGTTAAGCGCATAAGCAGTCTAAAATAACTAGAATCCTAGGATACAAGCAGAACAGATAGGAGGAGTTCCGAGTGAAAGAAGAAGTAAGGAAAGAACCTGGAGTAGGACGTGGGTAAATATCTCAGAGTAAGAAGGGAAAAATCGAACCCCAATAAATGATGATATGTATGTAATGGGAAATCAAGGAAACCCCGGGAGTAAGAAGTAGAAAAAGCAGTTTAAATACATGTAGATAAGAAACAATCAAGGAATAAAGTATACAAAACGTAAAATAAATGTATAAAAGTTCAACAAATCAGCTATGAGAATTTGCCAATCAAACCAACAGTTAGGTGAGGTAAGAGAGTGTAAAGTACGCCTTATCCGAAGTTATGGCAGCAGAAGGGAGAATGAGGACAAGGACTCAGGTTACGTAACATCGCGGTGACTTCTAAAATTTAATCAGTAAGGATTTAGAGGTTAAACTAAGTGGATTGATATATTAGCAGTAAGATCAGATAGTCCGGGAAAATTAGACACAATGAATAATGAAAACCTGAATCCCTGTCCAGACACAAGTAACCTAAAAATCATATCTCAATTAAAGAAAATTAAGACTAGGAAAGGGAGAGTTAAGGAATAGAGGCAGTTATTTCAGAAGTGGAGAAAGGAAAGAATGCTCTCAAACTCAGGACCCTAAGGAAACGATGACGTAAATTCAGGATACGAGTATTAATTGGCGTTTGTAAGGACTAATTCGGCTTTGGTCAAGTAGCATTTACACATAAATAAGTGTAGTATATGTCTTTCCGACTGATGTGAAGACGAGCGCACCCAGTCGAACCTAGGACTCTATTATAGAGAAAGGGACTAGATAAAACCCTTAGAATTAGGCAAAATTTACGGCTGCTAAATACAGCAAAATATCGACCGATCTAATTATGGAAATTATGTGTATATATACACCTGAAGTACTGTCAAATTGAAAGTTTTAGGGAAGATAAAAGATGATTTAGGAACTGATATTTGTTGATGAAGGCTATGCAAATTGATAGGCATAAGAGCACTCTTTTCGGTTTCCAGTGTAAAATCTAGCAACGCCAAAAGATAAAACAGGGATAACATTTGTATAGGAACGAGGTTGGCAGTTAAAGTTTAATGCAAAATACAATTTTGCTGGTTGCACCATTGAGATATGACTAACTAAAAGTATATTTAGAGGAACTGAACGTAGGAAAATTATAAAAGTAAAGATGTACATGGTTGCTCAAGATTCGGGGTTTAGTTAAGAGGGATACTATTCTTAGTAAGAAACTAGGATTTGGTTTTGAGACCCCAGAAGGTACTATTGATTCATTTCTAAAAGTCCATATGGAATTTATTAAGAAAAAGGTAGTGCAAACCCATAGTTTTAAACAAATAAAAATCAAAAAAAAAAAGAGAAAAAAACAACAAAACTAAACAAAATAACAGTAAACAAGAAAAAAACCCTCAGCACAAGAAGAACGACTACGCACACGATCTGACACTACGGGCACGACTGGGCTAACTAGAAACGACGAAGGATGTTGAGTCACCTAGGACATCCCCCACACCACGAAACATAGATCAGCTGATACCAAAAACAAAAGGAGGAAGACAGGGTCTATGCGGGTACGACTTACTACATCAGGGATAGTCATTCAACATGGGAAATGTCCACCAGTCAATACGGTGCGACATGAGAGACCAAGCAAATACCTTAACCATATCAAACCGAACCTCTGATCGTCCGTGGATCATATAATAATTCCCAACCAGTATTATACAGTAAGAAATTGGATAAAAACACAGAAATCCCATTAAACCTATCCTCCGGATAATCCATGGCTCCTAAAAGAAATTGCTGGTCTCGATGACTTCAAAGGACAGACCCAGTATCCGGCATGGCTCTCTCCCGACTGAAGGAAGATACCATCACCGAACGTGGGCCAGGCATCGGATTCAACCAGGGATGCTGTAAGAGATCAACATGAGCGCGGACATGCGCGGCGACAAACAAGAACTAAGTGCTCAAGTTCTCGGTGGACGCGGCTAGTGTAAAAGCCGAGTGTTGTGAAGAAAGTGATAAGCTCTAAATAAAGTTTTTAGATTTTTCTTTTTTTCAGAATGACAGTGTGGAAAAGAAACAGCATTGAAGAAAACAGAACTATGGAACAGTTGAAAAGGAAGAAGAGTAGATAAATTGTGCTTTATATATGTTTTCTTGTTTCAGGTTCGGAGTGACAGGCTAATCCATTTTCCAGATATAATTTGAAAACCAGATAAATGTGGTTTGATAAAGTAAGAAAACGTCTATGTCCCATATAGAGGAAGGGAACTGCGGTTAATTGTAAGGAGAAAATGGATTAACTTGAACACACTAATTTTCATGACTATATAAAAAAAAATTGTTCCTGTTAAAATTCCTGTTTGTAAATACTAGTTAAGTAGCTTTAGGAACAGGAGATAGAGCAATCTGTAGTATCAAATGTAAACAAATCCAGATCAATTAAAAAGCTTGTGCGTAGTCTAAGTACACAACTTCCGCGGCCCCAAAAGGGCCTTAAAAGACCCTTTCTTGGGATTGAGAAGGGGGGAATATGTTATGAATACATAGTTCTTTATATAGATTTTTTTTATTGTTTTATAGATTATCTTAATTATTCGAGCAAAGTCGTTTGAGATGGACTTTAGACATTCAAAGTCTGTTGAGATAGAGTATAGTTCAGATCAAAGTCTTGATTGAAGCTAACTGTAAACATCCCTACATTTAGTTCCTTGGAATGTTAGTGGTACAGTTACGGGTAATTCGAGGTCATCTTTAGTATATAACACTTGAGAAGCGAGGGTCTCGCATCTGTCTGTGTGTGTAAACAGCTGAAGGGTAAGTCACCGACCATTTTTTCTTAATAATGTAGTCCATTTCTTTTGGATTTCAAATCAAGTACCATATAACATTTTTGAAACTATATTTTAGAAAAGGGATATAACATTTTTAATCATGTAGATTTGGTTAGATTTAAAAATTCCACAACTCCCTTCTCAACCCCCCCCCAAGAAAGTACTGTAGTTTAATATAGGCTTAGATTAGATTAGGGCTAGACTACTAAGGATTTACAATTTATTTATACGTTAGTAATAAAATAGTTTAAAATAAGACTTCCTTTGTTTAATTCAAAACATGTAAACTGTACATCCTCATACTAACGCTCGGCTAGATAAACGCTACCAGTTTTTCCAAGTCCCGAAGGTCCTTTAAGCCTAATAAATCCAGTTGGGATCATAACAGCGAATTACTAAATAAATATAATTTTGTTGCGAGTTGTCTACAATAATTTATCTAAGTTCAGAGTATATTAGTATATTTAGTATGTTTATTGAAATTTATTTATTGCGAAAACGATTGTTGCTTCATTCTGCACTTTTGAGTGTTAGTTTCACATGTGAATTTAAAGTAAAAAATAAGCTGTGAATGTGATTGTCACAGGTTTATCAGGGAAAATTTTATATGCAGTCCAAGATGCAACCATTAATATACATCCAGAAAAATCAAGGAAAGTTTAATTATGTAGTTCTGCGAAATTGTAATAGCCTGTTACAAAAAACTATTTATTAATCATCCTTAAAGTGAATTTTATGTTTTGTTTTACCTGTATTTTATGTTCCGATAGCATGTTTTGTGTTTTGTTAGATTTTGAAATATAGGTTTTGTTGCCTAGGAGATCCTGTATATTAATAGATTTCACATGTGTATAGGAATTCTCCCTTCCACAGAGAAATAGTTTGGTGACTCAAGCCCTAACTCTGAATCAACTCGGTCGGTCATTAAATGTATTATTAAAAATCAAAAATATATAATGATTACACAGCTCTACAAAAAAAATTGTTGCCCTGGATATCTCAGCGAATTTATATGTTTTAAGTGCACAGTTTACGAATATATTCATGAAAGTGCTTAATGTGCTCTAGTTTTTATGATTTTTGCGTATCTTATATCTTAAACAGTAAACGACTTGTTACTAATAAAATGTATGTTTCCAGTCATGATTTGATTTCTGCGCATTTTTTTCGCGTACACAAACATCATGTGTTCCCCACTCTCACACCCCTCACTCCGCACATCGGCCGTGATCTCAGTTATTTGACAAAATTAAAGTACTCACGTCGTGCATCTGGATGTGATAAAATCATTCGTCAAAGCGTTGGACAAGGAAGGAAAATGTTTCAAATACATTTGTTGATAATTTCCTAAGCTCAGAATGTAAAAGTTAAAAGGCGGAATATTTGACGGTCCTAAAATTCGGCAATTGATGAAAGATGCAAATTTTATCAAAGTTATGACTGTTCCGGAAAGTGAAGCTTGGAAGGATTTTGTATTGGTAGTAGAAAATTTCCTAGGTAACTATAAAGCACCAACTTATAAAGAAATTGTGCAAAACATGTTGACAAGCTTCAAGATTCTGGGAGCAAATATGAGTATAAAGTTACAATTTCTCCACAGTCACCTGGATAGATTTCCGGATAATTTACGAAATTATAGCGACGAACAGGGAGTGCGCTTTCACTAGGATCTAAACGTAATGGAGGAAATGTATCAGGGTAGATGGGACCGTCACATGATGGCAGATTACTGCTGGTCTTTAAAAAGAGATTGTCCCCTAAAAAATTATAGAAGAAAATCTTATAAAAGGCATTTCACTGAAGTATAACATGGGTTTTCGATATTTTTCTTTCTATTTACGTCGGTGCACAGTCATGTTTCAAAAAACACAATTGACATTATAAATATATATGTTAGGCTATATTTTTTCAAATTTTCCGATTTTTGTAGTGTAAAATGAAAATAAAGATAAAAAAACAGTGAAAATCTTCTAAAATCAATGATAGTTTCATGAATTGTAAGCATAAATATATCCGAAATTAATCTTATACCAATGCCAACAAAACCACTGTTGAGCACCAGTGTTAGTGTAAATTTGTGACTTTTCTATAAAAATGTTCTTTATTTTGTCAACTTAAAAAAAATAGATGCAATTCCATTTGCCAAACGACAGAAAGGATAGGCCTAAATACTAAGAATGCAACATTATTGGAGAAAATTTAAATATCGCAGAGATGACATGTATGCTTATGAAACTTGGTTTTGAAATTTCCTCTTAATAACCAAAATTATTTTTTAAATTTATTTTAAGTAACCGTAGTTTGTTTGTTCTAAATGTCTTCAGTGAATTCAGCGCAGCTTTTTCTGCTACTTTGCTAATCGCGACTCCAGGGGATTCATTTCTACATGTGGGATTTGTTTTTCATATCCGATGGTTCTTTAACGCGCCATATATATCTGTCTCATTGGATAAATACATTTTAATTTTCCCTCTGAAGAATGCCATTTATTCGAATTTCTTTCTCCCGAAAATTTCAACTATAGCCGAGATTGAATCATTGATCCTACGGCAATGAGGAGAAAACTTATAATGACTATTTACCTCAAGGCTCGAAAGGGAGTCAATGACCAATCACGTTTCAGTGAATTTTGTTTTACAACCAATCACAGTCGTGTTTGACCTTGCTCTTTATCGATTTCTCTATATCAGCTCCTGCTTTTGTGACAAAAAAGCTACTCCTTTTTAATGTTCTGAACAGCTCAGAGCAATATTTGTCTGCAACAAATACAGTGTGATCAGTATAGCACTGGACAGCAGACGCGGGGATTTCACTATACACTGCTGACGCACTCGCGGTGATATTCAACCACACATTGTCGTACTTACCAACTTTATTGAAGCAGGTGCTGGAACTGTTCACCTTCGTTGTCCATACATTTTTGACACCTCTTTATAAAATTCCCCATAACTCGCTGTATTTCTTTTCTACGTATGTTGTTAATTTCGTCACGGATATTACGTTTCAGTTCTTCCAGAGTGCGTGGGTTTTTCTTGTACATAGCATTTTTCATTCTGCCAGAAATCCCAGGAGGTTATATCGGGAGAACGAGCAGGCCATAAATCCTTACTAATAATTCTGTTATGGAACACGTGGTGAATTTCGCGCATTGAAATATCAGCTGTGTGAGCTGTAGCTGAGTCTTGCTGGAAGAATGCGAAATCACGCATGAATGAATATTCGTCATTCAATAATAGATTATATACGGTATAAGCAATTAAATTGGTATTGGCACGTACAACGAATGCAAGAAGAAAGATTACCCAGGAAAACATTTGAATGGTGTCCACCTGGAAGAAGGAGGAGAGGAAGACCTCGAAACTCGTGGATGCACGAAATAAGAACTGGAATTAGAACAAGAGGACTGGAGGACATGGATTGGATGGAGAGAGACGAGTGGAGAAGAAAAATAGAACTTTAGGCACAGAAAGATGTGTAAACATTAAAATTCTGTATATAAATAAAAAATAACTGATTTAATTGATGTAAAGGCATTCGCTAAAATAAAAATAAATTCGATGCCGCCAGGACCTATTTTGTTTAAAATACACCGTATCGATAAAATATCTGACTGATTTCATTAATTAATGATGATTATAAAACTATTAGGCAATTCAAATTTCTATATTCTGTATTGTATTTGTTAGATCAAAAGTTTCACGTATTTGTGATTACTTCAATATGGGTTCATGTTGTTACTCGCTGGATATCTAGAGAATGTAAGACATTCTAAATTTCGGGATATGAATGTTCATTTACTTCAGAAAAATATTACTTTTTTATTTTCTGAATACTTACTTACTTACTCACTGGCACTATCGAACCCGTAGGTTCATGGCCGCACGGACATAAACTCTCCATACATCCCTATCCTGAGCTAATGCTTTCCAATCATTCCCCATATAATCTACTTCCCTCAAATCATAGTTAATGTTATTCTCCCACCTCATTATTGGTCTACCAACTGGGCGTTTTCTCTCTGGCTTTCCTACAAGAAGCTTCCATGCAAGTCTTTCATTCCCCATACGTGCAACATGTCCTGCCCATCGCAGTCTACGAGACTTAACTATTCTTATTATATCTGGCTTCCTGTAAAGACCATGTAGTTCATTGTTATGTAGTCTTCTCCATTCATTTTATTTTCTGAATGCCAAACATATTTCTTCTTCGTCTTCCCTTGGCTCTACGGTCCTCTGAGAACCTTGGCCTTCTTTATAACATCTGCCCATTCTTCTCTATTCCTAGCTTTCTATTTCCACCTTTTAACCTTTAATTGTTTTAAGTCTTCATCAACTTTAACCAACCATTTTAGTTTCTGTCTTTCAATCTTTTTTCTTCTTTCTGGTTTTTCTTCTAAAATCCTTCTTGCACCTCTTTCTGTTCCATCCGCAACACATGTCCTACCCATTCAAGTCTCTTTCTTCTAATATCACCTACCAGATCTAAATTCCTATATAATACTTTCAATTCCTGGTTCATTTTAATTCTCCATTTATCTTGTTCCTGTACTGCTCCATATATCTTCCTTAACATTTTTCTTTTCCAAGCATTTAATTTGAACTTATCTTTTTTCTGATAATGTCCATGTTTCGCTTCCAAACATAGCTATTGGTTTCAGTATTGTTTCACAGAGTGATTCAGAAATATAGCTATACGTTTGATCGCATTTTGTGAAGAAAATATTATTAAAGGAAATATAATGTTATCATTGGAAAGGGAATCCTTCAAATTAAAACAATAGAACAAAAGGAAACAAATCACTGCTCACGTGCAGCTTGGCGGGTTGATTTTTGTGGGCTAGCGTCGAACGCCTCCACAGTTCTCTTCGTTGTTTCTGCATCCGTGCTAATGCGAGGCCTTCCAGAAAGTTTGATTTTCTGCATCCTTCCCGTTTCCAGAAGTCGTTTTCTCCACTTCCCCTCAGTCGGCGGCTGCAATGCTACGTTAAACTCACGTCTTGTCCGTCTTGCGGCCTCACGATCATTAGCCTACGTTATTGCCCATGCAGCAATTGTAATTTGATGTTGCATATTCAACGCCATTTTGACTAATGACGTAAGTTCTACACTGTTTTGTTTTATTTCATTGTTGGAATTTGAATAATTGCCTTTCCAACGGTAATTCCATATTTCCAGTATTGGTAATATTTTCATCACACAACGCGATCAAACGTATAGCCATATTTCTGATTCATCCCGTATATGTTTTAATTTTTGCTACCCTTCTTATTGTACTTGCCTTAAAAACTTGTTTTAATGCATAAAAACATCTCCATTGTAATCCTTGCTCGAACCTCTTACTTTAATCAATTTTTAGAGGTAATAAGAGAACCCAGATATTAATACTATTAAGTTACTTTTCAACTTATCAGTCCGGCAGTTGCTTTGAGGTTTCTGAAGAGCTTAATTTTACAGAATAAGGTTGTTAACCCTAAACCCAATCACACAGCAATCCTGAGGGAACGATGTTTTCTCTTGGGGTTTTCTCCCCTGACTGACGGGTCTCAATTTAAGCGTCGAGAATTCGCTTTTTTGCTCTTGCACGTTTTGCATTAGCCAGGGGTCAAACAGATTTTTCTATATAAACGATAAATAAATTAAAAATTTTGAGTGACAATTGGAATGCAATAAAATTAAAAGCTGTTAGATCTTAGTATGTCCATCGCTGTGGTCACGAGGTAGCGTGCTGTCTTGTCACGCAGCGGCCCCGGGTTCGATCCCCGGCCGGGGCAGTTTTTCTGGGTGAGGTTTTTATCGGGGCTTTTCCTCACCTCTAAGACAAATGCCAGGAAAACTTTAAGGCCCAAGCGGTCCCCGAAATCATATGGCCATCATCACCATCATCATCCTTATCATTATCATCATCATCATCCTTCACCGGTGTGGAAAGAAACGGGAAGCTACCACACCTACAATTCCCTAGTAAAGCTGCAAGCATAGCTGTGATTGCAGTGAAGGACCTGCCCTCGGGCAGAATTACTATGGATGGATGGATGGATGGATATCTTAGTATAGCTACCACACCTACAATTCCCTAGTAAAGCTGCAAGCATTGCATGAAAATGCTATGATTGCAGTGAAGGACATGCCTTCGGGCAGATTTACTATGGATGGATATCTTAGTATGTAGTATTGCATTATTAATGAATTAAATCAGATACTTTATGCAAACTAACTAACTCACTGGCACTATCGAACCTGTAGGTTCATGGCCACATGGACGTAAGCCCTCCGCAATTCCTATGCTAAGTTAATGTTTTCCAATGACTCCCTGTATAATCCACTTCCCTCAAATCATAGTTAATGTTATTCTCCCACCTCATTCTTGGTCTGCCAACTGGCCGTTTTCCTTCTGGTTTTCCTACAAGAAGCTTCTATGCACGTCTTTCATTCCCCATTCATGCCACATGTTCTGCCCATCGCAGTCTACGAGACATAACTGTTCTTATTATATCTGGCTTCCTATAAAGACCATATAGCTCATTGTTATGTAGTCTTCTCCATTTACCTGTCTGTTCGTATCTCTTTGATCCAAAAACTTTCCTAAGAACTGCTTTATGCAAATGGAATTGGTTATTTTTGTGATTCTTAAATGTAGACCTTACTTGTTTTACAAGAATGTTAAATGTGGACCTATTTTTTCATGTAAAATTTAATACATTTTTTTTTCGGAAGAGGATATGTAAATATTTTGAAATTTTAAATTTATACTTACTTACTCACTGGCACTATCGAACCCGTAGGTTCATGGCCGCACGGACATAAGCTCTCCATACATCCCTATCCTGAGCTAATGCTTTCCAATCATTCCCTGTATAATCTACTTCCCTCAAATTATAGTTAATGTTATTCTCCCACCTCATTCTTGGTCTACCAACTGGGCGTTTTCCCTCTGGCTTTCCTACAAGAAGCTTCCATGCAAGTCTTTCATTTCCCATACGTGCAATATGTCCTGCCCAACGCAATCTACGAGACTTAACTGTTCTTATTATATCTGGCTTCCTATAAAGACCATGTAGTTCATTGTTATGTAGTCTTCTCCATTCACCTGTCTGTTCATCTCTCTTTGGTCCAAAAATTTTCCTAAGTACTTTATTCTCAAATACTTGTAATCTCCTTTCCTCTCTTAAAGTAAGAGTCCATGTTTCGCACCCATATAATATAGTAATATCATATAGGGTCATTAAGTGGAGGCTCTTTGCTGAGGTATAATTTTTCGAACTTCGAGAAAAAATATAACTTGAAATACAAAGGGATTATCATATCCCCTCTCTTCCTGCGCGCTGTAAATTTCTATCTCAAGAAAACTCAGCTACATAGTACAAGGACTTAAATATTATTATCGCACTCATAACATTCTCAGTCATCAGGGATTAAACAGTCTCTGTGCAAGGTATTCATTTTCCTTACTTACTCACTGGCACTATCGAACTCGAAGGTTCATGGCCGCGCGGACATAAGCTCTCCATACATCCCTATCCTGAGCCAATGCTTTCCAATCATTCCCTGTATAATCTACTTCCCTCAAATCATAGTTAATGTTATTCTCCCACCTCATTCTTGGTCTACCAACTGGGCGTTTTCCCTCTGGCTTTCCTACAAGAAGCTTTCATGCAAGTCTTTCATTTCCCATACGTGCAACATATCCTGCCCAACGCAGTCTACGAGACTTAACTGTTCTTATTATATCTGGCTTCCTATAAAGACCATGTAGTTCATTGTTATGTAGTCTTCTCCATTCACCTATCTGTTCATCTCTCTTTGGTCCAAAAATTTTCCTAAGTACTTTATTCTCAAATACTTGTAATCTCCTTTCCTCCCTTAAAGTAAGAGTCCATGTTTCGCACCCATATAATATAACTGGTAGAATAATAGTTTTATATATCTTCAGTTTAACGTTTTTTGAAAGGAGTTGGGACATCAAAAGTCTCTGCAATGCATAATAGCACGCATTTCCAGAATTGAGCCTATGTTTAATTTCTTTGTGCATCTCATTCCTATTTGTGATTATTGTTCCTAGGTATTTGAATTCAGCCACTTCCTCAAAATTTCCCTCATTTGTCATTAGCTGTCCATTTCCATTATATACTGAATTTCTACGTGTGGCCATTCATTTTCCTAACTTAATAAATCTTAATAGCTTTGCTAAATGTTAGATTTAGTAGTTTTTAGTAATAAAATGCCTTTCTTTACCTTATCTATTATCCCCATATAGTTATAATAACGGATTGCGGTTATCATGAGAGGTAAGAGTAGTTGATTTCTTACCCGGGGAGATTTCATCCACTTTTAATAGAATTTGAAAGAGAAAGGGAATTTTAAATGAAATTTGCCTGTGGAGATTTAAGTAGCTTTGAGAGGACTCGTTGCCTAGCAACGGAATCAAACCTCGACTGTCTTATGTTTACAAATACTAACCAGAAGAGAAATACTATTAAAAAAAAGATTTACTTTGTTTAAATTGTAAAACATTATAATCAAGTAAGTTGACTTACTTAGTAGCGTCTGAGTTTAGTGTTCGGAATGTTCCGGGTTAAAACTCCGGGGTTGACCAACGTGAATGGCAGTTTATTGTGGATTTCTTCAGTCATCAATGCAAAAGCTGGGTTTACATTTCATTACCACGATCTATTTCATCATTAATCATTATTTAATATAAATAAAATTTAACAGCCCCCTCAGGGGTCCTCATCTAGGGGATATGTGGATGGCGACCACAAGGTGCCCAAGCCGAGCAAAACATTTCTTCCACTTACTTGTGTTTTGCACTCTTTTAACTTTACTATCTAACCTCTCTTGGTTAACTCTTGTTTTTTCGACCCCGTCGCTATTAGGGCATCCGAGGGCTAGGGAGTCTTTCCTTTCTTCCATTTCTTCTTTCCTTTATTTTCTTTTCTTCTCCAGAAAAGCCTGACCAGAGGCTATAAGATGGCAGCCCCATCACTGGTCTTGCCTTCCTTTGGCCAGCAACCAATCGAAGGGACTATTATTATGCTTTCAAGTCTTATACGAGAATTTTCCGGAAGAAGCTGGAGGGAAAATTTTCTATAGGATCGTAACAGGCCTTGGCCTAATACTTGGAAGGAAGAAGAAGAAGAAGAAGAAGAAAATTTAACAGCAGTTGCATTTTTTTGTTCAAGACACAAACATAAATACACGTAATAAGCATATACAATCTACTGATGTAGACCTACACACAATATTCTGTTCACTTTGTCACCAAAGAAGTCTAGGAAACACAAGAGTACGAAGTAAAAAGCATGTGGACTTGTTTCATTTTGAGTGTGTGTGTGAAATTCGACGTTCTATCCGAGAATCTCAGCGCCATGATATTCGGTTTGATGAACGACTGAAAGACGCTCTCTATCTATACTTTACCAAATATCAAGGAAACTGGATTCTTAAACCTGTCGAAAATAATTTTATATCTGTTAATTGGACATTTCAACTTTCACTTGTTGGACACTAATGCTACGGTATCTTATAATCTTTGACCAAAATTTCGATGATATAATTATATTGTTATTTACTAGATGAGTCTGTTGTATTCACTTTATTTCGTATGAATGTGACTGGTCATAATATTAAGACCGGCAGGGAAATTGTGGCCCGAATTTCCTGGCATTTGCATTATCCATCCATAGTAATTCTGCCCGAAGGCAGGTCCTTCACTGCAATCATAGCATTTCCATGCTATGCTTGCAACTTTACTAGGGGAATTGTAGGTGTGGTAGCTTCCCGTTGCTTTCCACACCGGTGAAGGATGATGATGATGATAATGATAAGGATGATGATGATAATGATAAGGATGATGATGGCCATATGATTTCGGGGACCGTTAGGGCCTTAAAGTTTTCCTGACATTTGTCTTACAGGTGAGGAAAAACCCCGATAAAAACCTCACCCAGAAAAACTGCCCCGACCGGGGATCGAACCCGGGCCCGCTGCATGACAAGGCAGCACGCTATCTCGAGACCACAGTGATTTAAGGATAATTCTTAAATATCTCAATCAGAAAATTGAACCCGACCGGGTAACGTATCCGGGCCCGATTCTGATAACAGATAATTATCCTGACTATTTAACTCACGTCCCAAACGAATGTCAGTGACCAATCACGTTTCAATAAATTTTGTTTTACAACCAATGACAGTCGTGTTTCACCTCGCTCTTTATCGATTTCTCTTTATCAGGTTTATTTTTTTTCTGAACAGCTCAGAACATTATTTTTCTCCGACAAATACATTGAATATAGCAAATAATGAACATATTCCTTGATTTTACTGAGTTGTTTACTAAAAAATAAATTAATAATCTATAATGTTGATTATAATATACAGTTTGATGTGTTTCATTATTTCTATACTAGGGTGCATTCTTACAATATTGATATTTGGCAATAATATGATCAAGTTGCAGTGATGAACAAATGAAACATAAACAAACATTTCTCATTTGTTTTCAAACATAACCGTTTACATTAAATACATACATATTTTAAAATAACTATATTTAAATAGTCCATCGCTGTGGTCTCGAGGTAGCGTGCTGTCTTGTCACGCAGCGAGCCCGGGTTCGATTTCCGGTCAGGACAGGCTCCTGGGTGAAGTTTTATCGGTTTTTTTTCTCATCTGTAAGACAAATGTCATGAAGCATAGGGCCCATTGGTCCCCGAAAATCATCCGGCTATCATCATCATCCTTATCATTATCATCATCATCTTTCATCGGTGTGGAAAGCAACGGGAAGCTACCATACCTGTAACTCCCTAGTAAAGCTGCAAAGCATAGCATGATAATGCTATGATTGCAGTGAAAGACCTGCCTTCGGGCAGAATTAGTTTGGATGAATGGATATTTAAATAATGATTGTGAGTAAACAGCTTAATTTTATTCGTTAAATAGTCCTAACAAATGCCACTCTTGATTTCTGAATCCTCTAGATAAATTGGAAATCGCTCATGACATTACTTGAGATAACCTAATTATATATGATAATATAAACACAAGTAAGATATTCAAATGTTAATAAAATTAAACGAAGTTCTATTCTCTGTCGGGATAAATTTCTTGGGTAAGATATTTTCGGAACGTTTCTTCTGCAAGTTAAATGCCAGGAAATGGCCCAAGCGGTCCCTGGATATCATTTGGCTATCATAATCTGCCATATGATACCCTCGTTTCTTGATTAGTATGAACGTATGAAATATTGGTGTATCTTGTCTTAAATGTTTGTGTTGTTTTGGAGGTAGTCGTGACATCGAGGTCAGCTATATATCATTGTGTGGTAAAAATATCGTATCCCTCAGGGGTCCTCATCTAGGGGATATGTGGATGGCGACCACAAGGTGCCCAAGCTGAGCAAAACATTTCTTCCACTTACTTGTGTTTTGCACTCTTTTGACTTTACTATATAACGTCTCTTGGTTAACTCTTGTTTTTTTCGACTCCGACGCTATTAGGGCATCCGAGGGCTTGGGAGTCTTTCCTTTCTTCCATTTCTTCTTTCCTTTATTTTCTTTTCTTCTCCAGGAAAGCCTGACCAGAGGCTATAAGATTGCAGCCCCATCACTGGTCTTGCCTTCCTTTGGCCAGCAACCAATCGAAGGGACTATTATTATGCTTTCAAGTCTTATACGAAAATTTCCCGGAAGGATCAAAACGCTGGAGGGAAAATTTTCTATAGGATCGTAACAGGCCTTGGCCTAATACTTGGAAGGAAGAAGAAGAAGAAGAAATATCGTATGCAATTCAAAGATAAAACCACCTGACAACAGGTAGAGGCGTGGGAAACGTAAAATACAGGGTGAACGGTAATTACACCGACAAACTTCAGGGACTGATTCCTGAATGAAAATGAAAGAAAAAATGTCCTATAAACATGTGTCCGGAAATGAAATACATGTGCGTACAACGACAACAAATCGTCCATAATAGCATAATCGCATCCACGTCACAACAGATGTTCAAAGTGGCCTGCACGGCATACAATGCACGCGTTCATATGTCGTATCATGGGTTGTCTCAGCCTTTTGCATGTTCCGGCCTCTCTCCGAATAGCGTCATAGGCGACGTGGACACGTTGTTGAAGGGTAAGCACATCAGGAACTGGTTTAGCATACACAACGCTTTTAATATGCCCCCAGAGGTAAAAATCCAGGGGGGTTAATTCCGGTGATCTAGCAATCCATAAATCCGAAGCAAGCCGAGAGAATAATGCAATTCGTCAGTGCCATCTACCGTGGCAACGATGTATTTATGGATACTTATTCATAGCACATTTTTTCCCTCCATTTCCAGTCAGGAATCAGTCCCTGCAATTTGTCGGTGTAATTAAAATTCACCCTGTATAGATACATACTACTCGCCCAAGTTAAATCTGCATGCAGAAAATGTTCTAGGAATGTGCTATCGATTCTTTTTTTTTCTCTTACTATGCTGCCACTTTCTGTCCCTTACATTATGTTATTTGACTGGGAGGGGAGCGCTAGCAAATACAGTGATTTTTAAATGATCCGTTACCTACAGTAGTCGTTGACCAAATGGATATTCCGACAACCATGTTACTACTGTGAAATGAGCCATCCCTCATTTAGCTTCCTCATTACATATAAGTCCACCGCTGTGGTCTCGAGGTAGCGTGCTGCCTTGTTCGATCCCGGTCAGGACAGTTTTCTGGGTGAGGTTTTTATCGGGGTTTTTCCTCACCTGTAAGACAAATGTCAGGGAAACTTTAAGGCCCAAACGGTCCCCGAAATCATATGGCCATCATCATCCTTATCATTATCATCATCATCCTTCACCGATGTGGAAAGCAACGGGAAACTACCACACCTACAATTTCCTAGTAAAGCTGCAAAGCATAGCAGAATTACTATGGATGTATTACATATAGCCAATTCTTGTCTGCTGTTTTGTGTTGTGAGGTTGGTAATAGAGAGATGACAAACACTACGATTTTAAATTATCCGAAACCTTCAGCAGTCGTCGACTAAATGACTAATTTGACTAATGTATAACGATATTTTACATGTGTATTACACATCATGAATAAAACCCAAATCACCAAACCAATACATTAAAATAGTCAACATATTTTTTACTATTATCATGTTATTGATTATAGTAATCTTAGACTGGTTACATCAGCCATTGATTTTAAATTCCTCGATGTCCTTGAGAGTTTGGAGAGTTATTAAAACATGAATAATGACAGGAGCCCTATTCCGATCAGCGCCCTCTTTTCTTTATTAAAAGAAAGCAGGACAATTTCGATTATGTAAATAAATAAAAACTCCTGGCGCGACAAGCCTAGAAGGCCCTTAGCCTACCAGCCGGCTGCTGGCCTCACATCCACATGTGCCAATCATAGAGGTAGATGATCACCCAGCCAGTGTAGGTGTGACATGAGGTCAGCATGTCGAGTCCCCCAGCCGTTGTAGCTGGTTTTCTCAACCTGGAGCCGTTACTTATTGTAGCTACCCAAATGCCTCGTGATGATGGGTGGGCACCGGTCCCATACTGGTCGAAATACAATGAGAAAATGTCTTCCCCCATGGAGACTCGAACCAGCGCAAGTCCCGTAGCTCTGCGCCAAGGCTTCTGCTTTAACCACTCGGCTACGGCGCGGGACGATTATGTAAATAAGTAATTTTAAATTGTTAGTCACGTGATGTGACGTAATCAGAATTGTAACTGATTATTTATATATATATATATATATATATATATATATATATATATATCAGTTACAATTCTGATTACGTCACATCACGTGATTAACAATTTAAAATTACTTATTTACATAATCGTCAATCAATAACTAGTTTTGATAATGATAGCCTCGCTATCGAAACGCGTTGACTATTTTAATGTTTTGGTTTCGTGACTTGGGTTCTGTTGATAATGTGTAATAGGCCTACATTTTTTATTATCATAAGTAATGCCACGAGTGATTTATCTAGAGCATTTGGAAATCAAGATTGGCATTTGTTAGGATTATTTAACGAATAAAATTAAGATGTTTACTCACAAATCATTATTTAAATGTAGTTGTTTTAAAATATTTATGAATTTAATGTAAACGACGATGTTTGAAATCAAATGAGAAACGATTG
Organism: Diploptera punctata; assembly: GCA_030220185.1. Lineage (NCBI taxonomy): Eukaryota > Metazoa > Arthropoda > Insecta > Blattodea > Blaberidae > Diploptera > Diploptera punctata. The sequence continues at coordinate 692,452 of JASPKZ010003800.1, forward strand.
GTACCCTTCATTTGCTTCTTTTGTTCATCACTGCAACCAGATCATATTATTTATTGCCAAAGCAACGCAATATTGTAAGAATGCACTCTAATGGAGAAAAAATGAAACACATCAAACTGTATATTAATTCATTTCTGAAGTCCTATGATGTAAATATGACAATTATATTTTTCTGGAATGTTATTACCTGGGAAAAAATACATTTAAGAAAGTGCAAACAGTGGTTTCTTTTTTTTTGGTGGTATAATAAATTGCTACAAATATTTTTATATTAACTCCCGCATGCGCTATGTGTTGACATTCATGCACTGTATATACAATCGTAGCCGTATTTCTTGCGGAGTCAGTCACTGCAATATAATGCTACTACCTATTCAGAATGTTAAAAACGAGGTGCTTTCTTTATTATGATAAACTTTAGTTGGTAAATTCTAGGCGAAACACGACTGTGATTAGTTGTAAATAAAAAATCATGATTGGTCATTGCCTCCCATTTGGGGCATGAGTTAAATAGTCACCAAGAAGATCCTGTTTATTAATATATTCACATGTGTTTAGGTATTTACCCTTCCATAGAGAAATAGTTTGGCGACTCTAGCGCTAACACACTTCCCCTCTATCTTGGGCGAATAATAATACGAAGAGGGAGGTTAACGTAAGTCAGTGAGAGGGAGTGGGAGATAGAGAAAGAGATGAGAGAGAGAGAGAGAGAGAGAGAGAGAGAGAGAAAGAGAGAGAGAGAGAGAGAGAGAGAGAGAGAGAGAGTGAGATAATTTTCTTGTGTTTTTTTTAACTTCTTACGTTATTCACAGTAAAACTGCCACTATTTTGCTTTGAAAATACGTTTGTAAACATGTGACAGTTGACACAGAGAAAATAAAGTCATATTCACTGTGTAGCTGAATGTCCAAACTGAAAGCAGAGGAAATGATGCAAATGACGTTCCAACATGGCCTCCTGTTCCGGAAGTGTGACGCTCACAAAGACACAAACTTTATGTTTCCTTCAACTGTCAAGCTTTATTCCCTTTTGTTGACTGTTTCGTGTTAGCAAAGCAATACTCTTGAATAACTTAAAGGTAGCTGTGTTATTTGTAAAGGAATCTTAAATTTTTTAATAAAATTATTTATAGAGCGTGCAATAAAAAGAATGGTTAAAACTTGTGGTACGGGTTATAAATATTTTATTTATTTACCAGTTTACTTACTCAACGAGGAATTGACTAAAACAGAATTGTTACCAAGAATGTACAAAGCTTCTATTCGGGGAAATTTCAGATTAATTTAGTAATCACACTAACTAACTCACTCAATGGCACTATTGAACCCGAAGGTTCATGGCCGCATGGACATAAGTTCTCCATACATCCCTATTTTGAGCCAAAGTTTTCGAATCATTCCCTTATAAATTACCTCCCTCAAATTTTGGTTAATGTTATTCTACCACCTCATTCATCGCCTTCCTCTTTAATTTCCCATTCGTGCAAGATGTCCTGCCGATCGCAGTCTATAAGACTTAACCGTTTTTATTACATATGGACTGCAACTGTACTCTTGTTATCAGTCGAACGTCTCTTTCTTCCGCACCGACCTTTCAACACATCTTGCACCGTTCCATCGTCTTCAAACATGTCTCGGATTCTTGTTATTGTTACCCTTGTTGGTGGTGGTGTCCCAAATTCAACCATCCAACGTGGTTGCACTTCCAACAACATTCTCCACTTTCCAATAACACTTCAGTATCCACTTACGTTCATCGAATGATAATCTCGCCGTCATTGTTGTTTATAAAGACTTGAAGATCGATGAATGTATTGCTATGCTTTTTCATTGCCTTGTGGATCATACACAACAAACATTGTATTGCTGTCTCATTTCTTTGCTGAGAAATAACGTTTCAAAGAGTGTATACATCAATTTAGGACACTCTGTACATATTACCCTGGTTGATGGATCGAGTAAGGTAGATCTATTGTTTACCCTAGAAGTTCACCAAACGTCAACCTACTGGTCTTCTATCTGCAGGCTCATTTATAAAGTCTCTGCGTATTGATCTCATATTCATTGACTACTCCATTGAATATCACCCGTGCTTCAGGAACACCATATTTGCGTTGGAAATTTCAGTCTCTCTTAACACACATACTAGCGCTCTTTTGACAGAACTTTGATGATTTGTTCTATTCTTGTGAATTTATCTTTACTGACACTTTGCCAATGTCCACCGATGTGGTCTCGAGGTATCGTGCTGTTTGGTCACGCAGCGGGCCCGGGTTCGATCCCTGGTCGGGTCGAGTTTCCTAGGTGAGGTTTTTCAAGGGGTTTTTCCTCACCTGTAAGATAAATGTGAGGAAACTTTAAGGCCCAAACGGTTCCCGAACACCATCTAGCCATTATTATCATCAATATCGTATTCGCCTAATTAGCATAAGTTTAATTCAAGGCCTCTCCTTGGCGCATCATTACTATCATCAACAATTCTCATATAATCGGGGCAGCGTAACTCCGCATTCCAGGCGCCCCAACCTCAGAAGTGAGTTACAAGTACGCCATGCGAGGAGAGAACATCAGAAATGTAGAAACGACAACCTGAGGCATTTGAAAAAAAATTGGTTATACAAAATTTGTGTTAATCGTTCAGTGCAAGATTTTAATATGCACATAATGCATAATTGCATTATGCAAACAAATCACTTTAGCAAGTTTTTGGTAAAGAAAAATAGTGATTCAATTTTATTTTACAACAAAATATTACATTCTTCAGTAGAAAACATAACCTTATTTCTGGAACACGCTATATTAATTCAGTTACTCGACTGAAATAATTTAATGAAAATGCTGCCATGATTTTGAGTGGGAGACGGGGGAAAAACATTTGTAGAGGGGGTGGGCGTCAAGTAGGTCTACATTAATGTCTCTGTAAATGGCTCCTCTGTTATACTTATGAACATTATCATCATCACCTTCAAAACAAGTTTAAGACCCAAAGTCTGTTACGGTTTCAGTGAAACTTCTCGGTCCATCTTTTTCTACACTCAGATTCAATCCGGGAAGTTACTGTGTGTTTGGAATAGGGAACTGGGTTGCCATTTTAACAGTATTTTCTTGAGATAAACCCTTATATAAAACTGAAGATTGCAACACAACACGTACATAGTTGTAAATTATACCGTCCAAGCCACCCCGTCTTAAAAAAAACAGTTATCACTTGTCACTGAGCTCTTGCGGATCTATACTAATCCTGTGTGAAAGCGTCGACTCTCATATTTACTATAAAACTAGTTTGTATGCCGTAAAAGAAAAACTATGTTTTTTAAATGTATAATACATAGATTTGGAACAACTACTGCTAACCTTACCCCTCCTCCCCTCCATAACAAACAAATACCGTTATTATGAGTTTGGCAACATCTACCCTCTGTACGTAGGGGGATACTGGTATAGCCCATAAAGTCTGTAGTAACTTCCTGAGTTGAATTAGAATGTAGGACGTCCCGAAGATCTCTTCCCTTGAGGACTGTATTGCAGTCTGACTTTGGAAGTCTATTACGATTCATCGTTTGCACTTGAGTTTTCTATTGTGTGCCGGTTCGCTCAGGGTAGAATTGATCACTCAGGGATGTTTTAAATTATACACTTATTATTTTAGTTTATTGGATAAATTTGTATACAATATTGTATTTACAATGTTTGATAATTCACTATCTCGGAGTGGAGTTGATGAGTTATTTCCGCCCACGTGTTTTAATATCATTTTCGCGAACGATTACTGAAGAAATTGACTATTGCAGAACATAGGAGCGTGTCAGTTTTCACACGCGTCCTTGCCTTATAAGGGCGATGATTCCTCCCATCCCCACTCCGAGTGTATATGTTATTCATTATAGCTTAGAAGGGTAGGTACCATTCGTTTGGGTTTCTATGTTGGTAATAGACTCGTGTGCACGTTTGTGCGCCTTCCAGTTATTACTATTAATGTACTCACGAGTCTATTACTTCTTGCCACAACTGTAATTGGCATTTATTTATAAATTGTGAGATAGGTTGTAATTGAAGTATTTCCACCACATCTTCATTTCTTTTGCGGTCCATATATCCGAGTTTTGCTCTAAAGAATATCATTTCACTAGCCGTTATTCTGCTGATATCAGTTCTCCTCATAGTCCATGCTTCGCTTCCGTAACTAAGGTTTTATATCAACGTATTCTTATGTATCATTATACTAGGGAAGGGTTCATGATTGTGTTAATTATTCCTATTGTTTTATTATATTTATACATTTTAGAAGATTATGTCTGTTATATTTTGACATTCTTTATGAATGGAAGCAATTAGTTTATAAGGGATTAAAAATTGGACGAAATAAAACAATGAATGCATTATGTTTTGCAGATGATATATTATTCATGTTTGACAGAGAAGACATACTACAAAAAAGCGGTCTATCAATTAAATAATATATGTGACAAATATAATATAATTTCAAAATTAAGAACTAAAGTAATAGCGATCCATGGAAAGTACTCTGTAAGAACAAAAATAGTAATATGAGATAAAGTGTTGGATCAGGTTTCACACTTCCAGTATCTGGGCTGCGATATAACTTATGAAGAAGAACAATATATAAATAAGAAAATGCAGACATTTCTACATATTTGTGGAACAATCAGACGAACACTGAGGAACAAAGTGGGAAAGGATACTCAACGATGGCACTGCCAGTGGCGATGTATGGAAGTGAGGCCTGGGCCCTAAAGGAAAAAGAAAACAAAAGTAAAATTCAGGCAGCGGAAATGAGATACCTAAGGGCTGTGAAAGGTTGTACAAGAGAAGAACATATTAGAAATGAGAATATTAGAGAGGAACTAAAAGTACAACCACTTCTTCAACAAGTAGAAGAATACAGAAACAATTCGATAGAACATCTGCAAAGAATGACAGAGAATAGGATACCAAAGATGACACTGATGTATAATCCTGGAGGACGAAGATCGGTAGGAAGGCCAAGAAAGCGCTGGGCTGAACAGATGTGAGATCGGAACAGACAGAG